>CM035444.1:14332974-14572974 GCA_020310875.1 Ceratopteris richardii
TACTTGACCTTATAGATCCACTTAAGTCCTATGACTTGATGACTTGTGGGCTTAAGAACGTGTCCAAGTGTTTTTCTTCTTGATTGCATCCATTTTTACTTGCATAGCTTCTTCCCACTCAAATTATCCTTGAGCTTCTTTGTATTTGAGAGGCTCTAGAATCTATTGGATCTTAAGCATCAATGCATAATTTACATAGTGACTCTATTCTTGCTACTACTTTTCAATGAGTTTTTGTGATCTTCTTGGTTGATTTGAAGTACTTGCCTTTGACCTGTGTTTTGAAAGACTATGTCCCCCTCTAAAGTGTAGATGGGTGGACTAAGACTTGTACTTGGATCTTTGGTTGAGTATGTTGAAGCTTCATTAAAGATTAAATCTTTGGAAACTGTGATGGAGTGGTTCTCAAGATCATACAATCTATATGATTTTGATTGCTCACTACAACCAATGAAGATGTGCTTCTTCACCTTGGATTGTAACTTGTTGCGATCTTCTTTTGGCACATGGAAAAATGCTTCACTTCCAAATACTCGAAAGTAGTTGACATTAGGATTTCTTCCATAGTAGGCTTCAAAGGGTGTCTTGTTATGCAATGCGCTAGTGAAGCCTTGATTAAGTATGTGCACGGAAATGTGAATTACTTCTACCTAAAACTTGAAGGGTAAGTCTTTGTTATGAAGCATGTTTCATGCCACTTCCATCATACTTCGGATCTTTCGCTCAGCTATGCCATTGTTGGAATGAGTGTGAGGTTGAGAGACTAGTCTTTTTATCTCTTTTTGCTTTAAGAAATGGTCAAAGTCATGATTGATAAATTCACCACCACCATTTGATCAAATAGTTTTGATGCTTCATTCTCAACTTTAGTGATCCATTCTCAAAACTTAGAGAAGGTGTCTACCTTCGACTTCAAAAAATATATCCAGTTGAGTGATCATCTACTAGAAGAAAGAAATAGATTGGTCATATGGATATTCATACGTCCACAAAGATCCATGTGGATGAGTGCTAAAAGTTTGTGGCTCCTATGGACGCCTTTTTGAGAGCAGAAGCCCTCTATTGCTTGCCTTGGGTGCAATCCTGGAAGACATCATTGACTTGCCAAATCTTGAGAAATCTTTTAACTATTTGTGATGCAAAAATCCTTCATAAATATGAGGTGTGGCCATCTATTTGATGCCACAGACTAGAAAGAGACTCCTTAGATAGAAAGTAAGAGAGTTTGTATAGCCTTTTTTTTCTATGCCTTGTGCAATGATGTCTTTGGTTTTAGGGTCAATCACCTTCAGAGAAGTGTTATCAAATAACACTTGTTTATTATGGTTAGTGATGGCATCGAGTGATAGTAAATTCATGCACAAGCTACGAACAAATAAGACACAGGATAATGATTTGCTCTCCCCTCAATCATTGGTGATTTGTACTTTTCCTTTTCCTTCGATGGGTAGACCCTTGTTGTTGCCTAAGTACACTTTGCTAGTATGGTCCTCGATCTTCTAGAAGGATGCTCGGTCTTTGCACATGAGCGATGTTGCTCCACTGTCAAAGATACATTCTTGAGATGAACTTGAAGTTACTAGGTCACTTGCTTCTACTGAAATAAATAGGTCTTCACTGTAACAGTGAGACCTATGCTAAGAGGGTTTTGATGGGTTCATGGAGCTAGAGGGCTTCCAGGTGTGCTTCTTCTTGTAGCTACATTTCTCCAAATGCCCTATTTTTCCACAAAAATTGCAATTAAACTTGTTTCATGAAGTGTTGGATTCTTGCTTCGATGCGTTGCTAGTACTATGAATAGCATGTTTTCCTTTGCGGAAGGGTCTCTTAGCCTTCATTGCTATCTGTTGTGAGGAAGTTGACTTTGCTCCCGAGTCATGGAGGAGAAAAGTTTGACGAACCTCTTCCCAACTTAGAACTTGACCTTAATTATAAAGGGTAGCTACAAATATCTCATATGATCTAGGGAGCTTATTGAGGAAGCGGATGGCCATATCTTCACTAGAAACTTGGTCGCCACACAATGCTAGTTTACGTTGATAGTCCACAATTGTGGCAATAACTTTGGAAATAGGATCCTAGGGCTTAATGGATAGGTTATGAAATTCTACCTCTAGGTTGTAAATCTCTCAGGGATTTTTTTCTTCATACAAATCTTGAAGGATCTTCCAAGCGTCAAAGGAACTTTTACAAGAGGTTATATGGCATTTGGTTAACTCATAGCAAGCTACATCTAATTGGCCTAAAGCTCTCTTTTCCTTTACATTCCAAAGCATTCCAAGCTCCAAGATCACTTCCCTTATCTGGATCTCGTTCGGTTCCCTGAACTACCTCGTACAAGAAGTTTGTATAAAGGTATGCCCTAATGGTGTCCTTTTAGAGATTGTAGTTTGCACTATTGACGCGCTCATCTTTCGGCATTAAGATTGATGTAAAATAGGTAGATACAATTGAATTGAGGATTTTTTGTTTGAAATTGTTGATATTATCACCATTGAAACAAAGTTACCACACTTACAAAGATGATTTCAAAGTTGGTTCACAAAATTGAGTTGTGGTAGGGGTGGGGGGCTTAGATTATCCCTACACTTGCACCAACAAAATGAGATAGACACCTTGGAGAGGGGGTGGTTTAGAATAGCCCTACACTTTATGCAAGAAAGACTCCTTGGAGGGATAAGGGCTTAGAGTAGCCCAAATGCACTCAGAAACACTTTTGAGGGCTTAGAATAGCCTCCCAAATCACAGGCACACTATCCTTCTTATATTTCTTAATGTTACAAGGAAGGGGCACTTAGTGCCAAAGTTAGGTGACCTTCAAAAACGTTGGTGATTACAATGAGGAATGCCAACTTGGGTGCAAAATTGATGGCCAAGTACCCTAGGAAATATAATCAATGGCTTATCAATGTACCAAATTTGTTGTCGAAACCCTTTGAAAAGTACAAAATGACCATTTAATAAGGGAGAGTACAAAGAGTACTGAGTGCCAATAGTATGCCAAAGTGAATTTTTGAAATGGTTTGAATAAGTCCAAAACTAATGTTTTAATGAAGGATTATATTTAAGGAAACAATGACCTTTGATGATACTTAGCCAATAGATTTTCTAGGATTAAATCTTTCGATAACAAATAAAACACCCAAGTAAGGAAAGCAAGGCTATTGTTGTTAAGTTTGATTAGCTGTCAGATGAAGATCTATCTCGTGCTACTCGTAAATTAGATATTGTGAAGAAAACAAAAAATCTTCTAGAAATTTTAGTGAGTTAGATCCAAAAATAGGCTCTATATTTTAATGGTTATGTGTCACTCAGAATGGGTGTAGATTTCACTTCCTTAGCAAAGCATTTAATTCCTTAACAAAGTGAATGAGGATGATAAAAACCATTTCAACATCATCTATGATGTTAAAGTATAAAATGTGTTGGCTAGGAATAAGTGCCAGAGTAGAAGCTTGAGTTCATTGAATCTTCTCCATAATTAATTGAAGAAGAGTTCATATGTTATGTTAGAGGAGTAACCAAATGCAGCTGGAGTCTAGTTGCGAGAACCTTATAGCACAAATTTTGTCATATCTTTCAATCTCCCTCCTTTATATCACAAAGAGCATGACACTGCTCTCTCTCGGATCTATAAGCAATTGGAGTGGACCCAAAGCTTGCTATCTCTTTTGGGAAAGTTTAGCATAGTTCATAGCCACATTCTCCTATTCTAACTTCATAATCGGCAGATGTGAAGACCACTCTTTGGGTTCGGTGGTGCACTCAACACGAGACTTAGCATGTGCAAGTTTCTTTTGAACCCGACTCATCAAGGTTGAAGGTTTTCTTTCATTTGTGAGGGTGAAGTTGAAAGTGTGATAGTGTTTCTCTTTCTCTCTCTATCTCTCTCTCATTCTCTCAACTATACATGGCTATGGTTTCATTTGTGCATGCATCTTCTACTTCCCTTGACTTCTCTCTCTCTTTCTCTCTCTAGTGCAAGTAAGAAAGAACACTTTGGCAGACATGCTCTGGAATTTATGAACCGATCCGAAGTGAGGTTTATCAACATAGGTAGATAATTTCTCTAGATTTTTGCATTGGAGAGTCCTTTGTTGATACCCTCAATGTGAGCATTGAGGTGACCACTATTGGGAAAGATGGATGGAAACCACAAGAAATGAGTTCGTACTGCCTAATTATGCTTAGTACCTACCCAATTTTACTTCAGAGTTGTGTTGTAGGCCCTCTTAGCTTGCAAATGACACAAATAAAATACCTATGTACTTTGGAGAGGATGTTTCAAACAATTGAATCAAACGAGATAACTTTGCAACTAGCTTGTGACCAAAAAACTTGCTATTTTGGTCTTGATACCTGCTGGATATTATGTTGAGTGCTCATAGTATAGTAGAAATTAGGAAAATTCCTTTTGGGTGAATCAAATTAGCTTATAGAGCTAATGATTCGAAGTAAAATCACTTAAAATGATAAACTATACACTGAGCAATCAATTTAGCAATTGAAGCCTTAACCCCCAATTTCTTTGGAGCTACACAAAGAATGACCAGTGAGCACTTCCAGGCGATTTTCTCCCAATTGGCTGAAGCAAATATTTTGAAACGTTGAAAGTTTACAATAGACTTGGAGATGGTTCCAACAAGCTATAGAACTTGAAACATGATGGAGAGATGACTGAGATATGAGCATTACACATACACTGTTCTGAGTAGACATAGAAGAGAGATGAACAGAAATGATCAATGATAAAATGTATTATAGAACAATGTTGTACATAATGATTGGCATAGAAAATGATGCCCAGTGATAGTGCTAAGAGTAGGCTATGATGTAAGCCACTCAACATATACAAATGATCAGCAATAAGCTCAGTACCGGGGGCTCATTTGGCCATGAGAATACAACCTCTTTTAAAAGTGATTTAACTCCATTGTTTGAATTTGGATTCAAACTTGGATGTACCTAAAAGTGTTCCTCCAAATTAGGAGTGATGCCACCAAATGGAATTTGTAACTTTTAATTCTCCTAACTCTACAAAATTATTGGTTTTACAAGATTCTTCCAAGTCAAATAACTTTTACAATAGTTAATGGTTAAAAACTATAAGCAATGGTTCATGTGATCCTTCAAATTTTTGCACATAGCTTCTTCAATGCCTAGCCAAGTGTGAATGCTTGGATTTGCACCAACAGCTCCACCCTCAAGCCAAACATCTGGGCTTGCTCTTCTTCATCAATCCTCTTGAATGTCCTGCAATCCAATCATAGCTTTAAACGTGTAAAGATTAGTACCATCACGTGCTTTGGTGAATAGATCTACACATTGCATATTTGTGGACAATATGCAAGTTGAATCTCCTTGCTCAATAGCTTCTCCCTAACATAGTGATAGTGAACTTCTATATGCTTGGTTCTTGCATGATAGATAGGATTTTCTGCAAGATGCAAAGAACTTGTATTGTCACCAAAGATCATAGGTGAGCGAGTATGAAGTCCCAAATCTGAATATAGTAGTCTAATCCATATGGCTTCTAGAGTAGCATTGGCTAATCCCCTATATTCTGCCTCTGTTGAAGAAAAGCAACAGTAGATTACTTCTTCGAAGACCATGAAATAGGCTTATCACCTACAAAAGAAAGATAACTAGAAGTACTCCTATCATCCTTACAACCTATCCAATCTCCATCTAAGTATAGTTTAATGTCTAAATCTGATGTGTATGGAGAGTATACGCCTTGATTTTGAGTTCCCTTGAGGTACTTCAAAATCCTTTTGGCAGCTTCCAAGTGAGGTGCTCTAGTTTTATGCATGAATTGACTTACAAAACTTACTCAATAAGCAATATCAATCCTTGTGAATGTCGCATAGTTTAGACTCCCACCTATGCTTTGATATCCTGCAATGCCTTCAAGAAAATCACCTTCATGAGCACTCAATTTTTGGTTTACCTCCATGGGAGTGCTATCTATCTTGGCATTCTCCAAGTGGAACTTCTTCAACATGTCCTACACATACTTTCTTTGAGTAATATAAATTCCAGACTTTGTGTAGACCAATTCAAGTCCAAGAAAATACTTTAGTGACCCTAGATCACTGATTTTGAACTCTTGCATCATTAGGTTCTTGATGTCTTTGATGCCATTTGCATCACTATCTGTAAGTATGATATCATCAACATACACAAATAGGTATATCACCTCTGAATTACTTCTCTTGACAAACAGAGAAGTATCTGCTTTACTCATCATGAATCCTTGATCTTGAAAATAGGTAGTTAACCTATGATTCCATGCCCTAGGTGCCTGTTTCAAACCATACAAAGCTTTGTTCAAGTTACACACATAGCTTATCTTGCTTGGGTCTTCATAACGAGGGGGTTGAGCCATGTAAACCTCCTCTGAAAGCCAACCATTGACAAAAGCATTTTTTACATCCAATTGGTACATATTCCAATTCCTTGATGCAGCCACTCTTACCAATACTCTGATGGTTGGTATTTTAGCCACATGTGAGAATGTCTCCTCATAATCAACACCTTGGGTTTGTGCAAAACCCTTAGCAAAAAGTCTAGCTTTATACCTGTTTATGGATCCATCTGAGTTTCTCTTAATTTTATAAATCCATCTAGATCCAATTACCTTCATTGATGCCTTCCTTGGAACTAGCTCCCAAGTATCATTCTCTTGAAGTGCTTCTATTTCTTCAGCCATAGCTTCCTTCCATTCTGCCTTGGACTTTGCCTCTTCATATGAAGTAGGTTCATCAAATGATGAATCGTTAGCAAGATAAATGGAGTGTTTAGTAACTAAAGAAATGCCATACCCATATATGATTGGTTTCTTGCTTTAATTTCCCTTTGTGATCTCCTTAGAGCTTGGTTGGATGATTCAAGTAAGTTTTCAAACCTCTTCATCTTGGCCTTGCCCTTTGATTTCCATGCCTTGAATTCGTCAAGGTTGATGATGTCCTCATCATCTGATTTGATGTCTTCAATTTGTATTGGTTCCTCCTTGGTAAGGCTTGGAAACTCCTCTTCCAAGTCATATGGCAACTTAACCTTCCTACATTCACTTTCAAACCAAGAATCATTCTCATCAAACACAACATCTCTACTAACCATAAATCCTTTGTTGGTAGGGTAATAAAACCTATATCCTTTCTGATTTAAATCATACCCTATGAAGATGCACTTCTCTACCTTAGAGTCTAGCATACCTCTGATTTGAGATGGAATATGCACACAAGCAATACATCCAAAGATTCTATAGTGATCAAGTGATGGCCTTCTACCATGCCATGCCTCATATGGGGTCATCCCATCAAGTGATTTGGATGGAAACGTGTTAATGAGATAAGTGGCAGTAGATACACTCTCTGTCCACAAATAATTAGGCAACCTTTTTTCATTAAGTATTGATCTAGATGTTTCCACAATTAACCTATTTCTCCTCTCTGCTACCCCATTTTGCTCAGGGGTATACCTTGTAATTTCCCTTTTGATACCTCTGTCCTCTAAGAATGCATCAAATTCATTTGAGAAGTACTCACCTCCTCCATCTGACCTTAGTCTCTTTAGACTCTTTGTGGTTTTATTTTCCACAAGTGCATGATACTTCTTAAAGCAACTTAACACTTCATCTTTGTGCTTCATAAAATACAAGGTAGTCCACCTACTGAAATCATCAATGAAAGACACATAATACCTTGAGACAGAAATTGAAGGGTCCTTGCTTGGTCCCCACACATCTGTGTGGACAAGTTCCAAGTAATCCTCATGTATATATCCTTTCTTTGAGAAGGGTAACTTGTGTGATTTACCAAACTGACATGCACTACATTTATAGATCATGTGTTGCTTGGATACATTACGGATCCCAAGCACACATTGATCTCTACATATTTGCTTCAAGCTTCTCTCACCAATATGCCCTAATCTTTTATGCCAAATCTCAAGCTCTGACAATGTTTGATCCTTGTAATTGTAAAGTGCAATATTTCTAGTGTCCTCAAGTTCAAATGTAAATAGTCTACCTATTTTTTCTCCCTTGGCAATTCTCTTGAATCCGTGTTGGATGCTTCATATTTGTTGAACCTAACTTGCAAAACCTTTTCCACAATCTATCCAACACTCATCAAGTTCTTGGTGATTGTAGGTACATATAGAAACCTGCTCAACAGATTTCTATTCCCATCAGAAGTTTTGACATTTTGTACCTTGACCACTGAATGCTTGGTGTCATCACCTATTTGTACTTGGTGCTTTTCCTTGGGTTCCTCAAGGTCAGAGAGAAGATTTACATTGCCTGCCACATGGTTTGAACAACATGAGTCAATATAGAAGAGGTATTCATCATTCATACCTTGCTTTGAAGTCCTTTTCATAATAAGAAGGGAATCCTCTTGATCCTCTGTGTAATTTTCGAAATCTTTCCTTGATTTGTAACCTCCTTGGTAGTTGTTGTTCTAGTTGTTGTTGTAGTTGTTGTTGTAACCTTGAGTATGATTGAACCTTCCTCTTGATTGTGAGTAGCCACCTCTTTGATATCCTCTTCCTCTCTAATTCTTGTAGTTCCTATAGCACTCATATGTAGTGTGATTAGACAATCCACATATGTTGCATGGGGAATAGTTGAAAGGTCTCCCCCTATCTTGCTTACCTCGTCTTTCTCTTCCTCTTGAGCTCTTACCTCTCCCAACATACTTAGCTTGAGAATTAGTACCTTCATCTTCATTCTTTTTTCTTTTCCCTTTCTCTTTAGACTTTCCTTTATCTGTGTATAGCGCAGAAGAGTTGTTACCTCTTGATGGTTCTCCATTTTTGTTGAGCTTGGCTTCATGGGTAAAGAGTTGTCCCATGAGTGTGGTAAGATCTGGAATCCGCATATCCATGTATAAGTCCATGGAAATTGTGAAGGATTCCCATTTGTCATCTACCTTGATGCCATTGATTAATTGTCTCACAATTTGCTCTTCTTCAATTCCTCTCCTATGCTTACCAATTGGTCAGTGAAATCTTTGACTTTGGTTCCATATTTTGAGACACTTTGCTTGGGTTGCTTCCTTTGAGTGGTAAACTCAATCCACAATTGGTTTTCTCTAGCTCTTGTATTGGAAGAAAAATATGAAGACAATGTATCCCAAGTCCCTTGGGATGTTTTACAATTCCTAATGTGTGGAAGAAGGAAGTCAGAGATAGAGTTAAGTACATATGACCTTGCTAATGCATCTTTGGCACACCATGAGTTGAGCCTTTCAAGCTCCTCTCTTGTAGGTTGTCCTTTGCTTCTAAAAATGGGCATCTCCTCATCTCCTGATATGTATCCATAGAGACTCCTTCCTTGTAAGTATGTCTACATACTCAAGGACCATGCTTGATAGGTTTTCATGTCCAATTTATCAATAAAAGAAGGGAAACCATCTCCCATTTTACCTCAACTTGCTCTGCTACCATTGTTGGGAAAGATGGATGGAAACCACAAGAAATGAGTTGGTACTACCAAATCCTGCTTCGTATACCTGCCCTATTTTACTTTAGAGTTGTGTTGTAGGCCCTCTTATCTTGCAAATGACACAAATAAAGTACCTATGTACTTTGGAGATGATGTTTCAAACAATTGAATCAAAACAGATAACTTTGCAACTAGCTTGTGATAAAAAAACTTGCTATTTTGGTCTTGACACCTACTGGATATTATGCTTACCACTCACACTACAGTAGCAATTATGAAAATTCCTTTTGGATGAATCCAATTAGCTTAGAGATCTAATGATTCCAGGTGAAATCACTTAAAAGGATATACTACATACGAAGCAATCAATTTAGCAACTGAAGCCCTACCCCCGATTTTTTAGGAGCTACACAGAGAATGAACAATGAAAATTTCGAGGTGCTTTTCTCCCAATTGGTTGAAGCAAATCCTTTGAAACTTAGGTAGTTTTTAATATACTTTGCAGTGGTTCTAACAAGCTATAGAGTCTGAAAAATGATGGAGAGAGGATGGAGATATGAGCATTACAAATACACTATTCTGAGTAGACATAGTGGAGAGATGAACAAAAATGATCAATAACAAAATGTATTATAGAACAATGTTGTACATGATCATTGGCATAGAAAATGATGCCCAACGATAATGCTAAGATTAGGCTATGATGTAAGTTGATGTGTGAAACATCACAAGAAATGAATTAATGTGACATTAGACAACCTCTATGGTCACCATTAACTCATTTCCACTCAAAACTATGAGAAATGATAGCCAAAAACAAGAACTTTACTTCTTCAGATTTTTCCAATCATTGAAATGACATACGTTCAGTATTTTGCTAATTTCTCTTAGGACAAATATTATCTTTTGGTCGATGAAAGTAGAAGAGAAGATATTTCCAACAAGCTATTATTTGCAAGAAAGGGATCTCTAGAACTCAAGTTATGGCCTTCACAAAATGACTATGTATAACTGCCTAAATTGGAAATTCTTCCCGTTATAGTAAAAAGCGCCTGTCTAAAAATGGAATTTGATGCCTAGCATCTACTTGCAACGCGAATTCGATGTCAAGCATCGACTTGGGGTGTTTTTAGCCACTTTTCAGGAGGGATTCGATGTCAGGCATCGACTTCCTGCATAAAACCTTGACCTTTCAGATGACAAAACAATAGATGATTTCATGTATACTTAGAGCATCACTTATCCTCTAGAGTTCAATGTCTGGCATCGAGTTGATCCAACAAAGTCATGATTTGCAAACACTTCAACATTGAATGAAATAGATAAATGAGAATATGACTTATCAATAGAGATTCGATGCCAGGCATCGAGTTGCTTGGAAAACTTGATCTTTTGAACTCATCACACAGTAGGTAATCATGGAGATGATGGAGAGAGTCTCATACACAGAACTTTACTTAGTTCTTCTCATAACTATGAAAAATCAGAAGCTTACAGGTGCTTTGTCACTCAGAGAAGCCCGACTATACTCAGTCATACAAAATGATCTCGTACTGACATTCTCTCATTCTCTTCCACTTCTTCTCTCATCGTGTCAGTTCATACAAACTAACTAATATAGATTTTCTCATTCTCGTGATTTTAAAAAACTTCTAGAACTAAAGTAAACTAACTTTACAAATATAATACACTTGTGAATCTGTCCCTTCACATAGGCATGTGATTTTCTTCTAAAGCTTTAACCTTCAAATATATGTCCAATTAGTGATTGTTTCTCCAACAGCTCCCCCTCAATCACTAATTGACATTCTCTGTTTCTTCATATCATCTTCTTTCTTTTACTCCTATTATGCTTTTGAATCTGCTGGTCTTCACACCATCCAAGCTCTTTGTCATTATGTCTGCTATCTGATCTCTTGTAGAAATGTAGTCCACTTCAATTTCTTTCTCCATTACCTTTTCTCTCAGGAAATGATAATGTATCTCTATATGTTTTGTTCTTGCATGAAATGTTGGATTTGCTGCAAGATAAAGTAAACTCATATTATCTCCATGTATTGTAGGTATACCTTGATCAATGCCCAAACTTTTGAACAATGTCTGCATCCATATAACCTCCTTAGCTACTTCCACAAGTCCTTTGTACTCAGCTTCAGTTGATGATAATGCTATTGTATGTTGTTTCTTTGAGCATTAACTTACAAGCTTATCACCAATGTAAATCATGTATCCATGTGTTGATCTTCTGTCATCTTGATTAGCTGTCTAGTCTGAGTCACTGTAGGCTTTCTACTTCAAATCTGATGTAAAAGGATAATATAATCCTTCCTTTATAGTTCCTTTGATATATTTGAGATCTCTTTGACTTGCAATCCAATGTGGGTCTTTTGGACAATGCATGAATTGTGACAAAACTCCCACTACATAACTAAGATCAGGTCTTGTTAGTGTAGCATAAATCAAACTACCCACAAGAGATTGATACTTCTTCATATCTTTGTATTCTACATCATCATATTTACAGAGCTTGTGATTAACTTCAAGTGGAGTTGAAGCTTCTCTGCAATTGTCCATATCAAACTTCTTCAATAGATTCAGAAGATACCTTTCTTGTGATACATATATGCCATGATCTGTATAAGTGACTTCCATTGCAATAAAGTACGATAACTTTCCTAGATCACTGATCTTGAATTCTTTTTCAAGTAACCTCTTTACCTCCTTGATTCCTTGATCTGAAGTACCTGTGATTATAATGTCATCTACATAAATACAAATGTAGATTGTACCTTTCTCTGCGAGTAGACTTGGATCTGCTTTTGAACTTTGATATCCAACATCATTGAGATACTTCATCAGTCTATAGTTCCATGCTCTTGGAGCTTGCTTCAATCCATACAATGCTCTTCTCAACCTGCAAACAAATTTTGGATACCTGGAATCTATAAACCCTTGAGGTTGTTCCATGTATACCTCATCAGATATGTATCCATTCAAGAATGCATTCTTTATATCCAATTGACTTAGAGTTCATTCTTTTGAAGCTGCAATAGCAATGATTGTCCTTATAGTTGACATCTTAGCTACAGGACTGAATGTCTCATCATAATCTATGCCATAGGTTTGGGCATAACCTTTCACCACCAGTCTAGCTTTGTATCTGACTATACTTCCATCTACAAGCTTCTTCACTTTATAAGCCCATTTATTTCCAATTACTTTCTTACCATTTGGCTTAGGAACAAGTTCCCATTTCTTGTTGTCCTCTAGTGCATTGAACTCTTCCTTCATTGCTTCTTCCCATTGCGTCTTACCTTTTGCTTCATCATAGTTCTGAGGTTCTTCATCATCTTTGACCATATATGCATAGTTCTTTTGAGTTATGTAAGAAGTATCATAAGAATACCTTTCTGGTTGTCTTCTTGTCCTACTTGACCTCCTTGGTTCATATTGTTCATAAGTGTCTGGATACACTTCTTCATCAAATATAGGAGCTTCTTCATTTCTTCTTGTTAATCCACTTCTGGATGTACTTGCTTGCATATAGTCTTCATCTCTATTTACCTGCACAATTGATTTTCCTTTCTCACATCTTCTTACCTCTTCTTCAAATTCTTCAGTTGTATGACTTTGATCTGCATACCAACTTTTCTGTTCATCAAATGTGACATCTCTAGAAACAAGAAATTGTTTGGTTAAAGGATTCCACAACCTGTAACCCATCTGCTTTTTATCATAACCAATGAACACATATTTTTCTACCTTTGGTTCAAGTTTATCTCTAAGTTGTGATGGCACATAAGCATATGCAATTGATCCAAACACTCTACAATGATCCAGTGTTGGTTTCTTACCCCACCAAGCTTCATATGGAGTCATTCCATTCAGAGCTACACATGGTAATCTATTCACAAGATATGTAGTTGTATTTACAGCCTCAGCCCAAAGATAATTTGGACAAATCTTCTCCTTCAGCATAGCTCTAGCAAACTCAACCAAAGTCCTATTCCTTACATTTGCTACACCATTTTGTTGTGGTGTATGCCTGCAAGTTATTTCTCTCTTAATACCTGCATTCCAACGATAATCATTGAACTCTTGGGAGAAGTATTCTCCCCCTCCATCAGACCTCAGTCTTTTAAGCTTTTGACCTGTTACTCTCTCTGCATATGCATGAAAATGCTTGAAAGCTCCAAACACTTTTGATCTTTCCTTCAAAACATATAATGTTATCCATCTTGTAGCATCATCAATGAAAAGAACATAACACCTTGAGCCACTGATAGATCCTTCTTTTGTTGGTCCCCATACATCTCTATGAATGAGCTCTAGTAATCCATCATGTTTGAATCCTTTCTTTTGAAATGGTAGCCTGTGCCATTTGACATGCTTCACATTTATAAACCATATGTTGACTCTGCACATTTGGTAATCGTAGTACAGACTTATTTGCAACCATAGCTTTAATTCCTCTTTCATTGAAATGACCTAATCTCTTATGCCAGAGATCAAGTTCTGTAAACACTCCTTCACCATGTGTGAGCAAAGCTTGACCAACGTTCCCTTGAACTCTTAAAGTAAAGATTCTACCTTCTTTCTTACCACAGACAATCTGATTATATCCATTCTCTAGATCTTCAACAAATACTCCTTCATTTGTAAACCTGACTTGAAAACCTTTTTCAACTATCTGCCCCACACTAATCAAGTTTTTAGGTATTGTGGGAACATACAAAATATTGGTTAGAAAATCTCCTCTACTTTTGCATTTCACTTTTCCAATTGAATGTACACTATGTCTTGTATTATCACCTCTTTAAACACTATGACTAGAAATGCCTTTTTCCAATTCTGACATCAATTCTATGTTTCGTGACAAATGATTAGAACATCCAGAGTCAATGTAAAATACCTTTAGATCTTCTTTATTTGATGTGCTGATTGAGTTCATCATCAATGATGTATGACTTTCATTATGTGTGTCATTTGCATAGTTGTAGTAGGTGGTGTTGTAGGATTGATTCTCTCCCCAACTTCTTCCTCCACCAATACCATAGCCTCCTCTTTGACTTTGTCTACCTCTTTGAAAATTACTTTGATATCTTCCACCTCGACCTCTGCTATTGTTTTTGATTATGGTTTGATCCTTGTTGGTTGTGCCAACAGTCATGAGCCAAATGATTACTCAATCCACAGATCCAACAATCCTTCTTGTTGTTATTCTGATTACCTCTACCTCTTCCAAAGGCTCTTGGTCTTCCTCTGCCAGTGCGTTTACCTCTTGCATAATAAACTTGAGAACTCGACTCCTCTTCATCCTTTGCTTTACCTTTATCTCTTTTCTTCTTGTTCTTCATGTACATTGCAGAACTTTGTCCTTTATCTCCATCTCCCTTCAAGTCTTGCTCAAATGTGAGCATCAAACCAATCAACTAGTTCAAATCTGGAACATAATGATTTAATGAAATTTCTATTGATAAGACAAAAGGATTCCACCTTTCATCTCCTCTCAAACCTGCAAGTAGTTGAGCAATCAATCTCTGATCTTCAAAATCCTCATCTATGGATCCAGGACTATCTACAAGATCCTTCATCTTAGTGACATAATCACTAATACTTTGGCTTGGCTTCTTCTTGAATGTTGTAAACTCTGACCATTGACTTGCTTTCCTTGCTTTGGTAGTACTTTGGAAATGATATTCCAATGCATTCCATATATCTTCAGATGATTCCAATCCTCTGATGTGTGGTAGCAAATGATTAGAGATTGTATTGTAAATGTAGGCTTTTGCACTTGCATCCTTCTTCTAGCAATGCTTTAAAGCATTAAGTTCCTCTTTCTTTGGTTGGATTTCATCTTCAAATACTGGCTTCTCTTCTTCACCTGTTACATATACCATGAGATCCTTACTCATAAGTAAGGCTTCCATTCTCATTACCCATGCGGGGTAATTATCTCTGTCCTGTTTGTCAATGGAGATATGATTTGCCATACTCCTTTCCTTCTGCTACAACCTGTGAGCTTAAAGGATAAACAATAATACCTTTTGGAGTTCTTTGTGTATGAAGATACTTTTGAAGTAACCTTTTGATGCCTTGTGTCCTCAAATGCTTCACCTTTCAAACTTTAATGGAAAACTTTCCAAAACTTCTCGTACCTTTGCTGCCTTTTGCTCTTTAGGACCTTTCTGCTCTAATACCACTTGTTGATGTGTGAAACATCACAAGAAATGAATTAATGTGACACTAGACAAGCTCTATGGTTACCATTAACACATTGCCACTCAAAACTTTGAGAAATGATAGCCAAAAACAAGAACTTTACTTCTTCAGATTTTTCTAGTCATTGAAATCACATACCTTCCATATTTGGCTAATTTCTCTTAGCACAAATATTACTTCCTCAAGATCATTTTGTGAATGAAATTAGAAGATAAAAGCTTTCCAACAAGCTATTATTTGCAAGAAACGGATCTCTAGAACTCAAGTTATGGCCTTCACAAGATGACTATGTATAACTACCAAAATTGGAAATTTTCCTATTATAGTAAAAAGCGTTTTTCTAAATGGAATTCAATGCCTAGCATCGGCTTGCAATGCGAATTCGATGCTGGGCATCGACTTGGGGTGTGTTTAGCCACTTTTGAGCAAGGATTCGATGTCATGCATCGACTTCCCGCATAAAAACTTGACCTTTCAGATGCCAAAACAATAGATGATTTCATGTATACTTAGAACATCACTTATCCTTTGGAATTCGATGTCAGGCATTGAGTTGCTCCAACAAATTCATGATTTGCAAACACTTCAACACTAAATGAAATAGATAAATGAGAATATAACTTATCACTAGAGATTTGATTCCAGGCATCGAGTTGCTTGGAAAACTTGATCGTTTGAAGTCATCACATATTAGGTAATCATGGAGATGATGGAGAGAGTCTCATACACAGAACTTTACATAGTTCTTCTCATAACTATGAAAACTCAGAAGCTTAGAGGTGCTTTCTCACTTAGAGAAGCCCGACTATACTTAGTCATACAAAATGATCTCGTACTAACATTCTCTCATTCTCTTCCACTTCTTCTCTCATCGCGCGAGTTGATACAAACTAACTTATATAGATTTTCTCATTCTCGTGATTTTAAAAAACTTCTTGAACTAAAGTAAACTAACTTTACAAATATAATACACTTGTGAATTTGTCCCTTCACATAGGCATGTGATTTTCTTCTAACGCTTTAACCTTCAAATATATGTCCAATTAGTGATTGTGTCTCCAACAATGTAAGCCACTCAATATATACAAATTATCAGCAATATGCTCAGTAATGGGGGCCCATTTGGCCACGAGAATACAACCTTTTTTATAAATGATTTACCTCCAATGTTTGAATTTGGATTCAAACTTGGATGTACCTAAAAGTGTTCCTCCAAATTAGGAATGATGCCACCAAATGGAATTCATAACTTTTGATTCTCCTAACTCCACGAAATTATTGGCTTTACAAGATTCTTCCAAAAAATAACTTTTACAATAGTTAATGGTTAAAAACTATAAGCAATGGTTCATGTGATCCTTCAAATGTTTGCACATAGCTTCCTCAATGCCTAGCCAAGTGTGAAGGCTTGGATTTGCACCAACAACCACAAGCCAAAAAACAAAACTTCAAGTGTTCTGAAGCGACACGTTGTGACCGTGATACCTTGTGTAAGCTAGTCACTACACGAGCAGAATGCGAAAAAGAAGTCTTTTCTTGATTGTATTTCAAACTCCAAGCAAGTGATCAATGATGGGATCAATAAAAAATGCAAAGAGATAAGCAAAGGCATGCTCTATCGCTTTAGTGCTCAGGTGGACACAAAGCCTTGGTCCTGCAAATAAGTAACAAGTCTATGGTTCCAAGCTTTAGGTGCTTGCTTGAGACCATAGAGTGCTTTCCTAAGCTTGCATACATAACCTAGTTTACCTTCATCTTCAAACCCTGGTGGTTTTTCCATATACACCTCTTATAATATCCATCCATTTAAGAATGCATTCTTGACATCTAACTGATATAGATTCCAAGTTTTAGAAGCAGCAAGACTTACCAAAATCTTGATTGTTGGCATCTTTGCCACAGGTGAAAATGCTTTTTCATAATCTACTCCATGTGTTTGGCCAAATCCTTTTTCCATTAACCTTGCCTTGTACCTGTTTATAGAGCCATCAGGGTTCTTTTTTATTTTGTTTATCCACCTTGAACCAATTACCTTCATATCTAGCTTCTTGGGAAGTAGATCCCAAGTGTGATTTTCCTTTAATGCTTCCACTTCTTCCTACATAGCTTCTCTCCATTCTTTCCTTTTTCTGGCCTCTTCAAATGAAGAAGGATCTTCTCCCATAGTGTCTTTAGTGACATACACATAATGTTTTGTGACGAAAGATGTATCATATCCATACCTTATGGGCTTCTTACTTTCTCTTTGTGATCTCCTTAATGCTTGATTTGAAGGCTCTAGTATGTCTTCTAATTGCTTGAGCTTGACTTTGCCTCTTGACTTCCAAGCTTTGAAGTCAATCTACTCTTCATCTTCTGAGTTGGTATCTTTTGCCAATGGTTGATCTTCTTGTGTGAGGGTTGGAAAATCATTCTCCAAATCATATGGTAACTTGACTTTCCTGCAATCATCTTAGAACCATGAACGATTTTCATCAAATACTACATCCCTACTATCCATAAATGCCTTGTTAGTGGGATTGTACAATCTATACCCCTTTTGGTTCTTATCATACCCAATAAATATACATCTCTTAGCCTTAGGGTCAAGCTTTTCTCTGATTTGTGATGGGATGTGTGTATAGGCAATGCACCCAAATATTTTGCAATGGTCCAATGAGGGTGTCCTGCCATTCCATGCTCCATAGAGTGTCATACCATCCAATGATTTGGATGGACGCCTATTGACCAAGTAGGTGGTTGTGGAAACAGCCTCTACGCAAAGGTAGTTAGGTAACTTCTTCTCATGTAACATAGACCTAGTAGCTTCAACAATTAGCATGTTCTTTCTCTATGCCACTCCATTCAATCCAGGAGTGTATCTGCTTGTTATTTCCCACTTAATGCCTCTATCCTATAGAAATGAATTAAATTCATGTGAAAAGTACTCACCTCCTCCATCATATCTGATCCTCTTCAAGCTCCTTCCTGTTTGGTTTTCAACTAGTGCCAAGTACTTCTTTATGCTTCATGAAATAAAGGATTGTCCACCTGGTGTAATCATCAATAAATGAAACATAGTACCTTGAACCTAAGATGGATGGATCTTTGCTAGGATGCCACACATTAGTGTGTACAAGCTCCAAATAGTCTTCATGGATGTATCCTCTCCTATTGAAAGGTTGTTTGTGAGCCTTGATAAATTTGCATGCTCCACATTTGTATATCATATGTTGTTTGGTCACATTGGGAATGCCAAGCACACTTTGATCCGTGCAAATTTGCTCACATTTCTTTCTCCTATGTGTCCTAACCTTTTGTGCCACATTTCTAACTCAGATAAGGTTTGATCTCTATAAATAAATAGAGCTATGTTTCTTGTGTCTTGAATTTTAAATGTGAATAATCTACCTGACTTCTCACCTTTGGCAATTGTCTTCAAGCCTTGTTGGGGGTCTTCCACATATGCTCCATGCTTAGTGAATCTGACCTGTAAACCTTTCTTAACAATTTGCCCAACACTAATTAGGTTTTTGGTTATAGTAGGCACATACAGAACTTTGCTCAGAAGGCTCATACTACCATCAAATGTTATGACATTTCCAATTTTCTTGACTGAGTGTTTAGTGTCATCACCTGTTTGTACTTCATGCTTCCCTTTGGGTTCTTCAAGATCAAGTAATAGAGCTACATTTCTAGCCACATGATTGGAACAACCTGAATCAATGAAGAGAAGATGCTCATCATCTTTATCTCACTTGGATGTCATGTTCATCATGATTAGAAAGTCTTCTTGATGTTCAGTATAGTTGTTGTAGTCCCTTCTTCCTCTAAAGACTCCTTGATAATTGTTTTTGTTTTATTTTGGGAGATAGTCCCTAAAATGTCGAGATGAGACCCCTATATTGCTAAATTTATCTCTATCAATATGGTTCATCAAAATTCATCACGTTTTTTGCTTTAGATTCATTATATATCTATTTAGAGATGTGCAAAATATCTCTAGTACATTTCTAGGAGGTTGTGAGCTTTGAACAAGTTTCTAGAGTGCATCTCATCCCAAAATAGCAAGTTTTGCTTCATCTATTTTGTGTCAAGTAGTCTATCTGGATGAATCAATTTGAGATTGATGCTCCAAAGCACATGATAGGCTTGTGCCTTGAATAAAAAATATGTTTTAGAATTAGACCTTCAATTAACAGTTGCTTCAGTTTATGCATGGCTCTCAATTTTTTCTCTATCCAAAGAAACTTATTTTTCTATCTCAAAAAATCATATAATGGGTTTGGAAGATGCGAAAAATGAGGGATCCAGATAATATAGAAGACACATGCTCCTAAGAATCTCCTTACTTCACTAACATTATGAGACACCTCAGACATTGTGCTGATGGCCTCAACTTTCTTCGATATGGCTTCTAGCCATAATGTCCACATAGATGCCCTACAATGAGAACCTCCATAGATTTATCTAGAGAAAGAACTAGACCTACCTCTTCAAATTTGTTTAAAGTTCTCTCCTAATCAGAGATATGATCACTAATAATTTTCCTATAATCATAAGCATCTAAAGTGTCTTCTTTCACTCTTTCCTCACAAGCCTTTATTAGAATATCATCAATAAAAACCATGGTATAAAGTCATGTAAGACTAGATTCATAGCATTTATTATGTAAGCCATAGAATTTATCACCCCCTATGGAAAATTACACATACTTACAAGGCCCATCATTGTAATTATGTCTCAGTTCTCAATATCTTAGTGAAATTTTTCATAACTTGAATCAAGGTCACCCATTGAGTAAATGGAATTTCCACCAAGTGTTTCAGCAAACTCATCTACTATACATTATGTTCCTACATTTTGGATTGTGACTTTTTTACTAGTTGCAAACCCTAGATGAAACGAAGTTTCCCATTCTTCTTTGGCACTATGAACCATTTTTTTGAATCTGGTGATGAGAATGGATCCACTAATCATAAGGACATCTTTTCCTTCAACAATCTCATCAACTCAAGTAAATGAGCTTTTAGAACTAGAATAGGTGGTATATTCCATAGAATATGTGGCACTACAAAAATGATCATGGGTGGAACTTGTTTTTGATCCACACAACCTATTTCTTGTGGAAATAGAGAAAATGATTTTTAATGTTTCTTGATAACTTCAATAAATGTTTCTTTTTCCTTTTCTATAATAAATGCTTTCTCACCAAACTTAATATGCTTAATAGTCTTGTCAGTAAAATGATGCCCTATGAGCTCCCATTTTCTCAAAATAGGATCATCAAACACCCTCTTATATTTTTCATAACTATCTCTTGGAAATGGTTGAGCTATGGGTTTGATCTTTTTATCTACAATCTTCTACTAAGTACTAACATTCACTTCATGTTCTTGCAAAAAGTTAGCGACAAATCATATTCTTCAATAGAACTGAACATAATGATTTTAGATCTTTCCTTCTATTGGAGAGCTTGCTCAAGTTGTTCTAGAATAGTAGAACTTCTTTTTAAATCAATTATGGTCTTAATTTTTTCATCACGGAGCATTAATACTAGATTTTTATAATTTTTTCATCACGGAGCATTAATACTAGATTTTTATAATTTTTTCATATGTTTATCTAAGTTTGTTTGATATCTTTTCTTTTTGAAAATATTGAAATCTAAATGGAGAAGAAAAAATAGAAAGGTTTTAACACTATGTACAGGATCATGCAAGATATCAATCCACCTTCCACTATTGTCTTGTTGAATAGTGGATCCTAACATAAATTTTCATCCTACTTTGTCCCATGTCCTATCAGTCCACAATCATCACACTCTTGATTGTAAGAGTTTATTGGGTTTCTACTTGTGTTCCTTCTATTTCTTGTATGGTTCATATAAATTCTCATAACTTGCAAGGATTTCATACCAACTTTATAACATTTTTCTTTTGCGTAGGCAGATCCATCGTCCATTGCTTTTGTTTCCATTCTTACTTTAGCTATACATGGTTGCCCACGAATAAATTCATAAGAACGGTTATCCTAGACAAAGAAGTGGAATTCTTCTATCACTACATGAGTTTTCACAAGTGCACTTGTGCATGTCCCTAGCACAATTCCATAGCCATTGTATGTTATCCTCATCCATTGGCCATGATTATTATCAATTCGGCATCAAAACTATCATATACATTTTTAGAGCTCACATTTATCTCTGATCCAGAATCAACCAAGGTAAGAACTAACTATGATTCTCTCTTGTCTTAACTTTATCTTAACTTTTGCTATTCCTCTTGCCTAGAAATTTCTATTGTACTGGCTTTTTAACTCTCTTGGCTCTTGATCAGGCTTTATAGGTCCAAGAGGAGTTCCGTTTACTTGATCGATTTTCACTACATCATTATCAGAGTCAAAAGGATCATTTAGGATAATAGCCTCACTCACTACTTGAGTAACCTGAATTGGATTGCCTATAACAATATCTTGAGGAAACGGGAATCATTTCCTTTTTATTAATTTGATAAATATGTCCTTGAATGTAGGTCTCACAATGGAGAACACCGGCTTTAAATACATTGTAACCTCACATTTCAAAAGTATGTCATGGCATCATTTTCATCTCAAGCTAAAAAAGCAATACAGCCTTGGGATCTTGCCAAAGCTTAATAACAAATGGAAGCTTAATTGGAAGGCTGCAGAGGGGTGTAAATAGATTTACCTGCATATGGAACATGCCCACTAACATCAAGCACTCATATTTGCTTTGGCCTGTACTACACAATGCAGTATGGTGTGGAAAAAAAAAACAAGAATCTCAATATTAATGATGGTGTTTGCAACTTTTCTTGCTTGGTGGAGGATCTCCCTCATCGTTTTCTTAACTTTAGGCATGCTCATTCCTACTGGAAGGCCCTCTCACCCTTCTGGCAGAAGTACAATGTTTCCTTGAACTATAAAGAAGCTATATTGGGAGTTTGCACCAGATTTGATTTCCCCTTATGGAATCTGTGGAGGGCTCACATTCTCTGGAGCATTTGGAAAAGCAAGAATGAGGCCTACTTCAATAAGAAGATGTCAAAGAAGCCTTACTACTCCTTCTTTCAAGGGCTGAAGAGAATTGGCCTTCTGCATTTGGAGACTATGTCCTCTGTTCCTGATGAGGACTTCTCACTAACCAGGCATTTAAGTAGCACTCCTTCGAGTCAATGGAGGTCTTTGCTTCTAAATTTGTACTCATCTTATAGACTTGAAATGATCGTGTTATGTGTATAAGCTCTCTCAGCACTTTTGTTGGAGCACTTTCATGACTTTGTATTAGTCCTCTCAGTGGGGAACCTTGCCCCCTGACTCGTCTTTTTGTACCGTGGTTGATGGGGATTTCTTGCCCCTTGTACAAAGTGACAAACCATCATTATTCATGTTTTCTAAAAATAAAATACAGCCTTGGGAGATTTTTTTTTCTTTTCATTTTCACCCTCTTGAACATTCTCAACTTTCTAAGAAACTTCTTGTTTCTTTTCAAGTTGTGGTTTTAGTTCTTGAATTTTTATATGTTTATTTTGATTTTGGTTTTCTTTCACTCCTCTTTTCCCCTATCTAATTTCTTTTATCCTAGCTTCATCATGAGATTTGGAAGGCTCTTGAAATTGAACTTTCTTTTCACTATTTTTAGTCTTTTCCTCCTCTTCCTTAGCTTTTTTCTTTAGCTACCTGCATTTCATCTTGTATTTCATCTCACTTTCTTTTCATCTTCTATTTCATCTCACTTTATTTTTTCCTCAACATTAGTGATATATGAGTAAACCAAGAATTGATCAATAGGAGACTTCCAAGTAGTGCTCTACATGATTGCATCTTAGGCTCTCATTAAAGCTTCAATTGAGTAAGAATTTTGTGAGTGGGGTTCTTTCCTCCCTTCCTCAGTTTCCTCTAATGGTTCCAATCTAATTGTTGATGTGCTTGCAGTAGAATTTAATAGATTTTCATAAGGTCTATTTATTCATCCCTTCATTCTCCCAATTTATAGGTGGGGGTAGGTGAGTTGTGAAATCACATAATTTTTCATCTTTATCTTTTAATAATTGGTGCTCTTTTGCTAGCTTTAGTTCTTTGCATACACAAAATATCTCTTGAGCATCACACTAGCAACATCTTCTCCCTGTAGTTCCTTGCCCTTCATTATACCTAGTGTTTCCTTGATACACATGCTGCATAGGAAACATAGGATATTATTCTCTAATTAGTTGCACTGCTGAGGTAACATGGGGCATCATATAAGCTTAGGGAACATTTGGTATAGGCATATGATTTCCTTGAATTGGATTTGAATTACTTGAACCACGTTGAAAAGAACTAGGTTCCTCATATCCCATTGAATACACCTTGTTATGAAGGCTACATATCTCTTTTGATAGAGATACTTGCATTGACATAACATGAAATCATCAATTCTTTACTCATAGTATCTAGTTGGAGTTTGAATGGGATCCGAGATGTGGATGCAACATTGGTCATTGCCATTGTTGTAGATACATCTAGTTCCATCGGTATAGGTGTTTCTTTGAGCTGAAATTGGGTTGGCTGTGCTGACTTATAGCAGAGGACAAATTGCCGTTGCTTCATTTGGGCTATTGCCTCTAATTCTGATATGGGTTGAGGGAAATAGATCAGCCTTAGAAAACCTTCTTGAATCTACTAGTTGAAATCTTCCAGATAGAATATCTTGTGTAACTCTTTACTAAAGTCTTCCCACTTTTTATTTATGTTTAAATGGATTGAATCCAATATTGTCCTAGAAACTACCATTTTGAAGTAATATATGATAACTTCCTTGGGAAGTCCTTTAACTTGCACTTGCTCTAGCTCAAAGACATCTTGCTTATCCTTAAGAATGGCTTACACCACTCTTGGCCTTTGTTTCTCTATTATCCCCTTAAAAACCTACTCCATTTCCCTTCTCTAATGTGTTCTTGAATGTAGGCCAATGTCGAGAGTTATTGTCTCTATAATTTCCCTCAACTCATACTAGAGTTCAAATAAAGATCATTTTCTACTTCTAAATGCAATACGTTTCTAGCTAAGTCTTAGTTCAAAGTTTGGGGTATGCTTTGATCACTTACAATCACTTTAGAGTGACAGATTCTTAGAGTTCTTCACTAGATATCAAATAGAATCTTCAAAATTCATTCTAGTCTTTAGGGGTCTAAAGTTGACCTTACCTCTTGATTTTTAGGTCTAAAGTATCAATTTCACTTTAAATACCTAATACTAAAACTAAATTTTTACCCTAGGTGTAGGTCTAGAAATGGACCTTTCACTTTAGCCTTTGATCCTTCTTTTCTACTCTATATATAGAATGGGATTTGTTCTCTTAGTTTATATCTAAAGTTGATTATATATCTATTTAAGACTAGAGATAGAATTTACTTTAGAGATTAGTTAATTGAGTAGAAACCTAGCTCTAGGGTTTGAGTTCTTTGATTTTACTCTTGATTATTCAATTCCTTTTGAATCTTTGCTAGGCTTCAAATATTTCTTGAATTTCACTTCTTAATCTTATTTCTTTATTATTTGACTTAATATTTTTTTTATTTTTGGGACTTCAATTTTTTTTTAATCTTTGTCATTGTTTCAATTCATTTTATTATATGTGAATATCCTTGAATGTTCTTTTTAATTTTTGTTTAAGCTTTTTGTTTCCTAATCTATTTTTTTTGTTTATTTACTTGAGTACTAGAAAAGATTCGTTAGACGATTTTCTTTTATTTTTTATCTTTTTAGTTTTTTATGAGTTTCGTTTCCTTTTTAATATTTTTATGTTTTTAGAGTGATGTATTTAATGATATTTTTATGGTTCTTTTCACGAAATTTAACTAAACTAAAAGCATTGCAAAATTTTCTATCTAAAGTAACAAGTTGGAAAGTGCATACCATGTATTCGGACCAGGTGCTATGAGTGATCACATGCACTAAAAAACAACCACTATCTCATAGCATGTGATAGCAATGCATTGAATTAAAGAACGAATACCTGAAATGGCTGCTTTGACATCTACGGTAAGTTTTAAGTGTACTAAAAAATATGTAGAGAAATTTAAAATCCTAACTATGAAAGAGACTACATGTGCTATGTGCTCTACTTCTTTGAAGGTATGGGGTATCACAGAGAGGATGTCCAAAGTGATCCCCAGGTAGCTGCATCACTTCACATCAAATTCACTTTGTAGTAGGGAAAAGGGAAGTCTAGGATGTGGCAACTAGATGGATGAGTCCTATAGTGAGCCCGTAATGCACAACAATGCTTGCTTCGTGTAGATAATATGAATGATGTGTGGTGTACGGATATGTCTTTGTGTAAGGATTTGTGTGTATGAGTATGTATAAAACCAAAGTGATTATAGATGTAATCATTAATCCTAATTGCCATGTGTGTCACTATGAATGTCTAGCTATGCGTAAGTGTATATAAGTGTTTAAATATGCATGTCTACCAATGTGTTTGTTTATATAAATGTAAATGTGTGTAAGTATATGCGTACGTGAGTGTGTATGGCATGTTGTGTGCATGTCTTTGTATGTTTTTCATACATATATGCATTTTGTTTGTATGAATGTGATCGTATACACTCATAGAAATGTGTGTTTTTTATGCGTGTGTCGGAATGTGGGTTTATGAGCCTAAGTGTGTATCTCTTGATATATGTTTGTGAATGTGCATTTATATAGACATGAATGTGTGGACCAAATGACTATGTGTGTAGTTAGATGTGATAAAATGTGTATGTATATATAAATGTGATTGTGATTGTATGTCAACATATGTGGTTGTGTGAGCATGTAAGTGTATGTGTGATTATGTGTGGTTGTATGTATTTGTCTCGGTAAACAAATATGATTATGTATTTATATATTTTTGAATAAATGTTTATAAGCTTAAAACAACACATAAAAAGAAAAAAATCTTATAACTATAAGATAAATATAAATTTCAGTTAAATAAAAAAAAATGTGAATGTCTACATGTGTGTATGTGTATAGTGGTGTAATTGTATATTCAGTATACATGCTTAAGTGTATGTGTTGTGATTTTTGAATGTGTGTAGCATGCATAAGTATCCATCTATATGTGTACACTTGTATGTGTAATACATGTGTATTGAATTTTTTGAGTGTTTTTTGCAGGTAGATATCCAAGAGAGGTTGAGAGAGAGACAGATGTATAAGCACATATCAATGTGATAGAAAAATAGTGAGATGGAGTTGAAGTGGGAATGAGCATAGAGAGAGACAGAGAAGGAATAAGATAGAGAGAGAGAGATTAGAGTTGAGGTTGTTTATGCACTACTCAAACAAGGATATTCAAAAGACAAATATGCACAGAGGAATGCGGTGAGCAATGCTCTACATTGTGTAGATGAAAGAGAGGGGGAGAGAGAGAAATAGAGAGAGGGGGAGAGAGGCAAAGTGAAAGATCCCAATTAGCTACCTACCACTCTCCTCCCAACCTTAAATAGGCCTTGCTCTTAGCACATCTAGAGTCTTGTCTAAGGTACAAAAACCCTCATATGGCCATTATGAGGAGATGGAATAACCTCGAGGACTCATGCTAGAGCATTGGATCCACCAAGCTCTGGTCCTTCACCCATTTAGGGTGCTTACCCAAATGTAGGTAGACCAATGATAACCATGGTGGTCTAGAAATATAAAACACTCTCTCCCCCTTCAAGACAAATCACTCTCCTCAATGATCAAGGAAGGTTCAAAGTGTTTGCAAATTAGAGCTTCTAATTGCCAATTAGCATTTGTGATTGAATGGATGGTCCATGCTACTAAATATTCTAGTATCACAATTCAACAATGTTTGCTCCCTCTTATCAACAAGTCAAAAAGGAACATTTGGTTGAGACATTCTATCTCGTAAAACAAAAATACGATGCACACAATTCTCATCTTGAGAAATGCATGGTCTCACCATTATCACATGAAAAGCTTAGTGACGTTTGCAATCATCTAGCAATTATTATTTATATGAAACATCACCAATCTCCTTGATTATTGCCCAATGTTCACAAATTCTAGGGGAAAACTTGGGTTTTTGACCCATTATCAGTGAGAAAGATATTGGAACTAGTAAAAGTTCCTGGAACGTTTGTGGTGTGAGATGTCTATCTTCCTGAAGATTGGATTACTATATCTTTAAGTTCACTTCCATGTGTGTAAGAAATTGTGAAGAACTCAAATATTTCTTTGGTAATCCTATGGTAGCTGGGATGTGTGGAGCATAACCATAAATCACCTTAGAAGGTGCTAGCTTAGTAGTCTTGTGGTTCCAAATATTATAAGAAAACCCAACTAACAAAAGGAAGATATCTGAACTTGTTACTTTCTTGAAACATATGCATATAACATATCTTCCAATGTTTGATTAAATCTTTTGGTTTGACCATGTGTGTGTGGATGCTCTACACTACTCATTTTGAGTTGAATTTTAATCTTGTCAAACACGTGTTATCAAAAATTCCTTGTAAACCACAAAACTTGTATTAAACTATGGACTTAGGTAGATCATGTTCTCTCAAAAGGTTTTGAATGAATACTACCAAAACTAGTTGAGAGTCTTGTGATTCCTTAGTGGGAGTAAAGTGTGCAATTTTATTAAACAATCGACCATCAAAAGAATAGGATTATTCTATCATGGTTTTCTTAAGTTCATTACAAGATCCATGGAAATACTATCCCCATGGTGCTACACTATTTCCAATGGATGTAGCACACTAGGAGGACTTACTCTCTTTGATTTATGTACCTAATATTTGAAACACCAAGTTACATAACTCTTTACATCTTTGGCCAACTTTGGCCACCAAAAAATGCATTAGACCAACTGCAAAGTTTTCTTAATACTAGGATGTCCCACACAAGGCACGTCGTGGTTCAAAAAATAGATTCTTTTCTAAACTTCCCTTCTTGGGAACTAGCTAGCACACATAACTTTCCTTTTCGTTTAAGCAAACCTTGCTCCAATTGAAAATTAAAGAATGATCTATTCTCATTACTATTTGATAACTTTCTCATTATTGCCTCATAGTAGTTATGATCAATATGTGAGTCTTTAATATCTTGAATTAAATCATTGTCTAGAACTTCTAAGCTAATCTAATGCGAAATAGAAGACAATACAATTGCAGTTGTATTTCTCTTTCCTTTTCTATACAAAATTTCCATATGTAATTCTTGCATCAACTTAGCCCATATAGCTTCTCTCCCATGAAGATTAGGGTGAGAACATAAATACTTCAACATATCATGATATGTGAAGGCCTTAAAAGTTGCCCTATGTAAATAATGTCTCCAAATTTTCAAAGTATGAACTCTTTCATATGATTCTTGTTCATAGACAAGCCATATTATTTGAGCCTAAGAAAGCTTCATACTTTCAAAGCCACTATTTTGCCATCTTGAATTGAAATTTCACCAACTAGGATGCCACTAAAATCGATTTATCTATTATTAACAAAATTGGAACACTTGAAATGGCTTTTTTCAAAGCATCAAAAGCTTATTGTTGTGCACTATCCCACACAAAACTTTGACTATTCTACTATAAATCCCTCAATGGAGCAAATGTTTCTAGTGGCAATGAATTTCCAATTAAAACCTGATAATCCTAAGAATGATTTCAAGTGGTGCTCATTTTGAGGAATTCGCCAATTAAGGATCATCAGAACTTTCCATGGATCCATTTTCATTCTATCTCCAGAAATTATATATTCTAATTACTCAACCTCAAATGGAACTAGTTGTGTCTTCTCTCGGTTGACCTACAAATTGTTCTCATTCAACATCTTTAAAATTGTACGTAAAAGACATTCCTAATCTTTCAAAATTTTATTATAAATTGTTATATGGAGTATAGATGTGTTAGAGGTGAGAACCCCCCCTTACACTTGTTGAGTATGATACTCACATGAGTGCCAAGTGGCACCCATATGAGATAGCTTGAGCATTATCCTTTAATGAGAGAGAGAGAGAGATAAAGACTCCACACGGCTGGGTGACAAGAACACATTCGATCTCTGTGAGTGGGTTCGACAACATCATCATTCAGACTTCGATTTTTGTACTAGGATCCTTGCAAAATGGAGGGTTTTCATGGGGAACTGTACCAACATTGGTATCGGAGCCAAAATACATGTACGTGGGTGTAGGCAGACGGACGACCAGAGTTTCTAGCTTGAGGATATCATGTGTGCAGCATATGTACTTAATAGGTGTCCCACTAAAGCATTGTAGTCTATCACTCCATATTGGGCTTGGCATGGCCACAAGCCATCTATTGATCATCTACGTTTTTTTTATTGTCTATCATATGCATTAGTGCTTGAACAACATCATAGAAAATCGGATGATAAAGCAGTGAAATGTATTTTTGTTGGGTACAATTTTGAAAGCAAAGGCTATCGTCTGTATCATCCACAAACTAAATGCATTTTGGTTAGCTATGATGTTATTTTTGTGGAAGATGCTATTCAGCCTTTACTTTCATGTACGAAGGAGACATCTGTTAGCTCCAAAGACATGTATGATACTTTTCTCCATCTTTTTACAGATGGAGAGTCTAGTGTTGGTCCTAATGAGGCAACTTCTTAGCCTTTGCAAGTTTCATGCGATGATGCAGATCACTCCTTTCTGATGCAGATTTTCATGATGCACTTGTTGATGAGAGATTTGATATTGAGGAGGCAAAAATTATGTCAAAATGGCTGGTATAGACTTTGTGTGAGAGCAAATTAGATGCACCTCTGTCCATCCGGGTGTCAGAATTTAGCAAACAAAAAATCGATCTTGGGTTTTGGCATGTTCTAGACATAATGGAAGCGTTGATTTCTCCAAATTTGCAACCAATAATAAGATATAGAAAGTGACATGGAATCCAAGGTTCAGGATGGTTTTCTTTGTGTCCATGATGACTCCCTATTTTGTCTTGTAGTGACTTTAGGAGAAAAGAAAAACTTAAAGGGGGGGGGGGGGGGGGATACATACACTTTTACATACCGCTTCTTCTTCATATGAGTTCTCTTTTGACCTTCACTTCTTCAAAATGTGTGCATCTGAGAGGGTTCACCCGAACCTTCCAAACACTTTAAAATCCTTGAAAACCTTACAAAAGGGACCAATCTACAACCTGCATTTATCTTTCCTGCAAAATTATTATGATGACACTACCTTTGCACCTTGTTCTTTGCCACTGCGCACCACCTCTACATCACATCTACACCACCTTTGTATCACTTGCAAAGTCATCACTTTGACCTTTGACTAGTTTTGCAATTGAGCGCTTTGAGTTTGAACAACTTGACTTTGATCAATTTACTTTGACCACTTTGACTTGATTGGCTCAATAAGAATCTAGAGAACTTTTTGTCCACTACTATCCTCAATGGAAGGCAATCTAAATGGAGAAATATCTTCTCTAGGTGCAAATTTGTCATCACATACTACATAGGACAATGGAAATGTAAGTAAGATGACTTGTCAAGAAGAGCTAGATCAAAAAGAAACTATAGTACTCAATCTACAACATCTTGAGCAAGCTATCTTCTCAATCCATTAGTAAGATTGAATCTTGATCCATTTAATTTTCATGTCTCTACCACATGATAAATTGTTTTGTAATGTCAAAAAGAAAACTCAATAAGGGAAAGATCATGAAGTAAACGAGTTCCATGAAAACGTTGAGTTAGCATGTTGTAAGAACACGGTTTATGTCCCTCCAAGAAAGCCTAGAATTGAGGTACTTCTAGAAAGGTAGGATAACCTTACAAACTTAAAATTTAAAGAGTATAAAGCAATAGAGGTATATCAATAGAATTTTGGTGGCCCCAAATATGGAAGGAAGTCAAAGAATACATCTTAACATGTGACACTTGCAATGGATCTAAAGTATCGTTCCATAAACCTCATGGCCTCTTGCAACCTTTACATATTCCATATAGGATATGGTTTTCATTATCTATGGAGGTGCGATACATATGATGCTATTCTTGGTATAGTGGATATATTCGAAAAGATGGAACACTTCATTAAAACTACGAAGGCAATCACAAGTGTAACCCCTACTAGATGTTTTCTCACTTACACCTTTAGGCTTCATGGATTTTGTAATGATATTGTTAGCAATCGAGGTCCACAATTCATATCTTGATTTTTGAAGAGTCTTTGCAAGCCCTTCAGTGTTCAAGTTAGATTTTCAACATCCATGCATGCATAGAGTAATGGAAAAAGATAACACATGAATCAAGTCCTAGATTAGGACCTTTGTTCTACCCTCAACTATCAACAAAATGATTGGTTTGAGCTTTTATCATTTATAACGTTTACGTATAATGATAGTCTCCATACATGTACCAAGTAGACACCCTTCTTTGGAAACCATGGATAACACCCAAGGATGGATGTACAACTCTAAAACCATGCGAGAGACTTAGCTGCTAGAGGCAAGGCTTAGTAACTCATGGATATTCAATAAGAAATCAAGAAAGAGATCCATAGAGCTCAAGAGCAATATAAGTATTATGAAGATCCATACCATGTTCAAAACCCATCTTATCATGTTGGGAATAAGGTGTGGTTACTCAAGAATGCTTTTCAAACTTTGAGAGATTTAGTCTTTTCAACATCTTGGCCAAGATTAATCTAGTCACTTTCAAGCTCAAGGATCCACGTACCATGAGATACATTCAATTTTCCATGGATCCATTTTGGAACCATACTAGATTTAGTCATTGAGGGGGGAGAGACCCAGTCCTTCACCACCTATCAAGATTGAGGATCATGAATAATTTGAGGTCGAGCATGTGTTATATTTGAGATTTCATGAGGAGGATTGGAACTTTTTGTTCATTTAAAAGGGTATGACATTAGTGATCATATTTAAGAACTTGTTGAAAATCTTTAGAGAGCACGAATCAAGGTTCAGGAACTCCAGAAGAAGATTCCAATGAAACCCAATCCAGGGAACATGGCTGTGGCTCCTCATGGAACTCATTGGTTTTGGGGAAGGTCATGTCATGGACACAAAGAACACCATTGTGAGCATTATATTATGTGTGAATTTCTATATATCATGGTAGGTTCAATTTTTCAAGAAACTAATGCTACCATCAAGTCCAAATTTAACATGCCAAAAACCTAAGATTGACTATCTACTTGCTTGATTCTAACATGTAGAGGTCATGTTTTGCATTGCCTACATCATTGATGAGATGATGAATTTGTAACCACCATTGAATAAATATATCAAGAGAGCTTGGCCACATACATCCTCAGTATTGTCAATACCAGTAATGGGAGTTGGAGTTCTTATTTCCAAGTTAGTACATTGCAAGTTCCACTTTTAGTACTATGCCTTGCTCTAGTGTTCTCTAGTCTAGTACTTTTAACATCCTCTCTTCTTGTCTTATACTCTTGTGGTACAAGATCTTTTTGTGAATCAATTGGTAATCATAATCCATTGAAAACCTTACACTTGACCCTTGAAAACTAGATCCTAACCCTAGAAACCCAAACTATTAACCCTTTGAAGACAAACTTTGAACCCATAGAAAGCAATGGGATTTAACCCTTAGTATGTGTATTTAACTAGTGATTGGATGATGCTAACCCTAGCCATAAGAAACCCTAAGATTTCACAAATAAAATCCCTGGTTAGGAACCATAGAAGCCAAAGTTTCCCCAAACTTAACCCTTAATTTAAATAGAAACCTTTGTATTTACAATAGCGTGAAAGGGAATAAACCTTAATCAAAAATAGAAAGGAAAAGAAAAAGAAGAAAAAATATAAAAATACAAATACAAAAAAAGGGGAAAATAAAAATAGAAAGAAAAAGCAAAAATAGAAAAGAAAGAATGGTATTCTCCAAAAATAGAAAAAAAGGAAAAAGAAGATCTTCTTAAAAAAAATGGAAAAATTAGAGGACTCTAAGTTTTCTAGAAAGGGAACTTTAGGGAAAGCTATGAATACATTCTAAGCCTTCATTAGAGTTTTCTTGATTTCTTTTTCATGTACTTCTCTTTTTTTCTTTTTCTTGTTCATGCTTTAGGAAAACTTTGCTTTTCTATGAGTGCATAGATGAGGAAGGCTATGATGTAAATCTTTACATGGTTGTCCTTCAAGAAGTAGAAGAAGGGGAAATCTTGGAAAAAGAATGGAAAGAGGAATATGAGAGTATAGAAATGGAACCAGAATTCGATTTCGAAGAGAGCTATCTCGACACCATTCAAACTAAAGAAAAACAAGAACCAACAAAGATCTTAGCAATAGAAGCCACTCCCAGAGTACAAGAACAAGAAGCAGAAATGAGTAAAACTGGACCAGACCCAAATCTATTTGAAGTTCCTGAACATTTTAAAAGATACAAAGTAGAGGAGAGAAAGATAGCTATTCAAATGCCTAAACGAAAGGCCCAAGACAGAGAAGCATACGACAACAAAGAACAAACAAAAAAAATTATAGTAACAGTGGAAGACGGAGAAGAAAGATGCACATACATAGGCAAAGATGTATTAGTCAAAGAGGAAGAGGAACTCATACAACTGATCTGAGAATATCAAGACGTGTTCGCATGGACATATAAGGATCTCAAAGGCGTGGAACCCTCGATTTGTTCTCATAGGATACCAATGACAGTAGATGTAAAACCATCAAAACAACACCCTTATACATATAATGAGATCTATGTTGCTAAAATTAAGGAGGAAATAGACAAGTTACTAGCTGTAGGATTCATATATGAGATAGAACACACCGAGTGGGTACCACCATTAGTAGTCGTGCCCAAGAAAAATGGAAAATTGAGAGTGTGCATTAACTTGAAAAAGGTCAATGCAGACACCATACGTGATAGCTACCCATTACCCATTACGGACCATCTATTGGAAAGAGTAGCAAGAAAAGAAGTATATAGCTTCTTAGATGGATTCGCAGGATACAATCAAGTAGCCATTGCTATTAGATGTTAAAAATGCATTCCTTAATGGGTGGATCTTTGAAGAGGTCTACATGGCTCAACCACGAGGATATGAAGACAAAGGCAAACCTGATTATGTATGTTAATTAAGAAAGGCATTGTATGGTTTAAAGCAAGCTCCTAGAGCTTGGAACCATAGGCTGGTCACATACTTGTAGGACCAAGGTTTTGTTCTAAGCAAGGCAAATTCTTCATTATTCATTAAGAATACTAATTTGGAGGTTATTTATCTATGTGTTTATGTGGATGACATTATCATTATAGGAAATGATGCCAATGGCATCAGGAAGATTAAAACTCAGATGAAGGAGGAGTTCAAGATCAATTATCTTGGATTGCTTACATATTTTCTTGGCCAAGAGATTGTTTATATAGATTCTAGTGTTTTCATTACTTAGAGAAAGTATATCCATGATATACTAGTCAAGTCCAAAATGGAAAATGCAAAAATTGTAGCTACACCCATGGAATTGAACCACAAACTCAGTGCTCATAAAGGAGAGTTTCTTGAAGGCATTACAAGTTATCAAAGGCTTGTTGGGAGTCTCAATTATGCAACCCTAACAAGAGTAGATATATTCTATGGGGTCAGTACATTGATTCAATTCATGCATACATCAAGAAAACCTCACATGGAAGCTACAAAAAGGATCGTAAAGTACTTGAAGGTTACCATAAATGAAGGGCTATTTTATCCAAGATCTGACTTGGATATAAAGCTATAGTCTAACGAAGATTGGGTTGGCTCAAAAGATGATAGGAGCAGCACCTCTCACTACTTATCTTTTGCAGGATCTAAGTTGATTTCATGGTCATCAAAGAAACAACAAAATGTTGCATTGTCATCAATTGAAGCTAAATATAGAGGACAAGCAAACACAACACAAGAGGCAATGTGGTTAAAGCTACTCTACTTTGACGTGGGGCTACACACATACACTCCAATAATCTTTGGAGATAATGCTAGCTCACTACATTTGGCTGCTAATTTTGTATATCGTGCAAGGACTAACCACATTGAAATGTATTATCATTATGTGAGAGAGAAGCTACTTAGTAAGGACATACAATTGTCCTATGTATCAACAAACTTGCAATATGCAGATATGCTAACTAAATCTTTGGATTGAACTAAATTGAATAGGTTCAAGATGATCATTGGATTGTAGAAGATTAAAGAGAATTGAAGCCTAAGCATGTTAAGCATGAGGGGGAGCTGTTGGTGCAATTAATCCAAGCCTAAATGCTTGATCCGCTATCCTAAAGTTCACATGTACATTCGTGCATTAGCAAATGAATGATCCCTTGTAAAAGATTGAGTTTTACTCCTTGTAAAAGTGCGTAAGTGGAATCACTTCAATTACGAGTTCCTAGGAGAATCTTTCCACGAATTATTTTGTGAGGATTTATGGAAAATCAAGCCCTAAAACTTTGGAACACTTTTATGTAAAGATTCAAATTTAAACTGAAACTTGGCTCCAACAAAAAGCTATAAAAATAGGACTATCGAGTCATAGGCATAGCAACCTTCTAGAGGGAGATATAGCAGAGATTTCAAAAGAATTTGTGTGGCATACTGAGCTCCCAATATAGATCTTCTATTTTCCTCACATTTTTCGATCAGTCATTGCCAATGTCAATGTAATTTATGTGCATTAATACTTATAGTTTTATCATACCTCATCTCTTCTACTCTATCAAATACTACTCAAAGTACTAAGCTTCTTTAATCTATTTCTCAGCTTATACTTTATCATTTGCAGTGATTTAAGTTGATACAAATTGAGTAGACTCTCTATTTTTTGTGCTACAAAGTTTCATTTCAATCGGTGAAGCAATTCTTGAGATATGGTCAAAACATTAGTCTGATGTCTGCATATTTTTAACTCCCTAAAATGTCGGGTTGCATCTTAGTTTTTCTAAGCATCATTCTCTTAGCATAGTTTATCATTTGAAGTGAAATAACTTGAAAAACCTTAGCTACAAAAGTTAATTAGATATGATCAAAAGGATTTTGTCCAATTGTTAGCAAAGAAAGAGAATTGTCCATTTCTCTGAGCAGGTGTAGTGACCAAAATAGCAAGTTTTTGGTTCACAATGAAACATCAACTTATCTGTTTGCTCATAAGCACACTGCTTGTTTGCATCTTTGCCATATGAGAGAAGGTCTCCTCATATTCAAGAGCTTGGCTTTGGTCATACCCTCCTGCCACAACTATAGCCTTGTACATATTGATGGTTCCATGAGAGTTCGTCTTCACTTTCTACATCCAACTGCATCAATTGATCTTCATGGTAGTGGTCTTCAATACCACTTCCAAACTATTGTTTCTCTACAAAATCTCCACTTACATAGCATTCATCTACTCTGGCTCCTTCTTGGCCTCCTCATAATATGAGTTGCTATATAAGTAGAATGTTTTCTTACTAATGATGTTTCATAGCCATAGTTTTTTGGCTTCTTCTTCTTCTTCCTGGTAGATCTCCAGGTCATTTATTAGGAGGATTGTACAATATACTATAACTCTTGAATCTTGGCCTTTTCATTAGAGTTCCATGGGTTCATCTCCTTCTTAGGATTCTTTACATCACCTTGAGAATCACTGAGCACTTCGATAATCTTACTTGAGATTCTTCAAAATTCTTCTTCTAGGTCATATGGTATCTTGATCTTCTTGCAGTCAACTTCAAAACATGGTCTATTTTCATCCAAAACTACATCTCAACTCACTATGAAGCCGTTATGGATAGGGTTGTATAGTCTGTAACCTTATTGAAGGTCATAGCTTATAAAGATACACTTCTCTATTTTAGGGTCTATTTTACCTCTGATTTAAGATGGTATGTGTGCATATGGAATGACCCAATTTTGTTTCAATGGTCCAAGATTAGTATCCTTCGGTTCCAATGTTCAAAGGGATTCATACCATCCAAATACTTTGAGGGTAATTTGTTTATCACATATGTGGCAATGTTTACCTCCTCTACTTGTAAGTAATTGGATAGCTTCTTCTCATTCAACATGGCCTCTATTCTTCCACAATGGTCCTATTCCTCATCTCTACAACTCCATTCTATTGAGGTGCATATTTGGTGGACATATCTCTCTTGATTCCTCTTTCTTGGAAGTAGGAATAAAATGCATTGGAGAAGTAGTATGCCCCTCCATCATACCTTAGTCTCTTTATGATTTTAGGTGTTTGATTTTACACAATATCTAGATACTTCTTAGAACATAAGGACACTTTATCCTTATGCATCATGAAGTGAAGAATAGTACATATCTTACTATCATTTAGCTAAAACATAATACATTAATCCTGAGATGGATGGCTCTTTGCTTCGTCCCAAATCATCTATGTGGAGAAGATTGTGAAGGTCTCCATGTATATCCCTTTCCTTGTAAATGGTTGTGTGTGAGATTCCCGATCAAAGGTCAATGTAGAATAATACATGCTCATCAAATTTACGTTACTACTTTGTCGTCTTCATAAGTAGAATTGAATTCTCTTGTGCTTTGTCAACTTTCTAATTGTTGGTCTCTTCTTCCTTTGTATCATCCTTGGTTGTATCCATATGAGTTGTTTTATCTACCTCTAAGAGATCCATATCCACCTCTGTTTTATCCTGTTCTTCTCTAATTCCCTTGTTTTTGAAACAATGATTTGCAACACAAGATGAGGAGCTTTGACATAGGTTGCATTATTCATTATTCAACAATTTGATTATTTGTGAATATTTACAAAATTTTACATTGAACCCTTATTATTTGGCTGAATTGTTCAGTGCCATGTCAGCTTATTTGGACATGATCAAATAGTTTTTGCGTGGAAATTTGGATTTGTTTCGATCAAAAACGCTTTTGATTGAACATTCTTTTGATCGAAAAATTTTCGATCAAAAAGTCTTTGGATCAAAAAGTATTCGTTCGAATACTTTTTTATAAAAGGATGACCTTGGAATTATACCTCATCAAAGTTACTTTGTTTTTTGTGAACTTATAGTCTCATACAATGAACAAGTTATAAGCTCTTGGTAAAAATATTAAGTCTTTTAGTATTAAAAAAATAAAGAAAAATATTTTAGTTAATTGTGAGTTAAAAACTATTGCAATTGTTTGACTCAACATTGATTCTTACTTCACCATAGTATATGTATGTGCGTTTATGATTGTGAGTAAAAATGTATTATGATTGTTTGAATCAATATTGATGCTTACTTCACAATACTATGTGTATGTGTATGTCCGTGTATGGTTGTGAGTGAAAATCTATTGTGATTGTGTATGCGCATGTGTATGTGTGTGTATGATTGTGAATTAAAATCTATTGTATACGTTGGAAAATAGTTTAAATTCTTTTTTATAATTCAAGGGTTGAAAAGGTGTTAATAAATGAACTAGAGCATTTTAGGTATCTAAATGGCTTTGTCTTTTAGCATTATGAAAACCTTCTTAGACCCCTTGAATTGTGAAGGGATCCAACAATGTTTCATCCAATAGTATTTGTATGTGCGTATGAATGCATAATTGTGAATGAAAGCCTATTGTGATTGTCTAACTCAACAATTATTCTTACTTCACAATAGTATGTGTAATTGATTGTTTCTCTGATCAAGAAATTAAAATCTATTGTGATTATCAGACTCAACATTGATTCTCACTTCACAATTCTATGTGTAAGTGTATGTGTGTGTATGATTGAGATTGTGATTGTTTGACTCAACATTTAATCTTACTTCACAATAGTATGTGCCAGTGTACATGTGTGTATGATTGAGAATTCATAATTTTTTGACTCAACATTGATTCGTACTTCATAATAGTATGTGTAAGTGTATGTGTGTGTATGCTTGAGAATTAAAATATATTGTGCTTTTATGACTCACCATTGATTCTTACTTCACAAGAGTATTTGTAAGTGTATGTGCTCGTATGATTATGAGTTCAAATCTATCTGTTTATATGAAGAGGTAGAAATATAAACAAATAGATAGATAAATACATAGATTAATAGATTTAAAAACTTTAAGAGAGATTCAAAGTAGTTTGTATATAGCTACATATTTAGTGGAATGTATATCTTATTTGATATTGATTCATGTTGTCTTTTTGTAGATATGAAGTATTCATTAAGGAAGCATTATGGGAAAGGGAAAAGAATGGTCATATGTGATTATTCATAAAGAGGGTAAAACAATTTCCACAATAGAATGCAAATATTGTGGACATAGTTATGTAGGCTATGCAACTCAGATAAAAGATCATACTTTTTGTACAGTAATAATGTGGCAAGGACTCTAATCATAATAGTGATATATGGGTACATTTCGAAAGTTATGCAAACAAATCTAAATATCAAGGTATCACATCAAAAGGATTTAAAAGCATGATTCACAATACTTTTGAAGTAGTTCAGGTGTAAAGCAAAAACAAGTAGATCTATCAATGACAATAGAGGATCCTCCTGATATTTCTTCTCAAGTATCATAAAATATTTTTGAGAGTAATCAAGATAGATGGTCCATTTTCTCCATCTACATCAAGAAAGAGTGAACCCAGTGAATGTAGTAAAAATGGTGGATCTAATAGTGTGTCACCATGATTTGTTTATACTAAATCATTAAACACAATACCTATCGATTTTGAAAAGCAAGATTTTCTTGACCTTTATCTTTAATGGAGCCAAGCACTTTTAGCATTTGGGACTCCTTTCAATGTTATTCATGATCCTATTTTCAAAGATGCTTTGATCTTAGCTGTAAGGAAAGGATTCACCATGCCATATTACAATAAAATGCAAATAGAATATGTATATGAAGTGAAGAAAAGTACTGAAGCTATTTTAAAACAAATAATTCTCGATTATGTACCCATGTATGGATGCACAATAGCACTAGACGGATGGCCAAGTTTTCTGAAGAAGCCATTTATTAATGTCATAGTTACATGTCCAAAGGGAAGTATGTTTTTGAAAATAGCGGGTAGATCCCTTAAAGAGAAAAGTTTAGCTTTTATTGTAAAAATATATGAACATGCTATATCTCCTATGGGTGGTGTGTTGACCTAAGCACCAACTTAGGGACTTGCGGAGAAAGAGACTATACCTCAATCCCCTCTCAAGTGCATATAGTGGGGATACACGCTTTTAATTATCAATCCAAAGAGTATACAAACCTAGCCGAGTGTATGAGGACATGCAATCACGTGATGATCAATGCAAATGAACTACTCAAAGAGTGTAAACAAAGCAAAGACTTATCCAAACAAGCTTCAACTGTCGGTCATGGCGAAACGATACTTGGTGCAGCAGCCGTCAGTATTTTGGACTTTTCTCCCAGCTCCGAGCTTCAAATATAGCAAATAGCATATGCGTTTCGAAGCTCTCGAGAAGACGCATCCAATGGCAGTGGTTTCACTCAATTCTGACACTCGTACTTCAAGTTATGAGCAAAATACTGAGTCGCGGGAAATACTCTCCTACACTTCAGCACTTCCTACATGTTGCACACACCTTACCTACAGCAAATAAACACTTTCATGGATAGACAACACTCACAAGCACTCTTTCCAAGCAATACACATGCATACAAGCTCACAGAGAAGAAGATACAGAGTGAAGAAGACACAAATTCGAATTTTTGTGCTCCCTATTCTCACAATGGCAAAAAGTTCTTTACAAAGAGTCACATTTGACTTATATACTAGTGCCCTAAAAAATGGTCCTTTCACACAAGAGACCGGCACTTTATTCACTAAAAGACTAAGTTCCTACTATTTTACATGGGTAAATCTCTAATCTTCTGTGGGGATGCATCCAGAGGACTCCTCTAGTGCATTTACAACGGGAAATATATTACAAGAATGATTATGATACAAAAATATGATGTCCAAATCGGAAAAATTTTGGGGCCCGTCTTTTTCTCTGCTTTGTGCTTCCTTTAGCTCTTTGTGCTTCCTTTAGCTCTGCAACACTCTCCCCCTCTTCGTCTCTGTCGTCCCTTGACAGGCTTTACTTCTTGTTTGTCTCGATCAGCACGCGCATCCTTTGGTCAGTTCTGCCTGATTCTTGATCTTGCATTACGTTTTAGAGGCGCTCTGATTTGTCCTGGTTTCACATATCGGACCTGGTTGCATTACTCAAAGCCGGTTAATTCGGTTTGCCATGCACGCCATCAGTGCACATATGCGGATGTAGCTCGTAAGCCTTGATCTGAATCCTCTATAACTCAAGAGGTTGAAGCACCCTCATATGGAATACTTGTTGGCCCTGGTTCCTTCTCTCAGCTACGTGCTTTTCCTTGGTGTGTGTGCCCCTGCGGGGCTCTGTGCAAAGATGTGTCTTCGGATATTTCTATTAGTGAAGCTGCTTCTTTCGTTGCCTTCTTCTTTTCTTCTTTTTACTCGACTCTCCCTCAACACTGCCCCCCTCCTGGACTCTGTCGTCCTCGACAGGCTTTAATAAGCGACGGGCATATGTTTTATATACTCTTTGCTTTGTATCATTTAGCATATTGGCTTGACGTATCATTGGGTGTCCTCCCCGGCAACGGCGCCAAAAAGTGTGTTGACCTAAGCACAAACTTAGGGACTTGTGAAGAAAGAGACTATACCTCAATCCCCTCTCAAGTGCATATAGTGGGGATACACGCTTTTAATTATCAATCCAAAGAGTATACAAACCTAGCCAAGTGTATGAGGACATGCAATCATGTGATGATCAATGCAAATGAACTACTCAAAGAGTGTAAACAAGGCAAAGACTTATCCAAACAAGCTTCAACTGTCAGTCATGGCGAAACGATACTTGGTGCAGAAGTCGTCAGTATTTTGGACTTTTCTACCAGCTCCGAGCTCCAAATATAGCAAATAGCATATGCGTTTCGAAGCTCTCGAGAAGACGCATCCAATGGCAGTCGTTTTACTCAATTCTGATGCTGGTACTTCAAGTTATGAGCAAAATACTGAGTCGCGGGAAATACTCTCCTACACTTCAGCACTTCCTACACGTCGCACACACCTTACCTACAGCAAATAAACACTTTCATGGATAGACAACACTCACAAGCACTCTTTCCAAGCAATACACATGCATACAAGCTCACAGAGAAGAAGATACAGAGTGAAGAAGACACAAATTCGAATTTCTGTGCTCTCTATTCTCACAATGGCAAAAAGTTCTTTACAAAGAGTCACATTTGACTTATATACTAGTGCCCTAAAAAATGGTCCTTTCACACAAGAGACCGGCACTTTATTCACTAAAAGACTAATTTCCTACTATTTTACATGGATAAATCTCCAATCTTCTGTGGGGATGCATCCAGAGGACTCCTCTAGTGCATTTACAACGGGAAATATATTACAAGAATGATTATGATACAAAAATATGATGTCCACATCGGAAAAATTTTGGGGCCCGTCTTTTTCTCTGCTTTGTGCTCTTTTTAGCTCTGCAACACTCTCCCCCTCTTCGTCTCTGTCGTCCCTTGACAGGCTTTGCTTCTTGTCCTCAGTTTGTTGTCCTGGTTGCACACATCGGACCTTGCTGCGTTATTCACTTTCTTTCTCTGCACGCAACCCTTGGTGTGTGTGCCCCTGCGGGGCTCTGTGCAGAGATGTGTCTTCGGATATTTCTATTAGTAGCAAGAACATCAATCTCGAATAATACGCCATTATTGTTGGTCTACTAGGCATAACTGATAGATCAAAAATGAGGATTTCCGTGCCCTGATTAATACCTATGAAGTTCAAAAAGGTGTAGGCTGCATGCTCGAATACCTTCAAAACTGTAAGGATCATGCTAAGTATTTTGTTGGTCATTTTGACAGTTAAGTCGGGTACTGTCGCATAATTTTGTAGCCAAAATTCTATGGTTTTGATCATATACTCTTCCGTTGGCAAGTAGTTATGTGGCGGGCTCAGAAGCATAAGGTAGTTCAGCCACTGTTTATTTATAATGCCATTCTTTTGCATATCCAAAAATTCTCTGGTATCCCTTCTGCGTGGTATTGGACAAAATGAAGGGTTTACCTGGAATGCATATGGCGTTTGGTCTTGGTAAATCCAGAATTACTTTAATTTTGTCTTCATCAGTTGAGATTCCATTTTTGGAGACAATATGTCCTAATATTTTCCCTTGTCTAACCATGAAGACACATTTTTCTGGGTTAAGGCATACTCGATATTGTCGACATTTAGCAAAGATCTTTTCTAGCTCGGGGATATGTTCTGATCGTATAGCTGAATAAGTACAAAGATCATCCACGTATACCTCCATACTCTTTCTTAGGAATTCTTTGAATACATGGCACATCAATCTGGAAGGTGGCTGGGGCATTAGTTAGACCAAAAGGCATGACTCTAAAGGCATATACTCCCCATTCAGTTGCGAACGCTGTTTTATGTTGGTCCTCAGGAGCAATAGCTACCTGATTATACCCTGAAAAGCCATCCAGAAAGCTATAGACTTCCTTTCCTGCCACTCTTTCCAAGAGATGATCTGTAATTGGTAATGGATAACTATCCCTTATGGTCGCGGCATTTACTTTCTTAAGGTTGATGCATACTCTTAACTTTCCATTCTTTTTCGGTACAACCACCAAAGGTGACACCCATTCTGTGTGTTCAATCTCATAGATGAATCCAACATCCAATAACTTGTCTATTTCTTCCTTTATTTTGGCTGAATACACATCATTGTAAGTATATGGTCTTTGTTTAGAAGGTTTGGCTTCGGATGTCATGGGGATTCTATGCGCACATATAGAAGGGTCGACTCCTTTCAAGTCCTTATAGGTCCAAGCAAAGACATCCCGATATTCTCTTATGAGACGAATTAACTCTTGTTCTTCCTCTAATGAGACATCCTGTCCTATGAAGGTACATCGTTCTTCTCCTTCTTCTACAGTTACTACTATCTTCTTGGTTTGTTCTTTATTGTCATATGCAATTCCCGGCTGTGCCTCTCTTTTAGGCATTTGAATAGCAATTTTTCTCTCTTCTACCTCGTACTTCTTGAAGTGAGCGGGCACTTCAAACTGATCTTGTGGCTTGTTTTCTTCACCTTCTGGCTCTTTATTTACCTCCAGCTCTTCCTGCTGTGTAGGCTCTGGGTTGTTTTCAATAGTTGTGATGTTTATTTTTTGATCTTCATCCTCAGGTTCCATTGGTTCTGACTCCATTTCAATGCTTTCATAATCCTCCTTTCATTCTTTCTCTATCACTTCTCCTTCTTCAGCCTCCTGAAGGACTACTACATAGAGACTAACGTCATATCCTTCCTCGTCAATACATTCATTCATGGTTATCACTTCTTCATTCATGCATACATCAAGGGTCGCTAAAATCTCCATCCAGCCATGAGGTTCGAATTCTTCATCTAAAAAGACTTGAGGCATGTATGCTGGATCTTGTACAGACCTAGCTACTCCTTGCCTTTGCTGCCATCCTTTCCTCCTATCCTCTTCTTTTTTGGAAGTTTGGCATATCCATAGATGAGTGTCCTCGTTCATCCAAGATTGGTCACTAGAACTTATGATGTGAATTGAATGATCATCTTCCTCCTTGTGAATTTGATTCCACTGTAAGGGAGGAACATCTTGATATGCATAAGTGTGGAGATTTATTCTCGTGGTTGTTCCTTCATGTTGTAGGTATACAGCATCTTTTCCCCAATCTTGAACAACCTTTAATTGTCTCATGAAAGGTCTCCCCAATATCATTTCATAATTGCTTGGCCTTTCAAATTTGCAAATTGCTAAGGTGTGTTCAAATTCGACTCCGCATGTGGTGAACATTACACGTTCCAATAATCCCAAGGGTCTTTCTGTGTGTCCGTCAGCCATTTGTATTTTCATATGCGTTGGTCTTAACGTTGGTTTTCCCCATTTCTCCCAGATTTCTCTAGTAGCAATGCCTACACCAGCTCCTGAATCTAAGATGGCTTTGGTCGTATAACCCCTAAAGGTAATTGGGAGGCAAGTGTTTCCTTCATCTCCCTCACTAAAGTCTCCTACCTTATCCACTGGGATCTTAACTGTGTTTACTTCGTCAGATATCTCTTTTTCCTCTGTCTTTATCTCCAATTGATTGGTTAATTTCTCCTTCAAATGTGGTTTTACCTTCAACAGTTCTTCGAATGTTAGGGTACAAGGGATTTTTACCTCTCTAAGGCGTTGTATGATCTCATATGTTTGGACTGATGGGTTCGTTTCTCGTTTCCTCATTGAGGGAATACGATACAATTCTGAATTGTGTTCGTACTCTCCTGTGTAATTGGGCAGTTCATTTACATCTTCCTCTCCTTGGTCACTTGCATCCATTGGTAAAATTTCCTCTGAATGTAGTTCAGGTATTGAACCCTCTATTTCATCTCCTGCTTCTAGTTCTTCAAAGGGTGGTTCAATTCCTTCCACTTTCTTCCATTTGTCCTCTTGAACTCGTGCCCATAGATCCTCAGTCCATTCTCCTTCTACTTCGGGAACTATGGATCCTTCCCTTCTCTCAATACCACATTCGTCATTCTGTGTTCTACTTACTTCAGGCTTTTCATGAGACTTTACACACTCTTGGAATTCTCCTTCAGAAATTCGGGTATTGGGTAAAGGCGATGCAGGTTTTTCTAAGGTTTGTTGTGCAACTTCTATCAATTTCTTGCAGATCTCCAGTCTTTCTTTTTCTAAGTCGCCTCTTGGATATTCTCTCTCATGTTGTTCTATGGTAGGTCCTGCTCTTATTCGTGCCTTGTATGCCCGAATCCACATGGCTAATTCTTCACGCATAGGGTCTGCTAACACTGATCCTACCTCCTCTTTTTTGTACTGTTCATTTTTGTTTCCTTTTTCCCTCTTCGGTTCTTCTTTTGGTTTTTGTTTGTTTTCCTCCTTTTCCTTCTTTTGTAATAACTTCTTTTCTTTTATCCTATCTCTACGGTTCTTCCATCGTTGGGTTCTTTTACTTACCACACTTTTCTCAGGCTCTTCCGAGTCTTCAACTCTCTGTGGTGTGGGTGTATTCATCTCTAGGTCACTTTGATTGTGTTCTTTTGGTTTTTCTGGGGTCTCTCTAGCTTTGGCTCTTGTTATTGTTGGGATTCTTAGGGCAGTCTCTGAAAAGGTGTTCCTTACCACAATCACTACAGTAGCCTTCCCAGACTCGTTGTGGTGGTGGTGGATTTGGCAATGTGCATTCTTTGATGTAGTGATCACCTCCACATCGGTAGCATGGTCCTCTGGGTACAGGCGGTCTGTTCATGGGTCGGGGTGGTATGGTTGCTCTAGGAGCTGTGTACATTAATGACACATAGTCCTGCTCATAACCATACGAGCTATCTTGTGTTTCTATGTCATAAGCATATGGGTTGTATGCTTGTCCATATTCTATCAGTGAGCTCTCATAAGAGGGATATGCTCCTTGACTATGGTCATATGATGAGTCATATGATTCATTACTAACCAAAGGTGTGGCTGGGACTATTGCTCTCTCTAGATTTTCTTCAGGTTGAGCTATCTTGACTGGGACAACGTTCTGAGGATGGGGCGGTTGTTGTCCTAGTACAGGTTGTGGTTGGGTGTATCCTTGATACGCATATGGTCGTGGCACTGGTGTCTGCTGCTGATAAGTGGGATATCTAAAGGCTTCACCTCCTTGATCTCTCTGAGGGTATCCATAAGGTCTCATGTATGGCTGTGCTGGTCTCGCTTGCCTATTGTAAGGGCAATTTTCTGTACTGTGATTTGTATATTTTTGTTCTATACTACAATATTGTATAGGTCCTGGGACAGGGGGTCTATTATAAGCATATGCAGGTGGTGGGACTACTCCCCTAGTACACAAGTGAGAAGGATGATCACCTCCGCACTGCATACATCTTCTGAGCATGGGTACTCTCATAGGGTTATTGGGGTAGTTCCTCTGTCCTTGAACGCTCAACTTCTTTGCTACCAAATCGGCTATTTCCTCTACATTGTTTTTAGGGATTGATGTGCTACTGGCCGAATCTTCACTTTTCAAGCTACCTTGAGGTATTTTCAAGTCCTCTGCTAGGTTGTCTTCTAGATCTATACATTCCTTCATGCATTCTTGCAAAGTCTGAACTCTCTTTACATATACCAATGATCTCAAAGATCCGTTCAACAATCCTTCCAAAAATAATGACACCATTTTATTTTGGGTAGGTCTCTCTTCTACTGGGCATCTGTCTACATACTGCTTGAATCTTCTTGCAGCCAATCTCACGGATTCGGTAGGGACTTGCTTGAAGCTATGGATCAATGATGAAGAATTGTTTTTAATTCCTGACTTAGTGAATTCCTCAATCATTTCTTGGTATACTTGCTCCATGTTTTGAAAAGTATTAGGGTCCAATGGTTGAAACCATGCTAACGCCGTGTCTGACAAAGTAAGACCAAAAGACTCGTATTGAATAAAAAAGTCTTCTACCTGTTCGGCTCTGATTACTTGTTTAAATTCAGCTATATGATTGTAAGGTTCACTAGAGCCATCATAGTGGTTTCTCATGCATTTGGCAACTTGGATTGGCCTTAATCTTCTTCCTGCTTCGGGTGGTCTAGGCATTACTGGGAAAATTGGTCTTCCTATTGGTATGCCTGGTCCTCTTACTACAGGCGGTCTGACTGGAGCATGAATTCCATGTCTTGGGTCAATAGTTGGTTGAGGTCGGTAATTAGGGTTATTTGCAGGCATTGTGAACTGCACAGGTGGTCTGATGGGATTTGAGTTTGCTGTGTTTGCCCTGACTGTTGATATGAATCATTCTGTGATGTTCCAAGTGGATTTCTTGAAGTATTGGCTTGGTCCCTAGGGGGAAACACTGGGATATTCTGATATTTCAACTCAGCTCTTTCCACTTCTGTTAAGGGCCAAAATCTTCTCTGATTCTTATCCAGATATGTGATGATGGTGGGGAAATCAGGATCTTGTAACTCGTAGATGGTGACTGGATTAGGGGCAGCTTCCCATATTGAGGAATGTGCTCTAAGAAGATGCTCTATCCCATTGATCAAATATACATCCATTAAGGTGTCATCTTGGGGAATCAGGTCTCCTCTCCATATCCTAGCAACCGTAGATCTCCCTCTAGGTGTAGTTACTTGCTCTTCATTCCCTCCTCCATTTAAGTTTGAAGCATTATTTTCTTCACCAATTTCATTAATGTTTTCTGGGTGTTCTGTGACAACATATTGGATATCTCTTTTGTCCATGTAAAATCCTCCTACGTACTTGACTGCTGGTCTAGGAACTATGTAAGCCTCTGACGCTTTCTTTAACCTAGCCACTGATCTGTTTAGACCATCCAAATAAATAGGTATCTCATTTTGGTTGGTGTTCACATACTCCAAGGAGGTCATGTACTCTCCCTCAATGATTGACATCATGCCAATCATGGGTACTGTGTTCTGCATATCCTCTGAAGCCATGGGAATTTCTTCCTCTGACTCACTCGAGGTCTCTGAATAATGTGAACGGTTACTTTGCTCTGCTACACTACCTATAGAAGAGATTACACTTCTTCGGCTTCCTAGAGTTCTTCCGGATCTCAAGTTCATCCACTTCTAAACTCTGATCAGTCTTTGCTAACCTTTAGCCTTTGGCACTCTTCACTCAGGGTTAGAATTCTAAGAAGAATTTTGGCTAAAAATTGACTGAAAATAACTTTTCAAGTCACGATACTCAACCTCCAAATTCCACGATCTCTGACTACAGACGATACTTGAAACTGGCGATACTCAATCTACGAGAACAGACGATACTTGATACACCACAAAAACAATATACGAAGTTTCAACTCAGATGATACACGATACTCGGGATCCTACAATACACAAATTTCTTGAAGTATTGCGATCTCTGAAGACGGCGATACGCGATACCTTGCAAGTATCGCGATCAGTGAAAGCAACGATACACAACACTAAAAATTGACGATACTTGATGACTCATGTATCGCGATCTTTGCCAGATATACACGATACACGATACTTGCCAAGTATCGCGATCTCTGAAGACCAGACGATACACGATACACGAAAGTGACGATACACGATACCTGACCGAAGTGATACTTGCCATTGACGATACACGACCTTTGACCGGTATCGCGATCTTTGCCAAGCGATACACGATACCCGGATTGAAACGATACACGACACTGATCAAGTATCGCGATCGGTAAAGACCAAACGATACTCGATCTCTGAGAGGTATCGCGATCGCTGAAAATAACGATACACGATACTGTCAAGTATCGCGATCGCTGAACAACGATACACGATACTAGGGAAATATCGCAATACTCGACCACAGGAGATACACGATACTTGTGAAGTATCGCGATACTCGACCGCGGGAGCAAAACGATACTTGACCCTTAGACAATTTTTGAGATATGTTTTTTAAGTTTTGGTTTAATGCACTTGTTTTACTAGTTCCTCTCCTCTCTCCTCACTCTCTATACCACTCAACTCACTCCTTTTTACCCTATGAAAATCTCAAACGATACCTGACGCAGATCGTCTTTCTCTGCAGTCTAGATTTACTGAGAAATCAAAAGTAAGATGGGGTTTGCTCACCTTGAGAGCCTCTCTAACTCTTTGTCACTTCCCCTTGCTCTGTGCAACCCTAGGTTGCCCGATTGCTCACTCACGATCTCTGGCGCAGTTTTCACGATACTCGACACTGCAGCTCACGATACTTGCTTTCAAACAAGTGAATTGCAAAATGACTATTTTTGGCTTTTATACTTGGGCTTTCCTTACTTTCAAAAAGGAAAATTTCTATAGAACAAAGACTAACTCCTACTCTCCGGACTTGACCTACTCTCTCCCTACTCCTACTCTACTCATTCCACTCACTTCCCTAGACTAACAACTCACTACACACACTCCAAGAATGAGAAGTAGCAAGTGCGGCTGAAAATGACTTACCAAAGAAGAGAAAATTTCCACTCCTCCACTTACTTCAATGCAAAAAAAAGCTACTTACCATCACACGAATGCCTCGGTTTGATTCGTCACTCCCCGGCAACGGCGCCAAAAAGTGTGTTGACCTAAGCACCAACTTAGGGACTTGCGGAGAAAGAGACTATACCTCAATCCTCTCTCAAGTGCATATAGTGGGGATACACGCTTTTAATTATCAATCCAAAGAGTATACAAACCTAGCCGAGTGTATGAGGACATGCAATCACGTGATGATCAATGCAAATGAACTACTCAAAGAGTGTAAACAAGGCAAAGACTTATCCAAACAAGCTTCAACTGTCGGTCCTGGCGAAACAATACTTGGTGCAGAAGTCGTCAGTATTTTGGACTTTTCTCCCAGCTCCGAGCTCCAAATATAGCGAATAGCATATGCATTTCGAACCTCTCGAGAAGACGCATCCAATGGCAGTGGTTTCACTCAATTCTGACGCTCCTACTTCAAGTTATGAGCAAAATACTGAGTCGCGGGAAATACTCTCCTACACTTCAGCACTTCCTACACGTCGCACACACCTTACCTACAGCAAATAAACACTTTCATGGATAGACAACACTCACAAGCACTCTTTCCAAGCAATACACATGCATACAAACTCACAGAGAAGAAGATACAGAGTGAAGAAGACACAAATTCGAATTTCTGTGCTCCCTATTCTCACAATGGCAAAAAGTTCTTTACAAAGAGTCACATTTGACTTATATACTAGTGCCCTAAAAAATGGTCCTTTCACACAAGAGACCGGCACTTTATTCACTAAAAGACTAATTTCCTACTATTTTACATGGGTAAATATCCAATCTTCTGTGGGGATGCATCCAGAGGACTCCTCTAGTGCATTTACAACGGGAAATATATTACAAGAATGATTATGATACAAAAATATGATGTCCAAATCGGAAAAATTTTGGGGCCCGTCTTTTTCTCTGCTTTGTGCTTCCTTTAGCTCTTTGTGCTTCCTTTAGCTCTGCAACAGGTGGTCCTAAGAATGTGACTACAATAGTGATTGTTAATGCATCTAATTTTCGAAGTGTTGGAATCAAAGGCATTACTTGGGTTCCATGTGCAGCTCATACATTAAATTTAGTATTGAAAGATAGTAGATTATCTTTCAGTAAACAAAGTTTATTAGATGCAAATCATGTGGTCAAATTTATCCGAGAGCATCAATTTTCATATTTTCTCTTTCATTAAAAATCTCCCATTAAAGCACTTGATGTCTTTTATGCTACATGATTTGCAACAACCTATATTGGGCTCAGAAGATTTTTGGAAGTCAAGCTAGCACTTGTCAAAATGATTGCAGATCAAAGATGGGAGGCATGGCTAGAGAATTATCCTTATTATCAAGTTGCAGCTTCAAAGTGTATATCTCTAATTCTATCACAAAAATTTTAGTGTAATCTTGAAAAAATTACCGGTGTCACTAGAGCTTTTGTGGAACTTTTACAAATTGTTGATATTGATACGTTTTTTATAGGAAACATTTATTGGATTATGTCAAAAGCTATGCAAAAAGTGAAAGACTCTAATCATTCATCATTATGAGAAAGAACATAGATTTTATCATTAGTAGAGAATATGTGGATGTAAATTCATACTCATTTATATGGAACAATGTTCATCTTGGACCCAACATTTCAAATCAATGGTCCAATAGGAAACAAAGGAGTCATGGAAAATTTCAAAACCACCTTTCAATTACTACTCTAGACACAAATGGTCCAGATGCATTCCACCACAGATTAGCTTATGTAAATCAAGAAGGGTGTTTTGGAGATTTATGGCACATTGAAGGGATTCAAAAGCATCCACCTCCTATATGGTGGAAAGAGTACATAGGTGAAGAATAAGAGTTGCAACATATAGCTATGAGGGTGTTTTCAATAATAGCTTCAAACGGTAGTTGTGAACGTAATTGGAGTGCATATGATTTTCTTCATTCAAAATGAAGAAATCACTTAAGCGTATCATGTGCCAATGATTTGGTATACATTTTTTGTAATATGTTTATGTTACATGCTTCAAACAAGATAGCTTCTACAGTAGCACAGAAAATGTTTGGAGAATTTCAAACTCATGAAAGTTTAACAAATGATTCATGGAGTGGTCACGATTTAGATGTAGATCACAATGATGGTTCAAACATGGAAAAAATAGATGACATGGTCCATATAATAGATGATGATATTCAAAATGAAAAAAATGATGTGTTGCAAGATTAAACCACTATGTGCTAGAGAGATGACTCTCCTCCCAATCAGATGCCTCTATATATAGCTCTCTCGAGGGGACAGCCTGCTTGGGCATAACCATCCATGTGTCTGCCATGTAATTGCATGTGTGCCAAGCGTCCTAGTTAACTAGAGTTAACTCAAGTGGATGCTTCTAGAAGGTTCTAGAGCTCTTTGGGCAAAACACTCTCCCATGTACCCCATGGGGGTTGAACCCAAGACCTCCTCCTTCACTTGCTTGAGTCTTAACCACTAGGCTAAGTGAATCACTTGGTTATAAAAGTAAATGACCTTCTAGTAAGTCTAGACTCGATATCTTTGATCATACATACGAGAGACCAAACGGTGTCAGATTTCAGATCTGTCTGACCCGACTGGACCCTTAGATCATAGACTTACTTTATTACATTCTTGCCCCCTTGGAAAAAATATTTTCATCCTCAAAAATAGAGCTATATATCTACTATAGGTAACCCCTGAGCCTCATGTTCTAAAACTGGAAGAACATGGACATGTTCTAGAACTGGAAGAACATGTCTCATCTCTGTGGTGGTATCCTGGCCCAAATGATTCAAAACATTGTCTCGCTTTGCACTTTGATATACTGGTCAAAGTACAAAGTAGTGAATGAATAATAAGGATGTATTTAAAACATCCCTATCCAATTCATAGTTTCTCGATGTGCGATCTGGGCACAAACATGTGAACTGGGTGGATGCAAATTACTAGTCCATTTATGGGCATGATTGGTGCATGAACTTAGTCACAAAGGCCGGATTCTTATCCCTCGCAAGACTTTGAGAACTCTTGATTCACTTGAATTTGGTTTAGAGAACTTGAAGTTTGGTTGTCCCAAACATCTAACTTGGATGTTTGTACAATGGTTTACTCCTATCCAACAGTTACTTGATTTTTTCATCCAACTAGACGACTACTTTGTCCTAATGAGTTTAAAAATCCTATATAAACTCTAAGAGAAAGTTTTACCATTTTCTTTGAGTCAACCATACTATAACTTGACCAATTCAAATTCAAAATGAAAAATGTCCAACTTAGGACACTTTTCTCAAAGACTTGAGTTAAAAGTTCTTGGGAATTGTCAATCCGCTTAGCGATTCCTAACTTCTCTATTCTAGAGTATACTAGTTGAAAAGGTTCTTGTACAAAACATCTATCTACGATGTTTAATTTAGTTACCTAGTTCTATCCGGCTAACCCTTGACCTTTATGAAAAGAATCAGATACCATATCTGAGTCAAATCCAAAAGATTCGGAAAGCGGAAAGAAAGAACTAAAACTTTGTTCCAATTCAAACTTCGAAGATACGTAAACTTGCTATGAGTGAAAGTCCATATAACTTAGGACTTTAACTTCTCAAAGATCTATTTCAAAAGGATATTGAAGCATTGTTTCTGTGGGTGGGAAAACGGTGGGTGGTGGGGGGAGGGTGGGGGGAGGGTGGGGGAATGGTGGGGGGAGGAATGGTGGGTGGTGGGTGAAACAATGGGTGGTGGGTGAAACAATGGGTGGTGGGTGAAACAATGGGTGGTGGGTGGGGGGTGGGGGCAGTGAAGGGGGGGTGGTTGGGGGAGGGGGGGAGAAGGGGCCGGGGCTGGGGCGGGGTGGGGGGGGCGGGCGGGGGGGAGGGGTGGGACAATGGTTGGGGAAGGGGGAGGCGGGGGGGTGGGGGGGCAGGGGGGGCGGGGGCAGCAGCTTTTTTTTGTAAGTTTTTTTTTGGTTTGGGACAGGGAACGGGGGGCTTTGTTTTTGGGCGAAAAAGTTTGTGGAGGCCCTTTTTCTTCTTTTTTTTGTTTTCGTTGAAAATATCCGAAATTGGAGAAAATTCCCTAAAAAATGCAAAAAAAATGCAAAACAAATCCAAACAAAATCTTAAAAATTTCTCAAAAAATTCCCTACAAGTCTAGGCCAATTTCCTCACTCAAAGCCACAGAGAGCTTCCTTTATTCCTCCAATTTGGCAAGAAAATGACATTTGAAAAGGAAGAAAAATGCTAGAAAATTTCTAAAAATGCTTGAAAAATTCCCAAAAATTTCCAAAAATTGTACGTATGCCAAGGACTACGAAAGGGTTACTAAATTTGCTAAAAAAGCAAAGAACAAGCATGAAAATGGATAAAAACAACCAAAACTTAAGCAAAAATGACATGAGAATGCTATGTACAACCTGGACAGCTTTGGCGATTTCGAGGTGATCCATAAATCTTTAGTTGTGCTGATGATAGGCCTTGAGCCTTGATATATTGACGAGTGGCAGGGCCTCTCCTTTTAGCGTCCCTAACTTCACAGCACCCCAATTCAGCATTGTTTTAACTCGATAAGGTCCTTCCCAGTATGGAAGCCATTTTCCCCTGACTTGTGTTTGGATTTGAGGTCTATGGAGAAGAACTAACATGCCTGGTTGTAAGTTGTCGTTCCATAGATTCTTATCATGTGCCTCCTTCCTCTTCATTTGAGTCTCTATCAATTGTTTTGCAGCATGTAGACGTATCTCTTCCACTTTATGCAGTGCTCCAAGCCTCTAAGAGACACCACAATCTTTCTTTCCCTGCATGAATGCTACTTTTGGTGATCCATGTAGAAATTCAAAGGGTTCAATAGGAAATATCCCATAAACCAGTTGGAATGGAGAGTATCTAGTAGCCTCTTTGTAAGCTAACATGTATGCCCATAGGGTACCTTGATAAGCAATGCCCCAGGAAGTAGGCTATAACATACATTCTTTCCTTAACATGGCAATTAATACCTTATTAGTGGATTATGCCTGTCCATTAGCTCTTGGATAATAGGCACAAGAGGTCTTATGTAGAATTCTATACCTGTTGAAAATTTCCTGTAGGACCTTATTCACAAAATGAGTACCTTGGTCTGTACAAATTTCAAGTGGACATCCAAACCTGCAAATGATGCTACTGTAAATGAAATCCGCAACAATTTGAGCAGTGCAATCAGGGGAGGCAATAGCTTCAACCCACTTTGTCGCATAGTCTATGGCAATCAATAGATATTTTTCTCATTTTGGAATCGGCGGAGGGTAGACGGCCCCTACAAAATCTAGCCCCCACTTCTCAAATGGTTGCCAAGAAGTGGAAATAATTAAGGGGTTGTGCCTCTGCTTTGTTGGCTTGGGTCCACACCTCTGACAAACATCACATGCCTTTCCCCATTCATCTACATGTTTGAATAATGTAGGCCACCATACACCAACATCAAGGATCTTCTGACTCATAATATGTCCTGGAAGGTGCACACCACCTGTTCCTTCATGTGCAGATTGAAGGACTTCCCTCACTTCTTCTTCTTCCATGCACTTCCTAAACCTGTTGTCTTTTCCCTCTCTATATATTTTTTCTTCAATGAAGGTAAAAGCTATGCTCTTGATTAGCAGTCTCTTTCTTTGCACAGCACTTGCCTTCTCTCAATACACTCCATTTTTAATAAAATTCTTGATATCATTATACCAACCTTGAGCTTGTACAGCAAACAGATTAGCATCTAGAAAATCATCATTGATGCCACTTGCTTGATCCATCTCGATCCTAGATAGGTGATCCGCCATGACATTTTCTTTACTTGTTCTATGGACTATAGAAAAATCAAACTCCTGGAACAAAAGTAGCCACCTCTATATCCTCCTAGTTGCTTGTGGCTTGTTCAATAAATACCTGAGTGGTTGATGATCAGTGATGATAACAAACTTCACACCTAGCTAATAATGAAGAAATGTTTGTACGGCGAAAACCATTGCTAGAGCTTCCCTTCTATGCAATAAGTTTTTTCTGCTTTAGTCAAAACTCAACTAGCATACTAAATAGGCTTGTCAAGTTTGAATTCTTCACTATGTTGAGCCAAGACTCCACCCACTGCATATGCACTAGCATCGACATGCACATGAAAAGTATTTGACCAATCTTGGGTGATAAGAATTGGTGCAGCCACCAATTTGGACCTTAATGTCTGATAAGCATTATCTTCTTCTACTTCCCATTTAAAGGGTACTTCTTTACCTGTAAGTCTAGGCATTGGTCTGGCTATCTCTACATACATTTTTATAAATCTTCTGTGGTACCCAGTATGCCCCAAGAAGCTTTGAATCTCTTTATGAGATTTGGGTTTAGGTAATTTTAGTATAGAAATGATTTTATCAAGATCTGGAGACATACCTTTAGCAGATACCACATGTCCCAAGAGAGTTCCTTTTGTCACAAGGAAATGACATTTGTTTGGGTTTAGCTTTAGTTTACTCTCCCTGCACCTTTTAAAAACATTTTGCAGCTGTCTCAAGTGATTGTCCAAGCAATCCAAAGGGGTCGCTTTGTGAGATCCTGCATCCATGAAAATTCTGAGTGTTTCTAGCAATAACGGTCCAAAAATGAGATTGACAGTCCTGTTAAAGGTGGCTGGAGCATTTCTGAGTCCAAATGGCATTTTTACATACACATATGTTCCCCAAAGTTTGATAAAAGCACTCTTTTCATGATCTTCTGGGTGAATGGATATTTGATTATATCCACTAAAGCCATCCATAAAGCTATATAATGCATGTCCAGTCACTTCTTCAATGACCTGCTCTGCAAAAGGCATGGGGAATCCATCTGTAATGGTCACCTTGTTGAGTGCTTTAAAGTTAACACAAATCCTGATTTTGTTGGTATTCTTCTTTGGTACTATAACCATAGGTGAAAGCCATTCTGAGTGTTCCACAGGAACGATGATTCCTGCATCCTCCATCTTCTGTGTTTCCACATAAATAGCTTCAGCATATTTTGGGTTAAGTCTATAACTCTTTCCTCTTATTGGTTTGGCTCCATCAACTAGAGGGATTCAATGCTCTCCATAATTGGCAGGCACTCCTTCTAAGTCTTTATAATGCCAAGCAAAAACATCTACATAGTGGGTCAAGAAGGATTTTACCTTTTCAAGGAGCTCTAGGTGGCTCCACAACCAAGTGGCCACCAAAACTGGACGATTATTTTCCCGAGTGCCTAATTGTATTTCTTTGATAGGGTTTCTCTCTACCATGGTATCTTCATGCTCATCTCCAACCCTGTTTTCTTCCAATAGCTTTTCATGCATTGTTGCATAAGCAGGAGTGTTCTCGATCTGAATGTATTCCTCCTTGTCCTACATCCATCCTGGAGGGATTTCTTGAATTGGTAGAGAACATTCTTCACTAGTATGTTTTACCTTGTCTTTAACTTTAGTAACTTCCTTCTCTATTGTTGTTGCATCCTCCTCCACGTTGTATTTGAGGGGTGTCTTCCTCCCCCTTCTGTGGTCTGTGATGTGTTCTCCCAATCCATCAACCTGAACTTTAACCTCATTTTCATCATAATATTTGTCTGTGCAAGAATTATTAAGAAAACTTCCAAAACAAGAGGAAGAGTTGTCTGCTTGGAGCCAATTCAGAATATCCTCTTCTTCCTCAAACTCTATTTGGGGTTGGTCCTCTGTTTCTGGTTCCATGCAAATGCCAGCTGATTGCATCATGCTAGTGTTCCCTTGATGATCTGGGCCCTCCTCTAAATGTATCTCTGTCAGTTCTTGTCCTTTCTTTTGTACCCACATAGTGTCTTTACCCCAATCATGGATGACACTTGCATGCCTCAGCCATGGTCTTCCGATTAAGATTCTTTTGCCAACAATCATTTGCATAATGTCCTAGTTTACCACAATGATAACATGTTATACCTTTATGAGGATTGTATGAACCTCGACCTCTTCCTCTATTTCTTCCTCGACCTCTTCCATGTGTGTTGTCATTTGAGTTATCCTTGTTGTCCTCCGAGTTGTGTTGGCTGAAATTTGTGTTGTTGTAGCTTCTTCCTCTTCCTCTCGAGCCTCCTCTTGAGTTCCTTCCTCTACCTCTTCCTGCATATAACATTTGACTATGGCTGTCCTTACCTTTGTTGCCTTCTCCTTGTTGAGAAACCTCTTCAGCCACAAGATTTGGTACAATCTCGTCGAATGTTGGTAGAGGATCTCTATAAAGGATGTTTGTGATGAGGGGCTTCCACTTTTCTTCACTTCTCAAGCCATTGAGGGCTGTTTGGACGATGTCTTCCTCTTCTATCTTGCATCCAACTGATGCTAGCTGATCTCGAAGCTCTTTGATCCTCAATGTATACTCACTAATGCTTTGGTTTGAGCTTTTCCTCATGTTGTTGAGCTCGTTCTTGAGTTGCATCCTTCGAGACCTTGTTGAGGTAGCATACACCTTCTCCAATGCTTCCCAAAATTCCTTGGCTATTTCTAAGCTTTGCACATGACCAATCATAGTGTTAGAAATAACTTGTGAGATGAGGAACATCACCCTTCGATTCCTCTCTTCCCAATCAGCAAATTGTCTCCTTTGTGCCGGAGTAATGTTGGGATCTTCAATGTCCACCGGTTGTGGATCGTCTCCACTAACAAGACTCCATAGACCTTTACCTTTAAAAAATAATTTATCATTCTATACCTCCAAGACTGAAAATTGTCTTTGTCTAACTTCTCAACTTGTTGTCCTAAATCAGCCATTGAAAACTTCCAAGATTGAAGTTTACCTCAAGTATGTTGTGGCGCTCTCTCTTGACTTCACGAAGCTCCCCCTTGATTTGTAGCTTCTCCTTTGCTTTAATTCAGCTCCAATGCTTTGCCACTTCAAGGTCCAATGCTCTGATACTAATTGTTGGAGAATTCCTCTCCTAATCGCAGCGGAAAGTGTAGAAGACCTTCTCAGAATCAAGACTCTTGCCAACAACAGAACCTTCAAATGAAAACTGGTACCAACTGAAAAATCCAATGAACTTGAAACTTTGGTCACTCCAACTAGACACCTAGAGCTTAATGAGCTATCAAACACTCAATTTGGAGTAGATTTGAGTTGTCAAATCTTTGATTCAAAATAGACTACCTGTCCACTCAGTTAGGCTAAAAACTGGATTTCACTAAAACCTGAATAACTCACAAAGCATAAAGAATTTCATAAACCTGTTCTATAGAGAGGAAGTACTTGAGATAAGCTTTCCAACAAATGTTTAAACACTAAAATGGGATACATATATTGAGAGATATGACTCTTACAAGTAGACTACCCAAAAATGGGTGTGCGGTTGGACATACTCTATGAGAGTAAACTGAACGAAATGACTCAAAATAATTGAAGTAGCTACAAGGGGGCTTCCACGCCTTCTTCCTCTATGCTTGAGTGTCCTCCCTTGCCTCTTTTATAGCCAAGTGACCAAAAACTCGCATGATGAGTTTGAGAGCTCTTCTCCATCATTTCTCCACTACTTTGGACAGCCACTCCTCTTACAGTTCAGTTTTTGGATTTGATTCGCTTTTGAATGATTCTCTTTTGGCCTCCACTACTTGTTGAAGTAAATGCTTCTATTTTTCATTTTTGTATTTTTCTTCTACTTGAAGAAAATCCTTTTTGCAAAAATATATACGAGCTTACTTCTTTATTTTTAACAAGTGTTAGTATATGATCAATGTAAAGAGGTAAGACTTTGAAGAGGCTAAGGTCATATGGAGGGGAAGAATATTTCTCCCATGACTTTGATTCTTATATCCAAGAAAGAGGTATCCCATAGCGAAATGGAGTGGCATAGAGAAGAAATAGAACCATAGTAGAGGCTGCAAGGTCAATGCTAAATGAGAAGAAGTTTCCCAATTACCTATGGGTACAGGTTGTATCCATAGCCACCTATCTGATCAATAGACTCCCATCAAAAGAATTGGATGGCATAACACCTTATGAAGCATGGAATGGAAGAAGATCTAGCCTTGATCATTGCACGGTCTTTGGGTGCATAGCATATGGACACATACCTTCACAAATCAGATGCAAATTAGATCCAAAGGTAGAGAAATCATATGCACACATACCTTCACAAATCATATGCATATTCATTGGCTATGACCTTAATCAGAAAGATTATAGGTTATTAGCTCACTGATGAGTATCACCTCCTTTAATGTCAATCCGAGAAGACATGAGGATGGTATGAAGACCTCGAACAAGTGATGGCACAAGTGTGTGAGTGAGAAGCACACAAACATGCACACACATACACACACACCTGCACATAAGGCAAGAACAAAGAGAGAGACAATGGAGTAACTTCTATTGCAAAAGAGTTCTCATACAAGTTCAATTCTACAACAAGCTCACCTCAAAAATGAGCTCTCAAGCTCTTTTTATAGTTTTTGACTAGCTTTGGCCCTGTCTAGACCTAGTGTCTGGCCTAGATAAAAATCAGGTTCCTAGGCTAATTTGGAGGCTCAAACGAGGTCAGAAAATTATGAAAATTGATAGGTAGGTACTTCTAATGCTCCTCAAGCTCAAGGACTCCTTGGCTTGCACAAAATGGAGTTAGAAAAAGGTGGAATGGTATTTACAATGGTGTGGAGTGACTAAAATCACTATTTGGGAAATATTAATTCAGGAAAAATGGTGGCCTATTTGCCAGATCTTTGACTGCTTTGCCTGCTTGGCCCCTCTCATTGGCTCCCTTGTCTTGTAAGTCCTTGACTGCCCTAACCACTGCCAACACTCCCCCCTCTCTCGCATCTGTCGTCTCTGACAGACCCTTGTTGAGTGGACCATTGGATGTAGTAATTCACGACATCTGTGGCCATATGATGCTCTGCTAACCTCAATCCTTTCACCAAATCAGTGAGTAGGGCATCCGAGTCTATAGGCCTAGGTACCTCCGGATGTGGCATGTGTAGCTTTTCTGAGTGTAGCGCTTGTTCTACCGCAAATAACTGTAATAGATGAGATGGTCTGGGTATGAATATCTCTTAATGATATTCCCAAAATCCTGTGATAAACATTTCCTCAAACGTTTGAGAGAGAGAGAGAGAGAGAGAGGGAGGGAGGGAGGGAGAGAGGGAGGGAGGGAGGGAGGGAGGGAGGGAGGGAGGGAGGGAGGGAGGGAGGGAGAGAGAGAGAGAGAGAGAGAGAGAGAATCGGGTCAATCGAGCTCGCGAGTAGAGAAACAACATAGCAAAGAGTTGGGGGAGGGAGAAAGAGAGAGAGAGAGAGAGAGAGAGAGAGAGAGTGATATAGCAGTTACGTTTTTGCATAAAGCCTTTTACGTTTGATAAAGAGGGTCGTGGTGAGGTTTTCTTAACTAGGAGACACCCAAATGTCAGGGTTTCTTCGGTGATGCAGGTGGAAGACTTACCCAGCCTCACCATAGGAGATGTATGATAGTTGTTCATAGGTGCTCGATAAGCCAAGTTGGCTTCTGTTTGGTAACTGATTATATGCAGTGGAGTCAGTGATTCAATATGCAGGAAAACATATCATTACTTGCAGTTTTATGATACTTGGACACAGGTCATATGCTCATTTTGCAGAGGATACTCTGGCAAAATTTTTCCAAATTTTTGGTTTAGTCAACTATACAGTGGTCGATTTACTCCTTGATACACTTATTCCTCGGTGTTTTGGACTCTTCTAGCTCCATTATCATTCTATCCAGTTCTCTACCATCATGGCATCAGAGGTCTTAGGCACATCTGGTGGATCAGGGTCTAGTGCCACTGTTCTGAGAAGGAGCTATAACTTGTAGGGCAAAGACCATTTTGAGATCCGAAAATTTGATGGCATAAACTTTGCTCTATGGAAGAATAAGATTAAAGATGTGTTGATTCAAAGGAGGCAATGGAAGCCACTAAATGGGATTTCAAAGAAGCCTGCTGACATGGATGAAGATGATTGGGATGAGTTAGATGAAATGGCTAGGTCTACCATTTGCTTGCACCTCACAGATAATGTTTACTTTACAGTATTAGACTATGAAAGTGTAGAGGAGCTTTGGAAGACGTTATGCAATACATATGAAAAAGAGACGACATCAAATAAAGTGTATCTGATGAGAAAATTATATGACCTTCGCATGAAGGACACAGATAGTGTTGCTGCTCATCTAAATGAGTTTGATGCTATATTCTCCCAATTACAGGCTCAAAAAATGGATATGGATAATGAGATGAAAGTTGTATTACTGTTATGCACCCCTCTCATCATCATGGGATACGTTCTACACAGCTATTAGCAATAGTGCACTTGGTGGTAAACTCGTCGATGATGAAATATGTGGAGCACTCTTGAGTGCGGAGATTTGTAGAAAATCTATGGTTGGCACTCAGAGTGGAGATGCATAAAATGTTCGTGATTCTTACCAAGGAAAGAATCAACAACGTGGCAAGAGCAAGAACAAGGAAACGAATGGTCAACAGAATAAGAGTAGAAGTAGATCAAGGAAGAGGGATATGGAATGCCATTATTTTCATAAGAAAGGACATATGAGGAAAGACTGTTATGCATTAAAAATGCTAAAGGTAAAGGACAAAATGTTGATGGGCATGTTAAACAGTTACTTGCACCATCTACTTTGACTATGAAGATTGAAGAAATTAATGCTATTTTTGATGATGCTGATGTGTTGACACTTGATAGTACTATGCCAACTGAGGCACTTATGACTGACTCTCTTTCCCACACGTGGCTGCTAGATTCTGGTGCTTCTTTCCATGTGACACCACACAGAGAATGGTTCTCTAATTATGCAACAAAGTCTCTTGGTACCATGAGACTTGGTGATTCTTACCAGTGTGATGCTGTGGGGATTGGAGATGTGGTTATGCAGTTCATTGATGGTTCAAAATTTACTATGCATAATGTATGCCATGTACCTCAGTTATCATGCAGTTTGATGTCAGTTGGTCAACTTGATGACCTTGGTTACAAGGTAGTCTTCTATGCTCAGTCCTTTCGTATATCAAAGGGCAATATGGTTATTGCAAAGTTGGCTCACTTTATCCTTTATGTGTATCACAAAAAGAACACTTCTTAGCTGTTACTAAATAGCCTATGGCTTGTATTTGGCATGTTTGTTTGGGCCATATATCTTGTAGTGGCCTTTGAACACCAAGTTGTGAGTCTCTCTTGTTCTTCAAGTGATGGTTGCCCTTTGCTTCTCATAGTTGGCATGACTTCATCTTTAGATATGTATCCAAAGAGATTTCTTCCTTGAAGGTAGGCCTCCATCCTCAAAGACAATGCTCTAATTGTAGGTAACTCCAAGTATGATCAAAGAAATCCACTTATATTGCACATATGATACATGAAATTGATGGGACTGAACATGGAAAGGAGGATCACAATGTGCGCTTCAATGATAATCCAAATCTCAATTATAATCTCCTCCAAAGGACTACTCTACCCCACGACTTTCTTCATGGGCTTTTTATAAGAATTTTTTAAATTCAAATTTGGTGGGGATTCCACCTAAAAGTTACTCCATTAAAGGAAATCACATCTAATTGATTCCTCCTACTTGAATTTCATGATTTGCACCTCTCAAGGTCGTAGAATTCCTTTTTCCCTTTTACATTTGAAGATTCTAAGTTTCTACTTTTAGAAGAGAATGGTTTTATGGCTCCTCTCATTGAGAGTTCATAAAAGGTCATTATACAAACTATTTTAATCAAGCACTAGGCTTCGCAAAATACACCAACAAGCGAGAGAGAGAGAGAGAGAGCGAGCGAGAGCGAGAGCGAGAGCGAGAGCGAGAGCGAGAGTGAGAGAGAGAGAGAGAGAGAGAGAGAGAGAGAGAGAGAGAGGATAGTGGATGTCCATAGAATCGAGAGAGAGAGAGAGAGATAGAGTTAGTGCTATAGAGGCATCGTGGCGAAAGAAAAGAGATGCAGATGAGAGAGAGAGAGAGAAAGAAAGAGAGAGAGAGGCTGGTAGATACTTGATACAAGCATGCCATGCATAGACAACGTTGATGGGTGGTGTGGTGCTCATATCATAAGCGAGATCCTGGTTTCCTTCATTGAATCGGAGAGCCAAAAGGTGAGGTTCTTTGACATTTCTAAAGGTCCTAAATGTGACTAGCATGGCTCAAAAATTTTGAGGCACATCTGTGCCATGATATCTGGTACATTTTTTAATCTAATCCCCCAATGCTGAATGGTTGAAGTCATGTATGCTACTGTGGGTTGGCCTCGAGGTGGTGCCAAGTACACATAGTTTAACCATTTGTCACATCCTTTGACTGTCAAAACAGTTTTGGTGTACTCGGGCCATGATCTTCGTCGAAAGACAGGGCAGTAGCAAGGGTCATATTATTCCAAAAGCATACCATATTATTCCAAAAGCATACCATCTCGAGGTATGTTTCAAGCAGGCGTATCCTCTAGGTAGGTTGAAATATATTTCCATGCGTGGCACTTGCAAGAATGTCATCTGGTGCAAATTGTGCTGCCAAGGTTGGTTCTTTTGTTGTGCACTGCTTTATCTTAGCATTATAATCTGTCATTAATACACAGAATGGAACATACAAATCATCGAAAGTGTCAACCACCTATGATGGGAGAGGTTTCTGAAGTAATCTGATTTGATGATAACTTCTTCCAATCGAGACATAGACTGTATCTGTATTGCAACTCTCTCATCATGGGTTGGACCAACCTTCTCTAACTTTTGCATCCATTCAGGAGCTTTGATCTCAATTGTGTCCATTCCGTCCTCTGTGCGCTTACCCCCCGGTGCAGGCATGGGTACATATGGGTCTTCAAAAATCTCCTTAACTTCAATTGGAACTAAGTCCTCAGGCTCCGACTCCACGAGGGGAGAGGGTTGACGCTCATATTGAAGAACTCTATTTTGCAGTTTTTCCATTTGTGCTCTGAGTTCTGCGACTTCTTCAGATGTGTCAGTTGCTGCTATGACTTCTTTGGGTGACTCTTGCTGAGTTTCCAATTGCTTGAGTAGGTCATCCCGCTCTTTTTCTAAGGCGGCGTGTGCTTCCAGGAGATCGGCGTGTGTTTCCAACACGATTTGCATATTTTCCATGGGTCGATTTCCTGCAGTGATCCCTCCATTGCTGCTTCTAGGTTTTCTTCATTCTATTTCTATAGTCTTTTATTTTCTTCTAGTGTTGCAGACATATGTTTGCATAGTAAGGCGAGGTTCTGTCGAAGCTTGAGATTGTCGGTTATGTGGGCGTGTAGCATTTCATCGAGTTGTTGTTTTTCCTCGGTATTTGGCTGGGGTGGATTGGCTACTAACTGATCATGTTGTGCCTGCAAGGTATTATACTATTGTTGTAATAGCCACTTGTCCTTCTCTAAGTTAATGAATCTCTCTTGTAATGTTTCGTGGGTTCGGAACAGATTCATATGTTGAGCATCTAGATGCTGGTAATGCTGTTGTAATTGAGACATACATTGGTACAACGTATTAAATACATTATTGACAGGAGTGGATGCTGGGAAGGTGTTGAATGCAGGAGGGTAGGGAAAAGGGAATGGGAGTGTGTATGCTGTGCTTGAGAAGGGTGAAGTGGGTGGTGGGGGAATGGGAGATTCTAGGAATATGGGGGCAGGGAGAGGTGCGGAAGTGGGTGATATGTCCATGAAGTCATGTCTGGATGCGGTTGTGGGAGTGATTGTGAACATGGGAATTGTTGGTGTGGTGATGGTTGTGAAGGTGTAAAGTGGTGTATGCAGTTGTGAATATGAACCACCAGGAAGTGTGATAGGGGGAATGGGGTTTTCAATGGCTACAGTTAGAATTACAGTGTCAGTGGTAGCATTTACAATAGTGATGGTGTTAGGTTGTACTTATTGTGAGGGTTGACTCAGAGTCTGTGCTTTGGTGTGGGAAGTGGAATCTGTGGCTATGACAGTGGTGGCGACAGTGGTGGTAATAGGTGAAGGTGGTGGAGTTGGAGGGGAGGGTGGTAAAGGGGGTGACGGGGGTGCACTTGAGATATGGGCTTCATTAGTGTGATGAATGGTATGAGTTGTGCCCGTGGTGGTGGATGTGGTGCCCTGTGGTTCTGATACCAAGATATTTATTTGTTTCCCTGGTCTAGGGGGACGTCTACCGTGTCTTCGCTCCGATCTTCGCGAGTGTGCAAGAGCGGTGTGCACTGTCTTTGGTACCCCCAATGCATCAGCAATCATGTCAAGGGTTGCCCTGTATTGGTCATCTACGCCTTTGTCTTCCAGGATCTGGTTCATTAGGGCCTTTCCTATTGCCAGGGATAGTTTGTGTTGTTTCTGAACCCGGTTGATGGTATCATACAGTCGTTTTAATTGCTTCATATAGGAAGGGGTGCCTTCAAGTTCCGGTATGAATTCCTTTTCATATTCATGCTCTCCTTCGTCCGATGGTCCTTCTTGTTCATCCTCTTGCTCCTCTTCTGCAGTCTCCTCTTCATCTTCATCTACTTCCACAACTTCTGGTTGAGTTGGGTGGGGTTGGTCCGTGATAGTTTGCTGCCCACTTAATTGTTCTGCTTAAGCTTCCAAATTCATTGCATTAACTATGCTTGCTATCTCCTCATCAGTTAGATCCTCCAGTGTGAAGCCATGAGGGAATTCTAAATCAGTGGGTATCAGTGGGAACACTAGATTCGGTCCCTCTGCACTAAGCCTTGGTAATCTGATGGTGAAAGGTTGCACTCGCCTTGGAAGTCATGGAGTTGTGTCCGGTGTCAAGGTGGCACCTTGGGCCTGTGCATAGGGCATCTGAACCGTTTCCCTCATTTTCTTGGATGGAGGCCCTGCAGCTGATAGTCTTCGTTGAAATTCTTGCACCCTAGTCCAAACAAGTGCCCTTTGAATCAGCACATCATATGCCAAGCACCAATAGACAATTCTTGTAAGAGCACAACACCCATAAAGTACTGACTTCTGCTTCTTGTACAATCATTGATGTGTCAGGTGTATTTGGTCAATGATCCAATGAGGCAAGTTGATTGTTAGATTGAAGGTATCTGCTAAGTACAAACTGAACCAAAGTTTCTTGGGTGGCATCGTGAATCTCTTGAGCAGGGAACGCGAAATGTTGCATGCACATTCGGAGGTGAATGGCAATAGTTGGTGTCATTGCCACCATGTCCTTTAGTTTAGTCAAGTTCATGTTCTTAATGTTGTCTAGGATTATTGTCTCTTTCTCTGTGGGGATGTGCATACCTTTCATATCGAGAGCTTCCCTTACCAAATTGTTTGTCAATTTGAATTGCTTCAGTTCATTACCTCTTGTAAGAGATGGTAGGACAAAGGTGCTATACCCCTTTTTCTCTTTACTGGGAGTGAGGATGCTAATCAAGTATGAACACCTTAGAAAGTCCGGCTTGGGTAACTGAGCTTTGAAGTAATCATATAGTCCATCCTTCTTCCATATTGGTTTCAACCCTTCATTGTTTTGAAGCCTCTCAAACTCTCTTGTGAAGAAGTGATACCGGCCCTAGTGTCCGTTGAACTCTATTTCTACCTCCCACAAATAAGTGCCTTCTCTAAGAGGTCCTGCCACATCACTGAACTAATGTGAGTTTTTGCTTACTGGTGATGTGTGACCTTGGGGAGGATTCTGAATAGGTATGACATGTAATGCTCTCAATGCATGTGGTCTTTCCTTCAACTCCTCCTCAATAGGGAGACTTTCAATGTCCACAATCTGAGGACTGGTGCCTGCCTGGGAGCTCATTCTTGCAACTTTTTCCATGTTCCTTCTTGTCTTCTAGTTCGGTGAGAATATAGAAGCATGTGTTAACATTGTACTGGACAAGATAGAATAATTTTTGTCCCCGTTACAACATTAACATGAAGTTAGTGATAGGTTCGTAGGTCAATGAGTGCTTAGTGGTTGTGTGTGTAGTTAGTGGAGGAATTGTCCTATGAGCTAGATGGAAAGATGTAGAGTGAGAATGATGCAGTTAGTAGGTGGAGATGAATTTACAAATGGGGATCGGGGGTTTTATTACAAGCTTTGGGCTGCCAAACACAGTGAATGGCTTTCGGTCTTGGTTTCGTAGAGACTTTGGAGGGTGTTACGAGAGTAATTGCTTGGATATGAGGCTTCTTAGGGACCCATTTAGAAGTGATTCTGCTCGTGCTCATGGGAGAATATGTGTTCATGCATGTCAAATAAGAGTGGGTGTCAGTTGTTCAAGTGAGTGAACCATGTTGTACATGGTGTGGTCTGTGTGTGGCTATTTGAGCTTGCAAGCAAGCCTTAGGCACCCAAATTTGTCTTGATTGTGGGTCAGCCTTCATTGACTTCTTGGGTACCCAAATAGACCTTACTTTTGTAGAGGGATTTTCGAAAGACTTCTTATTGGTGTCCTAGTGTTGATCACTAAAGCCAATGGTTGTGGCTTAACCGCAACAGGATGCTCGCCTTTCGGCACCCACACTTGTTTTGGTGGTTGGGACACCTTGCTTCGTACTTTTTTGTGGCTTCGAGCATAGGTCATCTGCTTCTTTTGCATTTGATCCACCTTTGGTTGTCGTATCCCTATGGCCTTTGGAAAAGAAGGGAGTTCTGTTGTCTCCTTGACTTCTTTGTTGAGATAATAATCCCTCTGCATCACATAGTTTTGGACAAGAATAGCATGGTCATCTTCATGTGTACTCCTGGAAGGACCAGGAGTTTGTGCCTTTCCTAGTGCCTTGAGTGCGTCATTTTCTAACTCAAGTGCAATACGTTTCTGATTGACCCAGACCTGAAGAAGTCCACTTCTTAGGTTTAGGTTGACTTCGTGATCATAGATCCAATCTTGACCCAAGACAAGAGGATCAGTGAGATCCTCGTCTTGACACACTAGTACTTTAACTGTCATTAAGACATCTTGAATGTAGAGGGGAAGTTCCACCTCGCCCATGCAAGGGGTTTCCACACCTCCCAATCCTATGAGATATGCTTCTATAGGATTGACACTTAATTTCAACTTTTGACAGTAAGAAAGTTTCACAGCACTAGTGGTTGCACCTAAGTCAATCAAGGCCCGTACGGTCCTTGCACTCTTTCCTTGTCCTACCTCTAAGGTTACAAAAGGACGTTGATCAATTATTCTATGAGAGCTAATACCTGAAACTTCACACATAGCCATATGATACCCTGGATCTGCATAAGCCTCCATCCTATGTTGATCTCTACCTTGTCTTCTCAACTTCATTCTTCGGATGCGTTCCAAGGCTTCTGCCTGTGCTTCTTCTCGAATTCGCTTTTCCTCTTCTTTACATTTCTTTGTAGTATTGAGTCGATTTAACATCTCCTCTGTGAGAGGTTCTTGATATAACTTGACTCTGCACCCATTGATGTAACTTGGTAGGATGTCGCCTTCTAGAGTGGCTAATTGAACTGCTCCACTTGTGGAGATCCTATTGATAATCATGGGTCCATAGCCTCTTTTCTCTAATTTCCATGCATGTTGCTTCAAAGTGTAGACTAGGACTAGGTCTCCTGCTTTCAAGCCCTTGTCCTTCACATGGCCATCAAAGTATGCCTTCTATCTTTTCTTAGCTGCATATATCCCTGTGGCAACTCTTAGTCTTGTTTCGCCTAATCGTTCAAGGTAAAAAATTCTAGAGGAGAGCTCATGGCCTGTTCAGTCATGCTCTTGTGCTACTTTCAATGTAGGTATCAAGAAATCCAATGGTAGCACTGCATTTTGACCAAATACCATCTGAAAGGGTGTGGCTTGGAGTACCGTTTTATAGGAAACTTGATATGCCCAAACAGCGTGGTGTAGCTGTTTGTCCCAATCAGAGCGTTTATTATTCACCAATTTAGTCAGCACATTGAATAGAATCTTATTTGTGCTTTCGGCTTGCCCATTAGCTTGTGGGTGATAGGGTGCAGACTTCTAGTGTACTACCAAGAACTCTTGGAGAAGATTTTCAATAACTTCATTCAAGAAGTGAGTGCCTCTATCACTTACTAGCTCGATAGGTAGCCCGTATCTAGTGAACACATTCTCAAATAAGAACTTAGCAGTCGTTTGAGCATCGTTCTTTGTCGTAGCTTTTACTTCTACCCATTTGGTCAGATAATCAGTGGCAACAATGATATATTCAGCATGTGAACCCTTGGCTGGGGGATTAATAGGGCCTACAAAGTCTATTCCCCACTTAGAGAATGCACGTCCATCCATCATAGGTTTCAATGGCATTTCATCTTTGTGTATAGGATACTGAGTTCGCTAACAAACCTCACACCTCTTCACATAGGTATGTGCATCCATGTGAAGGGTTGGCCACCATAGACCTACAAATAGTATAGCCTTGATCACCCAATCTGGTCCAAAATGTCCTCCTGCTACACCCTGGTGAGTAGTTTCCGGTATTCGCTCTCATGGACACATAATCTGAGGTAACCATCTTTACCACACTTGTATAGATTATCACCAATGAGTGAGTACTCTAGGGCTTCTTGTTCTAAACTTCTTTTCCTAGCCAAAGTCATGTCTTGAGGGAATGTTTTCATCCTCAAGAAGGCTACTAATGGTTCACTCCAATCTGGTATTAGAGACACCTGGTATAAGGTAGTATGCTCCATAGGTGGTCTAGTTCGACAGACTGGGCATTCCTTACACAACTTATGGACATCTGCTTCCATAGTAGGCCAATGCACTCCAAGTCTCCTCAATGTCAGTAAGGTTCTTTTCCTTGAGTAGTGTTGCTCTAACGCACCCACATGTGCTAATTGCAACCATTTTCCATACTCATCCTCTTCCACACAACAGGCCAATATTCCCTGATCTGTATGCTTGTACATACTCCCTACCATGATATGGTACTTTTGGGCTTTTACTACCTCCCTATCTTGTGGGTTTATTACTGGGTGATTAGGTCTGCATGTCAATACTGGCACTAATGGCTTAGCCCATTGAGGTACAACTTCCAAATTAAACAATTATGCATCAGGAAGGTCATCTGATACTCCTTGTGGGAACTCTCCAGATGTGAGCCTAGAGAGATGGTCTGCTCTTAAATGAGTCTTGCCTTTTCTCACCACAACCTCAAAGTTGTATTCCATTAGCAAGAGAAACCATCTTACTAATCTACCCATATTGCATGGCTTGTTTACCAAGTACAAGAGTGCTTGATGATCAGTAAAAAATTTAAACCTATTTGCAAGCAAATAGTGTCTAAACTTTTTAACCGCATATACCATGCATAATCCTTCTCGTTCAGTGGTGGTATAATTTCGTTCAGCTGCATTCAATTGTCTACTAGCATAGGCAATTGGAAGATCCATATTACCTTCACCAGTAGGTTGTGCTAGCACACATCCAATAGCATAATTGGATGCATCCACGTGGACATGAAAGGGCTTATGCCAATCTGGTGTAGTCAAGATTGGCACTGAACATTATCGTCGTTTAGGCTCATTGAACGAGTTCTCACATTCATTAGTCCACTCAAAATTGGTCAAAAGGCCATACAGAGGCTTTGCAATGATGGCATACATAAGTATGAAACATTGGTAATAACCACAATGCCCCATGAAAGCTTGTACTTCCTTGACATTCTTTGTCCTGGGTAGTTCTGTGATAGCTCTCACTTTCTCTTCGTTAGTGGTTATGCCATTCTTTGATACTATGTGTCTTAGAATCGTGCCTTGCTTGACTATGAAAACACATTTTTCTGGGTGCAGGCAGACTTGATAGTCTCTACATTTGTCAAAGATTTGCTTGAGTTCAGGTTTAGGTGTCTGTCTAATGTTGGAATGAGCGCAAAGATCGTCAACATAGACCTCTAAATTCTTCTTCAAGCACTCTTTAAATACATGACACATCAGCCTCTGAAACGTGGTGGGTGCATTGGTAAGCCCAAATGGCATTACTCGAAAAGCAAATATGCCCCACTCTGTGGAAAAAGCCGTCTTATGTTGATCCTCTAAAGCAATGGCTACCTAATTGTAACCAGAAAATCCATCAAGGAAGTTGTATACTTCCTTGCCTGCTACTCTTTCTAATAGATGCTCAGTGATAGGAAGCGGAGAGTTATCTCGAATAGTGGCTGCATTAACCTTCTTCAAGTTAGAGTACACACGTAGCTTTCCATTCTTCTTGGGCACCACTACAATGGGGGATACCCACTCAGTGTGCTCAATTTTATAAATAAATCCAGCTTCCACCAGACGATCTATCTCTTCTTCGATCTTGGCAGCATAATTATCATTATATGTGTATGGCTTTTTCTTAGAGGGTTGGCAACTGCGGTCATGGGGATAGTGTGTGAGCATATGTCAGGGTCCACACCTTTCAAGTCCTTGTAACTCCAAGCAATTACATCTCTGTATTCTCTTAGCAAGGCTATCAACTCATACTCCTCCTCCTCAGTGAGGTCATGTCCTATGTAGGTGCATCTTTCTTCTCCTTCTTCTATGGCTACAACTATTTTCTTGGTGGTTTCTTTGTTATCATAAGCCTCTGTTGCTTGGGCATCACGTTTAGGCATTTTTATCATGACTCTCCTATCATCTATCTCATATTTCTTGAAGTTTTCTGGGACCTCAAACAAAGATTCTTCCTCTCCTGGTGTGACTTCTCTCTTCTTCCTTTTCTTGCCTTCACTCTTGGTGGCCACCTGTATGGTTAATCTCACATCATTGGTAAGCTCTTCATGTCTTTGAGGGTGAGCTTCTACCTCATAGAAGTATTCCTCATCTGATGCAAAGGGTGGGTTCATAATGATTGACTCTAGATCGGAGTCACTTGCATCCTCGAATGCCTCAGTGCTAGGCTCACATTCTTCCAGAACCGAACCTCCCATGATTGGCTCTATGGAGAAGACTGAAATGTCATAGCCATCCTCGTCACAGTGGGGTGTCCATTGTTCTTCATTGATGGCTACATCCATTGTTGCTAAAATTTCTGCCTAGCCGTGAGGTTCAAATTCTTCGTCAGGAAAAACTACAGGTGCATAGGCAAGGTCTTGAATTGATCTATGGATTTCCTTCGCACCTACCTCTCTGGCTTTTTCCCTCTTCTCCTCTTCTACTGCTACTTTACACATCCATAAATGGGTATCTTCATGCATCCATGAGGATCCTGATCCTATGGAATGCACTAACTCAGTATCATCTTTGGCTCTATGGATGGGGTTCCATTGAATGGGGGGTACATCCCTATGAGAGTAATCTTTGAGATTCACTTTGCTCGTGACACCTAAGTGTTGCAAATACAAGGAATTGGTTCCCCAATCATGTACCACCTGCAACTGTCGCATAAATGGTCTTCCCAAAATCATCTCATAGGCATGATTTTTTGCTAAAGTCACATATAGCAAACGTATGCTCGAACTCAACTCCACATGTGGTGAGAGTTATTCCTTCTAGTAGACCTAAGCGTCTTTCAATTTGACCATCGTGTGAAGAGATGGATAGGTATGTGCTTGAAGATGAAGAGGTGTTGCAAAATCCTTGATCTACACCAGCCAATTGAACTCCAAGAGTATATGGTGGGCCCTTTTAGCTTTCCAATGGATGTATTAGACACCCTATGTACCTTGGAAGATCACTCTCAAAAAGATAGATCAAAACAGATAAGTTGGAGTTAGCTCAGAGGTGAAAACTTGTTATTCTTGGTTCATACACCTGTCCAGTGTTTTACATAATTCTCTCAGCACAGCAGCAATTAGCTTAATTCCTCTTCGGGAAGTCTAGGTAGCTTAAAGAGCTAACTTTCAAGAGTAATCTCATCAAAAATAATGAACCACACACTAAGAATGAGTTTTAACAACTTATGACATCATCCCGATTTTCACGGGCTGCTACAGTTTGAGACCAGTGAGCAGAAAAATCAACATAACTCACAATTTAGGAATCCAATGATTATGAAAATTTGTATGGTTATACTAGACAGTAAGCTGAATCCACCAAGCTCTAAATCACTGAATTTGAATAAGTAACCACTGAGAAATGGCTCTGACAGGATGAGTGACAAAGTCGGGTACCTGACAGAGAAGTGAAGATGAACAGACCCTGTTGACTTCAAATGAAGATAACTGAGATTTGCAACATCCAAATGACATGAAACTTTGTGAGCATATAGTAGACTTATAGAGCTAACTTTACCAAGTTAAATCACTAAAAATGATGCACCAAGCTCAGAGAAAACATCTCTGCAAGCTGACTAAGAAAACTGAGAGTAATGGCAGTGAGTAGTACACTTCACAAGAATATGGAAAGATGAACTCAAATAATCATGAAAATGAAAGTATATTGCTTGTACAATACAATGACTTACTGATACATATGTGTGCCTTGTAATCACACCTTGATATGGCATAAAGCTCAGCTCTTGGAGGTCTTCACATAGGTCTCTCTAACCACGACTAAAACTGCCATCTATTTATAGTTGAGTTTGGGAGGCTAACTTCCCTCAATCACTCTCCAATCAATCAATGATTGATTTGATTCTCTACCTACCAAAAATCACGAATTCGCGGCTCCTCTTTCCCTTTTTGATCATGTGGACTCAACCACTTAAGATTCTCTTACTTTTACATTAAGTAAACTCTTCAAAAAATTACAAGAGGTAGTTCACAAGTGAACTTTACATAGTCTTCTTTTTAAAGCTTCTTCTAAGACTTTGTGGGACTCAAGCCAATACTTAGGCTTGTCATAGACTTGCTCCAATAGCTCCCCCTCAAGCCAAGTATGCTTGAGGTCTTCAATCTTCCAAGATTACCTGCAAACCTATCATAGCCTTGAATTTGCAAAGCTTTGTACCATCCAATGCTTTGGTTAGAATATCTGCACATTGTTGATGAGTGGACACATATGATATTTGAATCTCTTTGCTTAGAACCTTCTCTCGTACATAGTGATAATGAACTTCAATATGTTTAGTCCTTGCATGAAAAATAGGATTAGCAGCCAAATGAATAGAACTCATATTGTCACCAAAAATAGTTGGAGTTCCAAACTCCAATCCAAGATCTTTGAATAATGTCTTCATCCACATAGCTTCTTGTGTAGCTATGGCAAGACCTCTATATTCAGCTTCAGTAGAAGAGAGAGCAACTGTGGGTTGCTTCTTGGATGACCATGAAATAAGCTTTGAACCTGCAAAGGTAAGACAACCTGAAGTGCTCCTTCTATCTTCCTTGGAGCCAGCCCAATCTGCATCAGAAAATAGCTTCAAACCTAAATCAGATACATAAGGATAATAAAGTCCTTCATTTATGGATCCTTTGAGATACTTGAGAATCCTTTTGGCAGCATCCATATGTGGTTTCCTTGGTGTGTGCATAAATTGACTTAGCACACTCACACTGCAACATATATCTACTCTTGTCAATGTGGCATAGTTGAGACTACCCACTAGACTTTGATATGATGTGATGTCCTCTATGAGTTCACCTTCATGTGAGCTCATTTGTGATTGACCTCCATTGGAGTACCTGCAATCTTACAATCTTGCATCTTGAATTTTGCCAACATGTCTTTAATGTACTTTCTTTGAGTGAGAAACAAACCATGATCTTTGTAGACAACTTCCAAACCTAGGAAGTAGGTAAGTGAACCCAAATCACTTATCTTGAACTCTTCTCTCATCTGATCTTTGATCTTCTTCATACCATCTGCATCATTTCCTGTCAATATAATATCATCTACATATACACATAGGTAGATGACCTCGGAATTACTCTTTTTAATAAAGAGTGAAGGATCTGCCTTGCTTGGTTGAAAGCCTTTGTCTTGCAAGAATGAAACAAGCCTGAAATTCCAAGCTCTTGGAGCTTGCTTGAGACCATACAATGCTTTGTTAAGTTTACACATATAATCAGGATAAACTTGATTCTCAAAACCAGGTGGTTGTGCCATATATACCTCTTCTGTTATCCAACCATTCAAAAATGCATTCTTTACATTTAGCTGAAGTATCTTCCAATTCTTGGAAGAGGCAATACTAAGCAAAACCCTAATAGTAGGCATTTTTGCCACAGGAGAGAAGGTCTCCTCATAATCAATTCCCTGAGTTTGTGCAAAGCCTTTTGCTACAAGCCTTGCCTTATACCTGTTAATGGAACAATCAGAATTCTTCTTGAGTTTATAGACCCATCTTGAGCCTATTACCTTCATGGATGAAGTCTTGGGCACCAAATCCCAAGTGTTGTTTTCCTCAAGTGCTTCAATCTCTTCCTTCATTGCATGCTTCCATTCTCTTTTTGCTTTGGCCTCTTCAAATGATGATGGCTCCTCTTGGTTTATGTCCTGTGCTATGTAGATAGAATGTTTAGTTACTAATGAGTTGTCAAACCCATACCTTTCTGGTTTTTTCTTTTCCCTCATAGATCTTCTTAGGCCATGATGTGATGATTCTGCCTCATGTCCAAGTTCCTGCAATTTTGCTTTACCTTTAGACTTCCATGCTTTGATCTTTTCCATGTGAGATTCTTTCATCATCCTCTGAGGTGTCTTGTTCTTCAATCTTTGATTGTTCTCTACCAAGCTTTGGAAAATCTTCTTCAAGATCATATGGTAAATTGATCTTCCTGCATGAATCTTCATACCATGAATTGTTCTCATCAAAAACTACATCTCTGCTTACCAAGAATCCTTTGTTGGTAGGGTTGTACAACCTGTAGCCCTTTTGATTGTTGTCATATCCAATAAATACACACCTTTCTGCCTTTGGATCCATCTTGCCTCTAACCTGTGAAGGAACATGAGCAAAAGCAATACATCCAAAAATTTTACAATGATCTAAGCTTGGTCTTCTTCCATTCCAAGCCTCATATGGAGTCATCCCATCAAGGGATTTTGAAGGCAACCTGTTAATCAAGTAAGTGGCTGTAGATACAGCCTCAGCCCATAAGTAATTAGGTAAATGCTTTTCATTTAACATAGACCTTGCAGCTTCAACAATTGTCCTATTCCTCCTTTCTGCCACTCCATTTTGCTCAGGAGTGTACCTTGTAGTTACCTCTCTTTTGATTCCTCTTTCTTGAAGAAAAGAATCAAACTCATGGGAGAAGTATTCTCCCCCTCCATCTGACCTTAGCCTTTTTAGTGATTTACCTGTTTGATTCTCCAGAAGAGCCAAATATCTTTTGAAACATGAAAAAACTTCATCTTTTTGTTTCATAAAGAATAGGATAGCCCATCTGCTGCAATCATCAATAAAGGAAACATAATACCTTGATCCAGATATTGAAGCTTCCTTGCTAGGTCCCCATACATCTGTATGAACCAACTCCAAGAGATCTCCATGCATATAACCTTTCTTCATGAATGGTAACCTGTGAGACTTTCCAAATTGACATGCACTACACTTATAAATCATATGTTGTTTTGACAAATTAGGGAGTCCAAGTACACTTTGGTCCCTGCAAATTTGCTTTAATGACCTTTCACCAATATGTGCTAACCTTTTGTGCCATACTTCCAAATCTGTGAGTGTCTGACTACCATAATTAAAGAGAGCAATGTTTCTAGTGTTCTGTAATTCAAATGTGAACAATCTACCTGTCTTTTCACCTTTTGCAATTCTTCTGAATCCTTGACTTGGATCTTCAACAAATGCTCCTGCTTTTGTGAACCTGACTTGCAACCCTTTCTCTACTATCTGCCCAACACTTATCAAATTCTTTGTAATGGTAGGGACATAGAGTACCTTACTGAGTAGGTTGATGTTTCCATCAGGTGCTTTGACATTACCTATTTTCTCCACAGGATGTTTTGTATCATCTCCTGTTTGTACCTCATGCTTATTCCTTGGATCTTCTAAATCTGATAGGAGTGCCACATTTCCTGCCACATGATTTGAACAACCTGAATCTATGTAGAAAACATGCTCATCAGATTTACCTTTTGGCATAGCCATGTTCATGATCAATAATGAATCCTCTTTGTTTGAGTCTTCTGTGTAGTTATTGTAGTCTCTCCTTCCTTTGTAGCCTCCTTGATAGTTTGAATGATTTTAGTTATTGTAGTTGCCATGGTAGTTCTTGAACCTTCCTCTTGAGTAGCCATAACTTCCTCTATTGTATCCTCTGCCTCTTTGATTCCTGGAATTCCTAAAGCAATTTTCAGTTGTATGATTAGTTAATCCACAAATAGAACATGAGTTGGAGTCTTGGGATCTCCCCCTGCCTTGTCTACCTCCTCTTCCTCTACCTCTGCCATGTCTTCCTCTACCTACATAGTTAGCTTGATATGTACCTGCTTCATCATCAACTTTCTTTGCCTTTCCTTTGTTATCTTTGGACTTGCTTTTATCAGTGTGTAAAGCTAAAGATTGATTACCTTTAGAGCTTTCTCCATTTTTTATAAGCTTTGCCTCTTGAGTAAGTAGTTGTCCAATGAGTGTATTGAAATCAGGTACATGCATGTCCATGTACAAATCCATAGCTGTGGTGAATGCTTCCCACTTGTCATCTGCCTTCAAGCCATTGATGACCTGCCTTACAATTTGCTCTTCATCTATTACCTCTCCAATACTTCCCAACTGATCTGCTATGTCCTTGAGCTTTGTGACAAAATCAGTCACATTTTGTTTGGGAGCCTTCTTGAGAGTTGTGAAATCCAGCCATAGTTGATGCTTCCTAGCTTTAGTACTTGAAGAAAAGAAAGCTTCAAGTGCATCCCACACTTCCTGAGATGTCTTACAACTTCTAATGTGAGGCAACAAAAAATCTGAGATAGAGTTGAGGAGATAAGACCTTGCAAGTGCATCCTTGGAGCACCATGTGCTCAATCTTTCTTGATCTTCTTGTGTTGGTTGACTTTTGTTCCTGAAACTTGGCATAACTTCATCTCCAGCCACATAACCATATAAACTTCTACCTTGGAGATAAGCTTCCATCCTTAATGACCAAGCTGAGTAGTTACCTCTGTCCAATTTGTCAATTGATGAAGGAAATCCATCTGCCATGTTGTCCAACCTTGCTCTGATACCACTGTGAAGAGATGGATAGGTATGTGCTTGAAGATGAAGAGGTGTTGCAAAATCCTTGATCTACACTAGCAAATTGAACTCCAAGAGTATATGGTGGGTCCTTTTAGCTTGCCAATGGATGTATTAGACACCCTATGTACCTTGTAAGATCACTCTCAAAAAGATAGATCAAAACAGATAAGTCGGAGTTAGCTCAGAGGTGAAAACTTGTTATTCTTGGTTCATACACCTATCCAGTGTTTTACATAATTCTCTGAGCACAGCAGCAATTAGCTTAATTTCTCTTGGCGACGTCTAGGTAGCTTAAAGAGCTAACTTTCAAGAGTAATCTCATCAAAAATAATGAACCACACACTGAGAATGAGTTTTAACAACTGATGACATCATCCCGATTTTCACGGGCTGCTACAGTTTGAGACCAGTGAGCAGAAAAATCAACATAACTCAAAATTTAAGAATCCAATGATTATGAAAATTTGTATGGTTATACTAGACAATACGCTGAATTAAACAAGCTTTAAATCACTGAATTTGGATAAGTAACCACTGAGAACTGGCTCTGACAAGATGAGTGAAAAAGTCGGGTACCTGACAGAGAAGTGAAGATGAACAGACCATGTTGACTTCAAATGAAGATAACTGAGATTTGCAACATCCAAATGACATGACAATTTGTGAGCATATAGTAGACTTATAGAGCTAACTTTACCAAGTTAAATCACTAAAACTGATGCACCAAGCTCAGAGAAAACATCTCTGCAAGCTGACTGAGAAAACTGAGAGTAATGGCAGTGAGTAGTACACTTCACAAGAACATGGAAAGATGAACTCAAATAATCATGAAAATGAAACTATATTGCTTGTACAATACAATGACTTACTGATACATATGTGTGCCTTGTAATCACACCTTGATATGGCATAAAGCTCAGCTCTTGGAGGTCTTCACATAGGTCTCTCTAACCACGACTAAAACTGCCATCTATTTATAGTTGAGTTTGGGAGGCTAACTTCCCTCAATCACTCTCCAATCAATCAATGATTGATTTGATTCTCTACCTACCACAAATCACGAATTCGTGGCTCCTCTTTCCCTTTTTGATCATGTGGACTCAACCACTTAAGATTCTCTTACTTTTACATTAAGTAAACTCTTCAAAAAATTACAAGAGGTAGTTCACAAGTGAACTTTACATAGTCTTCTTTTTAAAGCTTCTTCTAAGACTTTGTGGGACTCAAGCCAATACTTAGGCTTGTCATAGACTTGCTCCAACACATCGGCCATCTGCAATTTCATCCTAGTTGCTCTGAGTGCTTTCTTGCCCCAACGCTTCCATAGGGAAGTGGTAACAATTGCAACTCATGCACCTGAGTCGAGAATTGCCTTGGTTGTGTATCCTTGATGGGTGATGGGAAGATAGGTGTTTCCTTCTTCTCCTTCCCTCATGTCTCCTATCTTGTCCAAAGGTATCTCTAGCATTGTTCTATGAGAACCTACCTGGGAACGAGGTTTAGCTACCTCTAGTACTTGTTTGGCTACATGTTTCCATAACTCTGGCCTAACCTTGAGTAGCTCTTCTAAAGTGAGATTGCACCGCACTTTAGTGTTCTTCACTACCTCCGTGTTCCTAGGTATGACTGAATCTTCATTTCTTACCATGACTGTGAGAGCTCTCATACAAGTAGACTTAGCTTCCCATGGGCCTGTGAAATGGGGTAGCTCTTGTAAGGAATTAGACTCAAAGTCTAATCTCCCATGAAATTGAGAGCTCTCTTGCTCTCCATAAATGGATGGAATGTCTTGTGGGAATTGGTCATGCGCATCATCCACAAGTTCAATGGGAGGAGGGACTTCACTTTCTTTAGCCCATTTCTCTTCTTGAATCTCTCGCAAGAACTCTAGTGTGTACCGATTCATAAAAGAAGATGTGTCTGGTTCTGTGGAGTTAGGCTAATAGGCTTCCTGGGCAGGAAGGCTTTCTCTTTCACTTGCCTTGCCCTTATTTGGAGGGGTGGGTTCCTTTTCTGATTGTGCAATTAGCCTCTCCAATCTCTTTAGCAGTCCATCAAAGTGCAACTGCATCTTAGCTGAACTAGAGATGTTAAAGAGGTAACTGGCATCAAACATGGTTTGAGCCAATTCCACCATCTTAGCACAAATTTTAGTTCGTTCAAGCTCTAGTTCGGCTCTAGGGTAACACTTTTCATGATCCGTCACGTTTGGCCCTTCTTGGATTCTGGCCTGATATGCCTTAAGCATCATATTTAGGTCCTCGGGAGTGGGATCCGCTAATACTGATCCTACTCTAGGGAGTGGTGGGGTCGCATGAGGTTTATCTTGGTTCTCATTTCTCTTAGGCTTTCCTCGAGTTCACTCATCTTCTTTGCCCATTGCCTTTTCATTCTTTCTCGACTATCCTTCCAAGCTCTAGTGATCTTCTTCGTCATGCTCTCTGTTTCACTAACCTCGGAGCTCTTTTCCTGGCCTACACCTAGGTTCTCCTGCAAAGCCTGAGCTCTGGTGACCACTTGCACTGGTGCAGTGGAAGTGACACTTCCTGTAGAGTCTACTACTAACCCAATAACGTTGATAGGAGTGATTTTTGGCATCTTACGGGGACTCTTTGGGCAATCCCTTAAGAGATGCTCCTTCCCACAATCTTGACAAAAGCCTTGAATTGTCACTGATTGAGGTTGTGGAGGGGCAGGCATTGGGCAATCACGAATGAAGTGATCTCCCTGACATCTGTAGCATGGTCCTCTAGGAACTGGGGGTCTTGCCTGCCTAGGTTGAGGTCTAGAGTTGGGGTTTGCGTACACGACATTTGCGTACTCTGGCTCCCAACTAGGTTCACTCGGTTCTTCACTATAGTAGGACTCACCATGTTCAGGAGACTGCATGTAGTAAGCCTGGGGGCTATCAATATGTGTAGAATCAAAGCTATGGTCACTGGGGTCACTTTCTAAAAGTAGTGGAGTTACTGGGGCTATAGCTCTATTCAAATTTTCTTCAGCAACTGCATACTTTACAAGAATCACATTGGCTGGAGCAGGGGGTTGTTGTGCTAGAACTGGTTGAGGTCTCTGCTGCCCTTGATAGGGTGGCTAATAGGGTTGCTGGGGCTTACCATACTGCTATGGTGGATACTCGCTCTGGTACCTTCCCTGTTGCAGATATGGTTGAGGGTAATTTTGTCTCACAGTTTGTTTGTTATAGGTGCAGTCTTGTGCAGTATGGTTGGTGTATCTTCTCTCTATCGTGCAGTACTCGCTACTAGGATTCACTTGTAGCTGAGCCATAATGGGACATACATTCGCCATATGGTCGCCTCCACAAGTATAGCATCTTTTCACTGGGGCAAACCTTGGTATTTGTTTGCTCGATACTCCTAATTTATGAGCTACTTTCTCGGTGAGTTCCTCAATAGATGTGGATTGCGTGGAAGAGAGGCTAGTAGGGCTATCTGAATCTTTGTATATTTTTGAAAGCTCCAATTCCTCCCCTAGGTTATCCTCGATGTCTATGCACATGCGTACACATTCTTCTGTGGTCCTAGGGTCCTTTAAGTACACATATGATCTCAATTTGGTACTTAGCAATCCATCTAGTTTAGCTGGTGTGGGTAACTCAGGAATAAGGCATCTCTCCAAGTATTGCCTAAACCTTCTTCTTGCAAGTCTAACCATCTCTTGAGGTGTGTGCTTGAAGTTATGAATCAGTGAGGAAGTATTATGCTTTATGCCACTCTTAGAGAATCAGTAATGAATGACTCCAGAAGTTGGTGTATGTTCCTGAAGTGTCTCTCATTTAGTGGTTGAAACCACGTAAGGGTGGTGTTCCTAAGGGTTAGACCAAAGGCATTGTATTGTGTCAATAAGTCCTCAACTTGTTCAGCTCTCAAGACTTGTCTAAATTCGGCCACATGATCGTATGGATCTCCAATGTCATCGAAGTAGTTCTTCATGGACTTAACTAGTTGTGTAGGTCTCAAACTCCTCGTGTGATCTCTAGGTCTTGGCAGAGGGAATTCATCTACATTTCTTGGATTTCTTGGAGCTCTAAGTCTCTGAGGTTCCACTCTATCCGTTTCCGTTCTCGTTCTTTCTCTTCCCAACGGGTTGGTGAAACTCACTTCTCGCCTATCTCTACTTTTGTCCCTTTGAGCTCCATGAGCTTGGGATGTTCCCGCTCCTGGGTGGCCATAAGAGACATTAGATCTTGGTTGGGGGAAAACAAATTCACCCTTCCAAGTGTAGGCATGCATACCATGCTCTGTGACCACAAAGACTCTTTCTGAAGTATTGTCTAAATAGGTCAATTTGCCTGGACTATCTGGATCTTTAAACTCGTAGATAGTGAGCGCTCCAACCTCATTAGGTTGATCCGGCTTGTACCTCCAAAAGGCTTCATCAGTCTCTCGATTCAAGAGCAGATCTATGCTCTTATTATCCTGGAGAACCCATTCCGGCGTGATAATTCTATTGAGGATTGATCTGCCTCGAGGGGTTTTAGGCTCTCCACTTATGTTCCCTTTCTCTAGGTCGCCTATGTCTGTCTCTGGAATCACATTCCCGAATTCGTCTATCCTATCTGGGTGACTGGTGACCACGTATATGGTTCCTTCTTTGTCCAGGTATGCCCCATTTTCAAACTTAACTGCTTGATGTTCTAGTCCAAGGGGTTGATCCGGGTTTTTGATCTGGAGCACAAACCTTCCTAGGCCATCCTCATAGATGCAAGCACCTAATCGATTGGTCTTAAGGTATTCCAGTTGCGTCTTATAGGGGCATTCGACCCTATGTAAATATGGAACTCCTGAACTTCTTGTAGGTCTCTCCATACCCTGAGACATCTCGGACTCACTGGTTTCAGAGCTAGGGTAGTGCGAATAATGGCTCAACTACTGGGCCCAAGACCTAGCAGTATGATTGACACTAGCCTCTGAAGACCTAAGACTCTGTCTATCTCTCCCTAGGTGTCATCCTGATCTAAGGTTCATATGCCTAATCGATTCACCCCAATTTTTACCCAAAGTACAACCTTGTTGCAGCTCAATTTGTATCAGTTACTTGGTTCTTATTTAGTTGATTATCGTATTTATGATCTTGTCTGATATCACATCGTAAGGAATACTTGAGTGACTTTCCGCACTTTAAGTTGTTCGCTCCATGTTAAATTCTTTTCCTTTAAATGTATCGACCGCACAGAGATTATGTTTTAGCTTGAACTTGAGTATTTAATATTCTTCAACTTGATAGATGCCTATCGTCACCCTAACTTACTTCTAGCACTACATGCACTTAACCTAAGGTAGGAATTGACAAAGGTAGTTGGGAATATTCCAACCTCACTTGCTGATCCCTTGCTCTTTAGTACTTAAGAATCCCGTTCTCAAGCTTGCAGAATACCCTTGCTTTGGATGCCCTCTAGTGCTCTCAATGGACCTGTAAAAGTCCCCAAATTTAACTCAAGTTTTAAATTCAAATGATAGAACAAATCACTTTCATTTATGTAATTCAGATATCAATTTGCACCGTGTCTTTATGGAAAACAATTCTAGAGATCCCTTAGTTTGGTTCCCCCTGGGTATGGTCAACTTAAAATTACTATATCTAATAATCGTGGTACTCCCCACGAGCTTTCCAAGGAGCCTAAGATCACCCCGAACGGATTTCGTATGAAGAAGTTATGATAGTTTAGGGTTCTTGGGTTAAAACAGGGCTCAAACAGGCTAACAGTTCACAGGATTTTTCTCAAAACACGTGTAGGGACCTCACCAAATGCTAATTGATTGAGAAGTATGCCCAAAATTACCCCAAAACTTGGAACACAAAAACCCTAAAAATTTAGCCAAAAATGCCTATCAATCACAATCGACAGGTCTGTCAATCGCGATTGATAGAGGTGTCCGTCGAGCCTGTTAGTCATGATCGACACGTCAGTCGCGATTGACAGTGTCAATCACGATCGACAGAGTCAGTCGTGGGTCCTGTCAATCGCGATCGACGGTGTCAATCACGATCGACACTTTTTTCATGAAATTCGGCATAATTTTAGTCAATCGGGGATGTGTCCATCGCGATGGACACATGGCAACACGAGTCTTTGAGTCAATCAGCAAAATTCAATCGGTCGCGATCGACAGTGTAAATCGCGACTGATAGAGGTGTCGGTCATGGCTGTCGATCGCGATCGACTGTATCGGTCACGATTGATAGGGTCTTCCGATCGTGGGTGTCAATCGCGATCGACGGTGTCAGTCGCGATTGACAGAGAACTAGTGATATTTTTAATTTTGATATGTGATTTAGGATGTGCTCCTTATGTGTGTCATTGTGGTGTACTTTGTTTTACCAAAGGAGCGATTTTTCTGTCGGTCGCGATCGACAGAGGTCTGCGACATAGAGACAGAGCCAAGCTTTTCCGTACCTGTGCAGCCTGTTGGAGACTATGAGACAGCCAAATCCTGCAAGAAAGCTCAAAAAACATGCAAAAGCAGCGCACACAAATCTCTCTCTCGCTCTCTCTCACAAGTGAAAGGAGGGAAATGGTAGGAGGAAGGAGATATGATCGAAAAACTGAAATTTTCACGATGATGGAGATGGAGGTGGGATATGGTGAGGATGATGATGGTGAAGTAAGAAAGAGAAAAATAAGGAAAAGTAAAGAACTTACCTACAATGCCAACGTCACAACTCTACGTCTTACCATCACACGCTCGTCCTCAAAGCTCGATCCCCGGCAACCGCGCCAAAATTTGGTGTAGCTCAGTGATGAGTAGCACCTCCTTTAATGTCAATCTGGGAAGACATGAGGATGGTATGAAGACCTCGAACAAGTCATGGCACAAGTGTGTGGGTGAGAAGCACACAAACATGCACACACATACACACACAGGCGCACACAAGGCAAGAACAAAGAGAGAGACAATGGAGTAACTTCTATTGCAAAAGAGTTCTCATAAAAGTTCAATTCTACAACAAGCTCACCTCAAAAATGAGCTCTCAAGCTCTTTTTATAGTTTTTGACTAGCTTTGGCCCTGTCTAGACCTAGTGTCCGGCCTAGATAAAAATCAGGTTCCTAGGCTAATTTGGAGGCTCAAACGAGCTCAGAAAATTATGAAAATTGATAGGTAGGTACTTCTAATTCTCCTCAAGCTCAAGGACTCCTTGGCTTGCACAAAATGGAGTTACAAAAAGGTGGAATGGTATTTACAATGGTGTGGAGTGACTAAAATCACTATTTGGGAAATATTGATTCAGGAAAAATGGTGGTCTATTTGCCAGATCTTCTTTGACTGCTTTGCCTGCTTGGCCCCTCTCGTTGGCTCCCTTGTCTTGTAAGTCCTTGACTGCCCTAACCACTCCCAACATATAATCCAAGCAATAAAGGTTTCATTGTAAGTAGAGATGTTGTTTTTTATAAAAATAAATCTTGGTTTGAGGATGATTGTAAGAAAATCAAACTTCCCTATGACCTAGAGGAATATTTTCTAACATTTTCAAAGAGAAATGAGAATACACATGAAGAATCAAGTGATTATGAAGAAGACCAGAAGAATCCAAGAAGGGAAATCAACGTTTGGAATGCCAAAGGCAAAGTCAAAGTGAAGGAGATGAGAGATGTGGTAGAATCATCTCAACAAACCATAAGGATGTCTACTAGAGAGAAAAGAAAGACAGAAAGGTATGGTTATGACACCTCTTTAGTCACTAAGCATTCGATTTGCATAGCATAGGGTACAAACTCAAAACAACCATCTACATATGATGAAGCCAAGAAGCATTGAGAATGGAGAGATGCTAGGGAAGAAGAGATAGAAGCTTTAGAATAAAATCAGACTTGGGAATCGGTTCCCAAGAAACAATCTATGAAGGTCATCCGTTCAAGATGGATCTACAAGCTAAAGAAGAATTCTGATGGCTCAATTATTAGGGATAAAGAAAGGCTTTTAGCAAAAGAGTTTGCACAAACCCAAGGCATTGACTATAAAGAGACATACTCACCTGTGGCAAAAATGCCCACCATTAGAGTACTCATTGTTGGAAGAGATGGATGGATACGTCAAGAAAGTGAGGTGGTATTGCTAAAACCTGATTTGTACCTACCCAAAATCACTTCAGAGTTTGATGGTAGGCCCTTTTAGCTTGCAAATGACACCACAAAATTACATATGTACTTTGGAGTAGATTCTTGAAAAAATTGAACCAAAACAGACTACTTCATAAATTGCAAGTGTCACAAAACTTGCCATTTTGGTCTAGACACCTGCTGGTTCTTTTGCTCAGTGCTCATAGTACATTAGCAATTGATTAAATTCATTTTGAGGGAATTTAATTAGCTTAGATAGCTAGTGATTACAAGTGGAATCATCTAAAAGGATAAATTATGCACTGAGAAATCAATTTAGCAATCCAAAGCTTACCCCCGATATTTTAGGGACTAAATAGTAGATGACCAGTGAGTAGTTCGATGGCATAAATATCCTCTTGCATCCTTTATGAATTATTTCAAATTGTTGATGAGCATTTCAAATGGATGAGATGTACCACACATGCCCAACATCCCACTAAAAGCGACCACCAAAAATCCTAGAGCTCTAATGTGAAGCGAAATTGAAACATGCACTCGTAATGTGAAAAGATTGTGAGACTCATAAATCAGTAGACCATGAAATGTGAAAACACACATGGATTGCAACTTTGCAAATGTATGGAGTAAGCTCTCAAGCTTATTACCAACTAAAAAAGTGAGAGGATGCCCTACTTACATAGATTTGGAGTGGTTTCCCTCAAAATAAATCCAATGTGGGGTAATTCTCCTTGAACAAGGACGAAAACAAGAACAAGCTAATTAACAATTCTCCCAAATACAACTAGAATAATACTAAATGGAGATGCACACAAAGAAATACAATAAAGATGATGTGATAAATGGGAAACAACATCATTTTCTCAATATCTATATGTGGTGTATCCCTCAAAAGATATGTTGCTAGTCATCGGTTACTACTCTTTTGTCTACTTATAAGTTTTAAAAAATAATTATAGATGTCTTCTCTATGCTCATAATTGATAACATCAGAAATTATGTAAGAATATATCCACTCTATTTTTTCATAAAGACTAGGAGAGCTACTACCTTTAGCATAGACTAGTTGAGACATTCATTATCCCTGACTAGATACTCACAAGCACAAACAAATTTTAAGGAATATATAGATTAATTAAGTGAGTGTAAGACCATAGAAAATGGAGAAACACAAATATAGATACTCTAAATACCAAGAAAGTTAAACAACTAAGTCACTCATTTCTATGCAATTAGGTATGACAACATAAATTAGGATCAAAGCAAGCATGAGATCATTCTTAAGAAAAGGACATACCTCCCCTATTCAAACTAGGTAATTAGTCACTCAAATACTTAAAAGATCATATAAATCACTCTTATTGCTTACAATGTAACCGTAAGTTTAGGAGATAGTTGTGGAATCAGCTTTCCTCAAAAAGTGAAAGATAATATGTATGCTAGTTGAAATTTGATTATGGTGGGACATTTGGATATCATATATTCAAGCCTCAATTATTTTTTCTTACAAGCAAGAACAAAAAAAGACGTATCATGCAGCTTCATATTGTCATCACTCCTACTTGATCAATACCTTAAGAAATTTCACCTCATGCACAAGTTGGTCATAGAGAAAATCAAAATGTTTGTTACTCATATACTTTTTGACAAAGAGAGACGTACATGGAGAGATGAAGAAGACTGGAAACTTGAAAAGCATAGAAGTGTCAGCCATTACACCAAATATGTCTACCACATTGCGCATGTACACGTTGCATTTCTAGGCCAAGATAGATTTACACAGCCACACAATAAAATTTGGTTCAATCTATAGCTTGCAAAGAATGCTTCATTGCAGATCGACCTCCCCCATTAGATAATAGATAAGTTATACATAGTCAATACCAGATGGTCAAGGAAACAAGTTCTTAATCTATGTTTCACCATTAGAAATATCTTGTATATGTTTCTAACATATGACCTATCAATGGAAAGGGCACTTACTCATGCCCCACTATGAGGTCGGGGGTCTACTTCCAATAGATCTCCACCGCCCATCCCTCCCATCGACATTTCCTCCTTTGCCACTGCAACCTAACCTCCTATGGTGACTGAAACCGTATCACATGAACTCCAATTAGGTTTTGAAACCTTAGCCCGAACAGTCACACCATTAACCACTATTACCTCTTCACCAATTCTTACCCAGCCACCTCCGATTGTCTCATCTCCTATAACTACTCCACATCCAATAACCCAAGCTTGCTTTTTGACTTTTCCCTCATACCATGGATCCTCTTCTACAACCCCAATTTTTTCCATCTTTTATGCATTATGGGAGTGTATATAATCCATTCACCCCATCTCCCCCTTCATCTATAACCCCACTCTTTGGTAATACACTATGTGCAGCTATTCCATTGTTCACTGTCTCCACCACACATGCACTTGTCATAGATTCAATTGACATCTCACCACCCATCACGATTCCTCCAACCCCTCCACCAACTACTCCACATCCCTTATCCCCCATTCCCCCTCAATCACCACCACTCATTAGCATTCCCACTCCCCATTCCCTTGCATTTCAAGTTCTATGCATAGCATCTATTTGCACCAATCCAGTTTTCTCCACAACTCGAATTAAAAACGCACTCACTCAAGGTTTGCATGTATGAATCAACTCAGAGAAGAATATGCCTCACACAAACAACTCAATGTGACCCTTCAAGCATAGACGACTTCACTCTAGATGCAAGTTAATGTATTACTAGTTGAGAATGCTTCTCTAATTCTAGGTACACCACCTTAAAAGAAGCTCACATTACTCTCAAAATATAGATGGAAGACCAAAATCACAAAACTATACAAGAACTAGAAAATCATTTATGCACACAAATGGAGCAAAATGCAAAACTTAGTTGCAATATGTGTATCTTGAGTGTCCATGTGAAAGGCCAAATGGCCACTGGATACTTTTTTAATGTTATTTGATAAAACATATAGTGGCATAGTCAGCTATAGACTATAAGTTCGACCGCATTTGTAACACCTAAGAAGTCTGTATTCGTGCTCCCTGTGTACAATGTTTGTTTGTGTATTCTATAGCCTCTATGCGGAGTACCATGTGCAATGCTTGGATCTCGATTTTCTACTCCAAGGATATTGTCGTGGAGCTCTCAAGAAGGAGAGCGGACTATGGTGCATCATCATCATCAAAATACTTCACTGGTATTAGAGCACTTTGACACGAAAGTTTGTTCCTTTTGTGCGAGTGAAGTGAGCACCTGCCCACCCAAGGCTTACAACTAAGGCGGCAAACAAGGCATAGACCTTGGCATACCTTGTCATCTGAGTCACCAAAGTCACCATTGGAGCCATTGGTGCGTGCGAGGGAGGACCTCAACGATCAAGGAAGACAGAGGTTCCCGATACTTCCCAAGAGGTCACCCATCCCAATACTGTCCCCTTGGAGCTCGCTTAACCATGCAAATTTTTTAAAGTCTAAATTGGTGTCCAAATATTATTTTTTCATCCATGAAAGTTTAGAAATTCTACAGAAAAAATAAAAACAAGTCATTATTTTATAGTGAACTAATTAGAGACTCCATGAGGTACTTAAAGTATGATTCATAAAGTTTTTAAACATACAATTTAATTCTACCATGCATGATCTATCTTTCTCTCGCACAATAATTTTCCTCATTCTTTATATTTCATGTTCAAACTTCAACTAGAAAACATGATGCATATGAGATCTATAGAGGGAATATAAAAACTAACATCCCTAAATTTTGTCTATATGCATAAAATTACCTGAAAACGTATTCTAAACATTATCTACAAAATGTATAACAAAAATTAACAAATTATTCATTTCCCTATCAATAGGCTTATTACGATTCTTCCCCCCTTTTGAAGAAAGGGGGGAAGAATCCAACCTTCTACTTCACACATATCCAACCTTCTACTAGGTATGTGGGCCACTTTATAGAAGTCTCTACCTTAGATCAATTCCTTAGAAATCTTGCCCTCCTATATAGCATTATTTCACATCAAAGCTCACAAGATCCATCATCTTTCAACTTATAACTACCTTGCAAAACATGAAAAGCATTAGATACATATCTTTTAACTAAGCTAACATAAAATAGAGGATGCATATTTAAATGTTTAGAAAATTGTAATAGATAAGCAAAAGATCAAATCTTTCTCAAAATTTTAAAACGTTCTCCGTATATGAAAAAGTTTTTGGTGCTTTCCTAATAACAATTTAGATAAATGAGCGTTAACCTTAAGAAAAACCATATAATATTTTTGAGATGCAAGTAACATTGAGACATATGAAACGAAAACTATGACATGTTCTCCTTTGTTTCTATGCAAAATAAGCCTAGAATCATCAACAACATGCTAATTTTGAGTACTTTCTAGTTTCTAAATGCAAATGGAAATGTGATCCTCCATTTGAGCATGCAAAGGATTGCATTTGGTTTTTGAAGTACTTTACCCTATCCCAGTAATAAAAAAGAAGGCAAAAATGGCATATTTTAGGGAACTACTCTTCCATGAGTACTATTCATTACATGGAACATGCCCATATTTTGAGAACTCAAGTGGGTATATCAGTCAAAATAATACTTAGATTTTACTTCTATGCCACAAAATAGATGTATGCAAAAGTAGTATACAACATCTAAAGATTGAAGAAGAAAATTGTATACTAATTGCAAAACATTATACCTTTGCATAAAGCAAACCCACATCGACTAAGAGAAAATGACATAGGGCAAAATCAACTTGTCATTAGGTTTAAGAATTAGTTACAAAAACCTTATACAAGAATCCAATGGTTGAGTTTACAATAGCAACTGATCATACTCCTGCTCATCTTAATGCATGGCATCATCATCTTTAGTTTGTACATCTTCAATTAGGGTTTTCGTTGATACTTGGATCCTCCGGCTTAGCCATGTTTTGAGCCTCATCTACTAAAGATGGCAACAACTCCCCTGATGTAGGTTGGAATCTCTCTGTATTTTCAACATGCTTTCTGCCCACTTCTTGGGCTTTATCCAAACACTCATTCAACCCATTTATATGCATCCAAATTAAACTTACTTGAGCTTCATGATTCTCAACTACTATGCACTGCCTAAACATCTTCAATAAGCATGCCATATGTAGTACCTATATTAAACAAATGCATTAGAATTGCTCCCATCATCCTCGTAGAAATGATTACATACTTGTTTGATTACTTGTTCTAGAGAACAAGTCCGATACCCAATAATCATCATTGTTAAAGAGCTCTATGAGCCTCATGATTAATTTTTGTGGCATTTGATAGGGGTTCACAAGAGTCTTGTCCCTAACTACATGTCTTAGTATCTTTGTGATAGTAGGAAACATGAGAATTTTTGGAAGCCCATTCTCATTACAATGTTGCCTTTCATGGTTTTTACTGACCTACTCATAATAACCAATTGTCAAACACTCAACTACAGTAGCAAAACGGTGTTAAGGCATGTGATTAACCCTAGAGTTTCAATGCTAAAAGCTTAGAACTATTCTATTAAGAGATAATAAATAATGCAAAGAGATACATACCATGTTAGACACTCAACAACATGACACCTATATGTCAAAGCTATTGACACAGAGAAAAACCAATCTCTACTATTGAAGATAACAATCCTCCATGGAGGGGAGAGTGTGAGCTCCATGAACTCCTTTACCATCTTCATGATCTATGGATGCTTAAAATGCTCATCATCATTAACAAAGCCACTCATTTTGAAGACATAGGGAATATCTCTTATTAAAAAGCATATTGTTGTCTTGGAAATATACTACAAATGTTATTTACATCCTCACAAAAAGTGCTATAGTACAAACTATGGAGTGGGTGGATCATATTAAAAAAAAATGTTTTAAGTCCAGAGGCCTCCTCATAAAAAACAATCTCCTTGGATTTAGTCCTCGACTTCGCATGCCTTGCCCTCTCTATGTGAGCAAAAAATGCAGTAGGGCAATCCTCAATGGTCTCACCAAGCTTCCTATGCCTTGAATGCTTATATAAATGACATCCAAATCTCAATTTATATGGTGTTGAATAACAAGAACTGATCATACAATATCAATGGCATCAATATTCACCAAAGGTGATGCCCTACATTGAGTTTCAGTCTCTCAGCACAACTCGATGCAAGGCATTTGCTTTGGGGTTCTATAACAGGCATCAGAAGATTCAAACATTACAATATGAAAATTAGAACAAAAAGTGCTACACAATCTTTGAATAGAATGAAATATTTCGATGGTGTCTTATAAGAGAAGGTTTTTAGCTATTCTATGTGGACCTCCTCTTATGGGAAGCACACAAATGTCCTCATCATGAATTCCTATATCCTCATATACACTTTATGATTGTAGTAAAGGAAAATGTTAGCCAAGAGGAACTCCAAATATACTTTGTAAACATGGGAGTGAGGATATCTACTTAATTCTAGGATCATTTCATTAAGGCTTAGTCCCTTTCAAATTACCCTTGAGAGGGTAGACACAACTAGAGTCTCATCTTTTATATTGTGTAGGATCCTCCACAGTTCAAGGTTCATGTCCTCTGCACCCTCCTTAACGGATAGGTCAATCCTCTTTAACTTGCCCTTTCACATCCACATGGGGATCAACTTTTGCTTTTCTTTCTTTTTACCTCTTCACCTCTTTGTTCTCCCACATAGTAAAGATTTTGTCTTGAAGCTTCTAGAGGTCTCTTGTCCTAAATGCTAGTTAGAACCATGGGGCTAATTTTTCTTAGCACATTAGATTTTAGATTCTCATGGAATGCTATTCCAAACTCCTTGAGTCATTCCTTTCTCAAGTTTGGATGTAACCTCCATCCATGCTCACTAAGAGCTTTCATATACTCATGGTGGAAAAATCACATCCTCTTAATAGAGGAAATCTTTTGCCTACAATCATTGTCCTTATTATGATCCCAAGTGAGAAGCTTGGCTTCCTTTGTTGCACTCTACATATTTGGAAAAGTACGTTGTTGGATGCTCCTTGAAGATCTCTATTCACGCTTTTGAGGAGCATGATCCTCCTATAACATAATACTTATAATCTTCAACACTGGCCTTGTTAAATTCTTGTATTCTTTTGCACTACTTTGAGTCCACCATGACTAGAAAAGGAACCATAGTTGCATCACGATTTATCTTATTTTTCTTCTTAAGATTTTGAACATGAAGATTGTGGGGCTCTCTTATCTCAAGAGATTGCATCCATGTTGATGGTTGATATGTGGCCTATGATTTATATTAATTGGTAGATGGAAAAGTTACCCTTTACTTACAAGCTTATTTCTCATGATCTCCTCCCTCATCTTATTCTGCTTTGTCACCAATATTCGAGATGCAATATCTACCCCAAGTGTAATGATCTCATCAGTTGAGTCATAGCTTTGTGATGTCTCATTTGTATCTATGTGTTTAGCTCATTTCATCTATGGCCTTTTCTATATAGGATGCTTTCCTTTTGATTTTATGGGTATGTTTTTTTGCTTTTGTTATGGCAAAATGTTTCCTTGAATCGAGCGAATAAGATCCTCGATCAAATTCATTGAATCATTGCAAATCTCAGCAAGCCATGCTAGAAAACAGAAATCTTGATAAAACATATCCATTGTGTAGATGGATCTTCTCAAACCTTTAGTTGTCTCAACAAGAACAAAAAGATTATGAGAGTCCTCATCCTCATAATCTAGTACAATGCATTTGCTTCTTAAATATTACAAATAAATAGCTCACCATTTCTCTTTCTAAATCAAGGTGAGACCTCTCTTCTCTATTGATTCCTAGGATTCCAATCCAGTATTTTTTGCTCATCCTTTCTTAGCAACAAGCAAACATCTTGGAACAGATTTCCATAGCATAGTGAATGATTTTGCATTCTCTATTGAAACCTTTAAATTGTCTCAGTGCAAAAATGTTTAGAATAATCTAATGAATTTTGGTCATCTACCAATTGAATCTCATCTCTCTAGGATTCAAGTGCAATTAGAACAAATGATGTCAATGAGCAGAAGGCTAGGCCCATAAAATTTAAAAGAAATCCCCCTGAGGTAAGTAAAACATGATTTTAATTCTTAAGTTTGGATAGTCAAGTTGTTTTTGATATTTCAAAGCATTGTTTTGGGTTCAAATAATTGTACAATCGATTAGGAATGAAGAAACTAAAGTAGTTGAGAGAGAGATTCTTCAATTTAAATAGTGAGCTTTAGGATATGTATCTTGATGCTCATATGAAAATGATTGAGGATAATATTTCAATATCACATGTTTCATTTGAATATTACTTTAGTCAAGGGATCTGAGGTTGTAGGGATGCATTTGAAATTGCAATGATCTTGGCGAATCGGAGAGTACTCCATAAGGTTCAGAAGAAACTTATCAATGGAGATCTCATCTTTGGAACTTATAGAATTGCAAACAAAGGATCTATTGGTCATCATGCAATGAGTTGAATTATGAATTATACTACTACAAGGTTACACTTGTCAAACAACGCTACACATCAAGAAGTATTTTGGATCTATAGAGAAGAGATGCTCAAAAAAAATGAGATGTTTGTGTTGTATTGCCATTGTACTAGATTGGGGAAAGAAGAGTTCAACAATGCTTCTATTCCTCAAAGAGTTAGGATGGGTGAATGAATAGTCTATGTGGCTTTGAAAAGCGTGCCTAAGGGCAGCACAAAAATTTTAGAAAAAATTAATCTTAAAATCCTTCTTAAAGAGCATCATGAGATTCAAACTTTAGAAAGAAAGAGGGCAGTTTTTCATAGAGGTAAAGCACTTAGATATCGAGATCCTTATATGTATTTGTACATTGATGGCATGGATCAAAAGAAGACATGCTTGCCTCATTTCTTGCACCTTCCCAAGGATAATGGGGATGAAGTCCTTCTACAAATGCATTTGGTATGTGCATTGCTTTAAAATGGAAATCTAAGTTCTAAGGTTTTCTTGACCTACCCCAACATGCATAATGATCCAAATCTCACTATGACTATCGATCATCATCTAACATAAATTTTGTATTTGCAACTTGATAACACTCTGAGAGAGAACAAGAATTCTATAGTCTTTGGATATTTATCCATGCTTGTTGATAAACAAGTATTTCACAAAGTTGAAGTAAACATTTTATTTGTTGGAAATATGCATGATCACATCGATCAAATGTTCAGAACATTTTCTAGGAGTGTGGCATGCCATAATTCTTTTACTCTTCCATCATTGATATTTTTAATTTCAAAAGCTTATGCTCCAAAGCATGAAGTTCATCATCTTACATAGATATATGAATTTAAGGAGTTTTGCTCAATAGGTGTTGATAATTGTAATAACGCTTTGAGACCATTGTAGAATATTAGTTTCAACCATGTATTTCTCATGAGGAAGGTTGATGAAAAAAATCTTTTATTTGCAATGAAATTTTAATCTTCTAATGGTTGGGAGCCTAAGGATGGATGTAGTTTTTTATTGTATGTGCCTGAATTGGTATGTATTCAGGGTGTAAAGCAATCTCCACGTGAAGATAAAAGCATTATGTTAAGATATGAAAACATCCTTGAGCAAAGTAAAACGTGGATGTAGACACTTATGAAAAAGAAGAGACAAATTGAGGGTGTAAAACAATATGGAGGCAATGAACATGTATCTTGGTGGGATCATTTTTTTATGCATTAAGAATAGATAATAAAGAATAACATTACAGGATGTTGGCCAATTCATATTCAATTCACATTGGATTTTAGCAACATGTAAATGTGGAGAAAGCATGTTCTACACATCCACTTCAAAGATTAATAGACCAACAAGAGGTGAATATTTATGTAGGTTCAAAGATGACAAAACAAGTTGAAGAAAAATGCCATGCAAATTTGAAGGAGATAAATCTTGGCACACTTTTGCAGCCCTTGCTAAGGGTGATGAATCTGCCAAAACATTTTAGATTGCAAAATGTATAGATGTCACAAAGGATACAAAAAAAGATAGAATAACCTCTTTTAGAGTCCAGAGGTACTATACTAAAAGTATTAATGCATTCACACAAAATTACACTTTAGAAATGGTATCCGATTTTGGGAAATGAACACAGTCCATTGGTACTATACGAAAATTAGTAATGCATTCACAAGAAAGTACACTTTAGAAATGGTATGTGATTCTTGGAAATGAATGGGTTCAAAAAGGAAGAAGAATGTTAAGAGTACATCTAGTCTTAAAATAGATGAGATAGATATTCTTGTTTACAATTTTGTCAGAGGGCACTTGAGAAAAGCAACCATCAATATGATAAAGAAAAAACTTCTAGATCTATGTGACATAGAAAGAGTTGAAAAACACATCTAGAAAGGGATTCATCTACACAAAGTACAACAACATATTTGTCAATTTGGAGAGGCTTCAAAAGGAAATGGTTAAATTTTACAAATCCACACTTCAAGGTATATCCACTGTTTTGATAATGACATTTATAGTATTTTTATTAATATAATGTTTGTTATTTGATGTAGATTGTGGTTCCAAACTCAAGTTTGTATTGAAGCTAGACGAATGTCAAATCATAAAGGGATGCCGTATGGAGAGACTTAGTGTGACACTCATGAACGAAGTTATGGCCCATGCTATTATTGATGATAGTGAAGAATCTACCCATCACTTTACATATAGTGTCCAATCCAAGAAAGATATATGGTGGTTAGGTGCTATTGAAGTACCTAAAGAATCCAATGATGTTCTTACATGGATTTTCAATAGGACCCCATGGATCACAGAGGTGATAACTTCTCAAATTCATGGTGCCAAAATCAATGTAGAAAGCCTTGGTGATTTTGAAGTAGAGGGGCACTTAGGTGGAGACTTAAAGACTATCAAATGCATGTTAGGGTGCAAACAAGGTGCATCTACTCTCTATCCTTGTCCATATTGCACACGAGGTTATAAACAAACAAAGAGAAAACAAAACAACATAGATGATTTAGTTGATGACACAGATGCAACTCCATCTGTTGAATGGGATACACCTTTAATGAGGTGTCCCATGTTAGGTACACCTAATCGTGACATGTCAGATAAGGATTGGAATCCCATTATTCCATTCCCTTTAGTCAATGTCCACTTTTGCACCTTGCATGCCTTCATGAGAATTTTTGATAGACTATTGAAGCTCCATATAGAATACGCATTTGCCATGAAGCCAGTTGATAAATCTATTCAAGCTATAAAGAAATTGGAGGAACTTCTTAATTTAATTGGTTGTCATGGTGGAAATGTAACCCTAGTTGTTAAGAAAGTTGGAGAATCTCAAGATAGCTTGCAACAAGTGTCAATGATAGGGAATAAAGCAAGACATTTTTTTAGAAGAGGTACTAGCACTCAAAATAATGAACGTTATGAGCTGTGGAAAGACCTATGCATGATCACAACAAACAATGACTCTCAAGTTGATCTTTGTAATAAGAGAAAGAAAGTGTGGTCGAGCTTTGATAAGTTGGTAGGCTTAATGGGTCTGACTAGGTCTAGTGCTATTCAACGTCAAATGTTTCAAGAAACATTAGTGGAGTTCACCAAGTGTTTCATTCAATCTTGGGGAGAGAGCAATATAACACACTACATTGTAAGTGTAATCTTCTTCTACAAGTGTTCATTGCACTTACCTTTTTCCAATGTACTTAACAATTTTTAGCATATTTCATGCATCGATATGGGTCATTAGAGATTTTCAGTACCCAAGGAATGGAAAAGTCACACTACAAAGCGAGGGGTGTCTACTTCAAAAACACCCGACATGGTGGTGGCCCAATGCAATCAAACTACATGGAGGAGATGTTTAATTGGTTTTACCACACTACATTCTCGAGAAAGTTTTTTGTGGAACGACTTAGGGATTCAAAATTGGCAAAACTTGCAAGAACGATGCAACACAACATTGCTAGTGAGAAATGGAAGTCATCGTTAGGTCCTCTTCATCATGCTCAGTGGCGTGCAAGGAGACAAGGAGAAGGCTCAGCTTGGAAGTAAAGTGAATTCGTTATTTCCCATCATGTGGTAATACCTATGATTATTGTAATCTTGGTTTCAATGTGTTATTATTTAATATATAATATTTTGTATGGTTTTAAACAGGTTTTGTCCATTCTAGTGTGAACAAACAGTTTTTTTAAAAACTCTATAAATAGAGAGAACTCACTTCATTTCACACTTTTTGCAACTCAAGAGAATGGCATGCACCAAGCAAACTGCAAGGAAAGATCGCGTCTTCTTTCCTAGCCCTCATCTAGGGACACAACGCCCACCATGGTTGCAACCCCCCCAAAGACCTCGAAGTGGTTCCCAGAGCACATCTGTGCCTGTGTCACACGATGGCACACCACCTGGGAGCCATTCAGTGCGAGAAAATGAAGTGTCCAATAGACAAGAGTATTACACTCCAAGACGATCAGAGTCCATTTCAGAAGATGAGCCACCACCAACAAGGACACCCATCAAATCAAGACCCAAACAGAAGTTGATCAAAAGGAGTGTACCAGAGAGGAAAGAAGAGTCATCCCCGAACGAGGAAAGCACCAATCAACCACCGTGGAATGATATGCAAATTCCAACGAGCCATAGGGTGACACATGGAGGTAAGACACTTCCACAAGGACAAGGGCAAATACCAACAGAGGAGGAAAGAGAGCAAAGTCAACAACCACAGCAACAACAAAATGTGCAAGATGAAGCTGGGCCCTCACATCGTGTACATCGGAGAAAAAGAAACTATCAACCACAACGTCGACCTCAACGCCAACCAAACATACCTCCCAACACAAGAGCTCCACAAAGACGAAGGAAACACTGCAGGGCTTTTGCAGAGATACGACACTACCAAAAGTCCGTTGAACTACTCATACCACAAAGAGCTTTTGCAAGGGTAGTGAAAGAGGAACTACAAAGCTACCAAGCAGGTCTAAGAATACAAGGGATAGCACTTGAAGCACTTCAAGAGGCAGTTGAGGCCTACCTCATCTCCATGCTTGAGGACTCTAACCTCTGTGCTATCCATGCCAAGAGAGTAACCATACAACCGAAGGACATTCAGCTAGCAAGAATAATTAGAGGAAATAACCCATGATGTGTATATTATACCCTATGATAGGCTACTTTGTGATGTAATACAATGGATAATAGAAAATTTTGTTTTTACTTATATTCTTTATCTCTTGTTTCTCTCTCACTCTCTCTCTCTCTCTTTCAGTCAGTTATATATGGATTCAATTAAACATGATTGCACTTGCCTATTGTTTTGTGACTAGATATGTTCCTTTTCTACCTATTGATGTGCAACATATCCTTTTCATACCAAAAAACCCCCAGCCACAGAAACGCGGGATTCAGCCCTGCAAAATTTTTGCAGGGCTAAATCCCGTGTTTCTGTGGCTGGGGTTTTTTTTGCAATATTTGGTCTTTTGTAAGCATCAAACATATGGTAGAGATGCAATGGTATGCATAAAAGGTAATCATTGTATGCATAAAAGGTATGGATGAGATCTTTATCTAGTTAAAGCTGAGTTTATACCCTACTGGTAATCTTTGGTCCTGATTCTAATAAAACCAAGTGAAAATCTAAAATTACATACTTTCCTATGTTTTGTAGCACCTAAAATCACAAGATAAGGCCAAAAAAGCCCCAGCCACAGAAACGCGAGAAACAGCCCTGCAAAAATTTTGCAGGGCTGTTTCCCGCGTTTCTGTGGCTGGGGCTTTTTTGGCCTTTTTTATGCATGTAATTATACAAAGGACCAAAGGACAATACAAAGAACCCCAATTAGATACAATTTGTGGACAGAAGATAAGTTCAATTTTTTAGCACATTCATATACAGAAATAGACAAATGATGAAAAAAAAAGTTTGTATTATCAAGACATTACATCATTTCTCAGCTGCCTTCAATTTCTCTACAACTTTCTTTCTCCTTTGTAGAGATTGAGGCAACTGGTAAGTCAATACAGATCTTGATATTACATGGGGGTCTTGCATTCCAAGACCCATGGCGATACCTATTTGCCCTAATACTTTTCCTCTAAAATTAAGTGCTAATGTAGTTACGACTAAGGATTTCCTAACCAAAATGACACAATTAGTGCCTTGGGTAATTGTACATAAACACAAAATCTTGCTAAGGGCCTTCAAGCACCAAGTCATGAAGTGCCCATCCGGACTGTAGTCTTTGTGTATGATAACAAAATCATCCTTTGGCAACTTTCCGATGTAGTTTGCCAAGGATGCACCACTCCCACAAGAAGCTCGATCCCCACCAGACCTTACTGCGAACTTGTCGAGCTCAATTGCTTCCCGTTAAGAAAAAATGAGAATTCAAGCTCTTACAATGTTAACTTAAATTATCAATTTATTTAATTCAATTACCACTTACATCATGAAGCTTGTCTTCTTCCTCCCCTCTTCCAGGGGCATCAAGATCAATGCTAGAGTGGGCCATGCCACTCTGCTCTGCTACAGGGTTTGTAGAAATTTTTTGCTTCAGTATCCTCTCCCGTGCTGCACTGAACTCCTCCTCCGTAGTAGAATTGTTGTCATCATTTAAAATATCAGCACACACCATTGCTATGGTGTCCGCCACAGAATCCCCAAGTGGGATGGAATTCTTTTCAAGTATGTCAGATGTGTTGTCAAGTGGAACATCTGACATTGTGGAGAAAATACTCAAGCATTCATCTAGACGTAGACCGAATGCCTTCTCAATGTCATGAAGTAAAATAAATTCCTCTCCATCCACAACAATGCTCGAGAGATATTCAAGTTCCACCTTTGGTAATGTGGGCTCAGAGGGATTGAGATTTGAAGGGGGGGCCTCCTCCATGCTTGATTGCACACGTAGTTTATCCTCAACACCACCAGGAAATTCTTGGTGGATTGTAATGCTTTCTTTGGCAAAATTTATGGCCTCTGGTTGAGGCTCATTCTTCTCCTTAACAAAACCCCCAGTGACAAGGTTGGGGATCTCAACAGGTGTAGGTTCGGGCTCCTCATTAATAATAAAATATGTTGTTGCAATGTAGGATAGGTACTTTGTACCCATCCTCTTCTTTTTGTTAAGTTTTTTTACTAATGGCACAGAGTCATCTAGTAAGTGCCCTGTAGTTTCAGCAATTGCCATGAAACGCTTAAGGCGCTTCATGAAGGCTTCATCGCCTCTGTGTATGTAGAGTAGAAGGTCACATGGAACCCATTTACCCTCATAAGGCGGTATTTCTATAGAGAAACACAAGATGTAGTACTCAAGGAACTCTATGATTTCCTTGAGCACATCAGAGTTCAATTGAATTGTTTTGTCTAGATCAAGGACTCTAAACAGTAGGTCATACAAGTGGTTTTGACCTTTGAACTCAGTTGATTCCAAGAACTCATTGAAGAGTTCACATGGACGTTTGGGTTGCAGGGTACTGGAGGATGCGGCAGCCATTGTGTGTGATGCTAGCTTCTGTGCATACTCTGCAAGTGATTGTAGCTCTTCTTGGTTGCAAAAGTGAGAAATGAGAGAATAAGTGTTGCTTTTATAGTAGTTTCAAAATTTTAAAGTGAGTGGGACCCATTTTAAATCTAAAACTGATACCTTCAAATAAAACAATCATGCACAGAACTCTCAGAAAAAAAACTTTTGCTCATAAAAAGATTGAACAGAATCATTAACCAGAATAAGATACACGACAACACAATAGAAAAAATAAATTCTCAGAACTTTAAAATTATAATAAATTGCCATTGGAAAAACCAAAGATTTGGCAAATTGTACATGATATTGAGATCAAAAAATTTTACATGCTACATGTCTTGCATGTTAAATACATTGTTGCAGACGTAGGATTATAAATGGAACATAGGTTGTGTGTACACTGTAGCACTCAAATAGTTCTTGAGCTATGACAATGAAAGTTGAGTTCCATCCACACTCCATTCAACGAGGACTTTAATTTTATCCTCCAACCTCTTACCAATCTGCAGACAAATAGAAAACTTTAAATGAACATATTTGAGTGTAAGAATTTGTATAAACAAAAGAATAAATACCATATGCTACTTACCTTATGCCCTTGTATTCTGAACTTTGATTGACCCAGATCCTCAAATCCCATGATTACTAGATGTTCTCTCACGTTGGCAAGAGTCCAATGATGATTTACTGAAATAACTTCCACTATGTTGTTGGGTAGATTTATCTTAATTTCAAATGAAATTAAAACACCCTCAGAACTTTGTAATGGTATCCATTCACCAAGTTTACACATCCAACGATCATAATAGAATCTAATGTACAATGAAGTACGATGTTTCAAGTATCAAAATCCTATGCCTGTTGCACCAATTTTACAAATGTATCTATCCCCTTTGGTGCATCCTTCTACAAGTACCCAATTTTCACCTAGTAAACCCTCTACCTGCTCATACGTGATATCTTTTAACATGAACATTGTTGAAGTCTCTAGAATTGTGAGTATCTGAAATAAATGTACAAAACAATGAACAGGAACACACCAATGTAATCTTATAGATCTTGAAACTCTTGTAAATTTCAAAGAGTTGTGTATGTCCATCTCCATCTTATGCTTCAAAGATGTTAATGTTCATACATCAAGTTGCGGCCACTCGAGCTTTAAGAGAGAATCTACCTTAATCATCTCTAACTTGCCAAAATCATTTGATGAAGAGGGTACAACATATGTATGTGTGTAAAAGAAAACTCTCTCACGTAATAGCTGAGCAGGACGGGCTTGTGGAAAGACTATCGACCCAACATCTGCATGCAATGCTTGGAAAGTACCTGTAAGACTATGAAGTGGTTGTTCTTCCACCAAGGTAGAAGGAAATATGTCTACAACAAAAAACTACACAACTTAGCTAGGTATATTATGAAATTTGGACAAAAGTCAATGAGTAATACTTACAGTTGATAGGATATCTCATTTTGTTTGAGTTTTCCAATTTCATGGTTGACATTGTGAACACATGTTGTACAATGGCAACAGTTTCACCGTTTTTGAGCTTTTTGAAGCCTAGTAACTTCCCTTTCCAATGAAGATCCAAGTTTCCACGATCTCTCACACAGTGAGGACCAACACCAGAGGGTTGCATGTACACCCATGCACCTTTGCAGAACTCCTGTCCTAACCAAAATCCTTCTGGAGCATTGTGACATTTTATCGCGATAACCTCATCTTTTGGACGTCTATGAGATTTAGGTTTCTCCATTGGAGATCAGGCTATGGAAGTGACAGTAGGAATTCAAAGAAGATGATGCATAGAGAAAGAAATGGAGATGCAAGAGCTGCAATGGTGTGCTAGGGAGAGAAAGTAGTGGAAAGAGATGACTTTTTGGGACCTAGGTATGAAAATGTGAGGTTTTGGAGGGAGAAAGTTGCATTTTGAGTTATTTTTGAAAAAGTCACTTTTTCCACTTCAGTTCATGCACGGATTTTGATTTAGAACCCGAAAATAGAACTTTTGATCCTAAAAAGTGGTTGGGGGACCATTAAATGGTGTTATGATGAGTTTTGTAACTTTTTGAAATTTTTGAATTTCTGGGCCCAGGTAAGTTACGAGATTCCTTTCTCTCTCTAGAGGCAAAACCTGAACATAGGGGAATCCTGTCCCCTCATCCCCCTTCAGCCTAGTGATTTATAGGCTATAGACTGTGTCCACCACCCTCCTCTCATTGGTCCATCACTAATCACTCCTTAATCCAAAAGGCCCATGTAGGGTTCATTTTTTTCCCTAATGGTACTGCCAAAACCTACTTTGTACCTGAACTATTAAACTTCAGAGCTCTCTTTTAGGCCCTTTTAGCTTGCAAATTTCACCAAAAAAGTAGCTATGTACTTTGGAGATTATTCTTCAAACAGTTGAATTAAAACATATTACTTCACAAATAGCTAGTCACTCAAAACTTGCTATTTTGATCTTGACACCTACTGGAACTTTTGCTTAGTGCTCAGAGTATAGTAGCAATTGATAAAATTCATTTTGAGGGTATCTAATTAGCTTAGGTATCTCATCATTACAAGTAGAATCACTTAAAATGATCAACCATACATTGAGAAATCAATTTAGCAATCAGATGCTTACCCTCGACGTTTTAGGGACTGAGCAGTAATTGACCAGAGAACACTTCGACATGGATTTCTCCCAATTGGCTGAAGCAAATGTAATGCAAATTTGGTAGCATAAATTAGACTGTGAGCTAGTTCCAAGAAGCTATAGATCATGCAAAATGATGGAGAAATAATTGAGATATGGTTATGCAAAGTTCACTATTCTAAGTAGTCATAGCAGAGAAGTAGACAGGGATGATCAATTATGTATATCTATTATGGCAATTGATTTTACAAGATCATTGGCATTATGATGATGGCCAATGACACTGGGATGAGTGAGCTATGGTATAAGCTACTCAACCTCTACAATTGATCAGAAAGTGAGCTCCAAGAAGAGGCCATTTTGGCCACGCGTTTGACAAGTCCTTTTATAAGGATTTTCTTCAAATTTGAGTTTGAAGTTCAAACAAGGCTCCACCTCAAAGTGTTCCTCCAAGTTAGAAGTTATTCCCTCAACTCAAATTCATAGCTCTTTGTTCTTCGTAACTCCACGAGATTTTTTGTACAAGATTCTCTCAAATAAAAACACTTTCACAATGGTAATTGATCAAACAATTACAAGCTAAGGTTCTCATGCTTCTTCAAGTAGTTACACATATTTGCTTCCATGCCTAGCCAAGTGTGATGGCTTGGTCATTTGCATCAACAATGAGGCCTTGATGAAAAATTCCAAAGACCGTTAGAAACTTGTGCACATTGCATAAGGATATCCATGATATTCAAAGGGTTAGAAGTTCTAAGATACAAAGAACAAATCACGAAAAAGAAGCTACAAATATACTTCAAACAAAGGTGAATAGAAAAGGTGGAAAACATGACTTAAGATATGTGCATAGTCCTCGAGCAAAATAAGTTAAAGAAGCTCTCCTCTTAATGGTTGACAACGATGTTGTGGAATGCACTTCAAACGTTGAAAACTAGGACTTCATCATCAATTAAGTCAAGCAAATTTTTTTGGATTTTTACTACATTATCTCATAAAAGAAACATAAATGCATTAATACCATCTCAAAGGTTGGATCCAAGAGAATTATTCAAGAATTTGAATCATTTTTGGATCCTATTTCTAGTCAAGAGAATCTTTAACCAATTGAGTCCCTCCTTGAAAGTAAAAGCTTGCAACTTGAGGGCATCACCAATGCGTTATTCAAGGCTTTTAAGAAGGTTCTCATGGATCCTTTGTGCTAGGTTTGACACAAATCAATGTGATTTGGTGTGGTACCAAAATGTTTGAATGATGGTGTAGTCAAGCTCATTGGTGTAGCTCAAGCGTAAGCACCACCTCCTTTACTTATCAATCCACGGAGACGTGAGGATCGATATGAAGATCGTGAGCAACAGTGGTGAGCGGATGTGAGTGACAAGCACATACATGCATGCACACACACGCACACAAGGGAAGATCAAAGAGAGGAACAATGGAAGGACTTTGATTACAAAAGAAATTTATTACAAAGCTGAAATCTACAACAAGCCAACTCCCTAACAAGCTAACCTCAAAAATAGGCTCTCTAGCTCTTTTTATAGTTTCTTTTAGTAGTTTTGGCCCTGTCTAGACCTAGTGTCCGGCCTAGTTAAAAATTAGGTTCTAGGGCTTATTTGAGGGCTCAAACGGAGTCTAAAAGTTATGAAAATTGGTAGGATGATACTTCTAATACCCCTCAAGCTTGAGAACTCCTTGGCTTGAACAAAATGGAGTTACAAAAAGGTGAGATGATATTTACAATGGTTTGAGTGATCAAAATCACTATTTTTATAGGGGATTCTTCTAAAAACTTAACATACACTTCTTGGAGCTCCCTATGTTCTCCTTCTTCTTGTGTGTCCACTTCTCTAATCTGCTTTTTATGCTTGTACTTGACCTTGAGCTATAACACTCCCCCCCTCTTGAGTCTGTCGTCCCTGACAAACCCTTGTTGTCGTGGTTGTTCCAGGTAGTGCTTTGAGAGGTAGTGTCCCTTCTGTATGAACAAGAGCCATCTAGCTGCCAAATGTGGCAGGGGTGGTGGTCCGGTTCCTCATTTGTCACTGCGAGCCTTTGCAAGTTGTAGTGCCTTGGTATGTACTTCATCCTTGGATTCTTGCATGAAGATATATTTGTGAGCTTTCAAAAGTTGTTAGGTGCTCATAAGAGGTTGTCCATGTTGACTTGGAGCAGCTATTGTTGGAGGATTGCTTTGTTGCTATTGTTGTTGTAACCTTAATGTCCTCTGGATCTTTCAAAGATGATGTTCATGGTAGTCATGCCAAGTACTCGTGACCCATAATGAATGATGGGTAAGTATATTAGTGCATGAGTTAAAGAAAATATGTGCCCTGTGCAAGGCCTTGTAATGTGGCCCTATGCATGCTTACTTGGGGAATGCATGTTAAGAAATATGGTGCAACAAGTTGGGTCTTAAACTAAGTGATCAAGGGTATGCTGATGAAGAGGGTTCCTAATCTATCATGGTTATGGTGTTGCCAAAATAAGGATTCTTACCATGGTGAATGGTCGATCGATGTTTATCTCTTCATGTTGTACAGTCGGCATTGTGATGGACCATCTGCTAGTCTTTTGTTGTCGATGAATGTCTGTGTTGATGGTCCAATGATGAAATTCTTTGAGTGCTTGGTCTTGTCTCCTCTCTTCAAAGCAACATTTGCCAAATACTGAGAATTGAATTTCTTTATCTTCCTTGACAAACAACATTGGGTAACTACACCAAGCTTAGCTTCATATATTCTCTTTAGCTCACCATAAGCAAGAGTCTTCTCACCCAGTATACATACAAGGATTTGTAGGGTACCAGAACTACCCCTTGCAGATATCTCCTTGGATGCTCTCGTACATACAGTAGTTAAGCATCGCTCAAGTTGTAGACCTTCAAGCTCTTCCTTCCTACCATGGTAAGGGGGAACAATAGTTGTGGATGCCATGTTCATGCCAAGTTCTGGACATCTACCAGATAAGGCAGCAATAATATCGTCTACTAGCCAAAACACACTTCTATCAAAACTCATAAATGCCCAGTAAGCAACGGTTCCACCTTTAACTAAGCATGACTTAGTCATGTTCCATGATCTACACTTGGGAACAAGCTCTCTCTCCCTTTTTATTTTCTTTTTTGGTAGTAGAGGTACATAATGAAAATGTCATGATGTAATGGAATGACATGTACAATAGATGAATGTAATTCATCTCTTCTTAGTCCATGTGCATGAGTGGAGACTAAGGGTGCATGTGTGGAAAACAAAAAAGTGTCTATGCATGGTCTTATGATGAGGCCCTATCTCATGCATGCTATAAAAAATGCATATAGAAAGCAATGGTGCAAAAATGGATAGATCTTGAGCAAAGTGCCAAGGGTGAGACGATGATGAGGCTTCGTCCAAATATACAACTCCAAGAACCTCTTCTTTCCCATCACCCATTTGAAATGGATGATACCTTTGCCCACCAACCTACCAAAAGAGAAATAAAAAGCAAATTTTTATGATTTATGAACATGTGCCCTCTAGGTGCCTGGGTTAAACTTAGTGTGCCTAATGTTTGGCCTTTGGATGAGGCCATATTTGCGTGCATACTTGATGTGCATCTTGAACATATGTTGTGCATTGGGCAAGGTTGGGTTTGACACCCATGGAGGCTGCACGAAGAGGTTTTAGGCCACCAATATGTCTTTGCTTTGCTTGTCTCTTCCTTGAAGTTTCTGTTAAGATCTTGTTGGAGTTTTGGTTTGATTCTTTGGATCCTTTGGTTAGAAGTGGTCTTTTTTGAAGATGAGGTGTGTTGGGTCTAGACCATGGATTATGGATGTTTTTGTGAGAGGATTGATTTTTTACAAGGGCTTTCGTTGGTACCCATATCATAGTGTGATTTGGTTGGGCTCTAAATAATTTCTTGGCCACCCAAATTTGCTTGACATTACAAGGAAAATGTGATTTTTTTTCTTGATGTAAGGGTCTTTTGGGCCTTCTATGTGAGTTTTTGGAGAAAACTCATCTTTACCTGGGGAATGCAACAAAGGTTGATCTATGATACATACATCATGCTTATGCAATGGATTATTGGGTTGTGTGGTTTGAGATTTATTTAGAGATTCATCGATACATTTATCCTTATTACACATAGAATCTCTAGATGTACAAATGGGTGATGGATTGTCATCATTGACCATAGATTCGACATCATTTTCCACATCATTGATACAAAGTATTTGTTGATCATCTCCTTCTTGATGATCTGAGTGTAGATCATTCCTTCTTATGGTTTCTTGAGGGGAATCCAAGTTTACAGGAAGAGAGGGGCCTTCCACATCCCCCAAACACTTGGAGTCCTCCATTTCTCCATTCGCCAAGGTTTCTTGCAATTTACTCAAAGAAATATTAGATACAAAAGCATGAGTGGAAAGACAATTTTGTGGATTAAAAGCATAATCTTTGAAAAGATGCTTATGTCCACAACTCTTAAATGCAGATAATCATTAGGACTTTCAATAGAAATATATATAGAAGTGGGCATAATAGATGGACAAGACACCTCAAATTCTTGATGATTTTGTGTAACAAACCTTTGAGTGCCAATGATCAATTCTTCATCTATACCTTCCATGATAAAGAATGTTCCGAAAATTGCATATCATCCACCATAACAGGTAACACAACTTAACCCATGCAACCATAATGTTCACCATCCATGAGGATAGAAGAATGAGTTGTTGGTTCAATGCTCTCAAAAATAATGGTCACTAGGTCAATATGAATAAAATTCCACTCACAATTAGGGTTGATATAAACATTCATCCTTCTATGGTCATATCCTATTCTTATATCCACAAAAGTATTGTTATATTCTCTTGTTGCAAGTAAGGATCCTACTCCCTTAGATATTTCTCCTATTTCCTTGACTCCTTGCAATTTTTCTCTAGATGTTTCACCCTGATGTGAGATTATTTCATGCATTTCATGTTCATCTCCCTTCTCTTTTTCAATCTTAGCCCCCTTTCTTCTCTCTTTTGCTTTTTTCTTTCCCATGAAATAATTGTTCTCTCCCTTCGCTTCCCAACCCCACCTGAAGGTCAATTTCAAATTACTCTATCTAAAAATCAATGTGGGTTTCAAAACGAGCTTTCCAACGAGCTATAGAGCTCAAAAAATAGACTTTTGATGAAAAAGATATGTCAAATCAAGCTCCTGGGGGTCAAAACAGGGAAATACGATCTTATGAGAAAATCACGTTGACTAAAAATCACGATCTTGAACAACCTTGGAAATCATGATTTTGAGTGAGAATTGCGATCTTGAGCAATCCCAAAAAAAAACATGATTTTGACTGAAAATTGTGAAAAAAGCGATTCTGATTGAAAATCATAAAAAACGTGATTTTGAGTGGAAATCGTGAAAAACGTGATTTTGAGTGAGAATCATGAAAAACGCGATTTTGAGTGAGAATCGTGAGAAACGCGATTTTGATAGAAAGTCGTGTTTTTGTGAAAATCGCGATTTTGAGAACGATCAGAAAATCACGATTTTGACTAAAAAGCGTGTTTTGTCAAAATCATGTTTTTGCCTTGAAAATCGTGTTTTGTGAAAATTGTGAAAAACGCGATTTTGAGTGAGAATCATGAAAAACATGATTCTGACTGAGAATTTTGAAAACCATGATTTTGATTGAAAATTGTGTTTTTAGCTCAGAATCGTGTTTTGACATGAAAATCGTGATTTCAGCTAAAAATTGTGTTTTTGAGAATCTCCAAAAAATCATGCTTCTGAGGGTGACCAGAGAATCGTGTTTTTGAAAAACTTAGAGAATTGCAATTTTGAGCACAACTAGAGAATCGCAATTCTGAGAATGATCATCAACATACACACATAAATATATCATTTTTGAATTACTTCTCTTGACAAACAGAGAAGAATCTACCTTGCTCATCATGAATCCTTGATCCTAAAGGTAGGTAGTTAACCTATGGTTCCATGCCCTGGGTGCTTGCTTCAAACCATAAAGAGCTTTGTTCAATTTGCACACATGATTTACCTTGTTTGGGTCTTCATAGCTACGAGGTTGAGCCATGTAAACCTCCTCTAAAATCCAACCATTGAGAAAGGCATTTTTAACATCTAATTGATACATATTCCAATTTCTAGATGCAACCACACTTACCAAGACTCTGATGGTTGGCATTTTAGACACACGTGAAAAAGTCTCTTCATAATCTACTCCTTGGGTTTGTGCAAAACCCTTAGCCACAAGTTTAGCTTCCAGATCTTACCACACTCATGGGACAACTCTTTACCCATGAGGCCAAGCTCAACAAAAATGGAGAACCATCAAGAGGTAACAACTCTTCTGCCCTATACATAGGTAAAGGAAAGACTAAAGAGAAAGGGAAAAGGAAGAAAGTAGAGGAAGAAGGTACACCATAATCAAAGCTACAACCATGGCTACAACAACAATTATGAAGGAGGATACAAATCAAGAAGGGACTTCAACAATTATACAAAGGATCAAGAGGATTCTCTTCTCATTATGAATATGACTTCAAAACAAGGTATGAATGATGAGCATCTCTTCTATATTGACTCAAGATGTTCAAATCATGTAGTAGGCAATGTAGCTCTTCTTTTTTATCTTGAGGAAGCCAAGGGAAAGCACCAAGTACAAACAAGTGATGACACCAAGCATTCAGTGGTCAAGGTAGGAAATGTCAAAACTTCTTATGGAAATAGAAATCTGTTGAGCAGGGTTCTTTATGTACCTACAATCACCAAGAATTTGATGAGTGTTGGGCAGATAGTGGAAAAGGGTTTGCAGGTTAGGTTCAACAAATATGGAGCCTTTCTAGAGGACCCCCAACATGGATTCAAGAGAATTGCCAAGGGAGAAAAAACAGGTAGACTATTTACATTTGAACTTGAGGACACTAGAAACATTGCACTTTATAATTACAAGGATCAAACATTGTCTGAGATTGAGATTTGGCTTAAAATATTAGGGCATATTGGTGAGAGAACCTTGAAGCAAATATGTAGAGATCAATGTGTGCTTGGGATACCTAATGTATCCATGCAACACATGATCTATAAATGTGGTGCTTGTCAGTTTGGTAAATCACACAGGTTACCTTTTACAAAGAAAGGCTACATGCATGAGGATTATTTGGAACGTGTCCACACAGATGTGTGGGGACCAAGCAAGGACCCTTCAATTTCAGGATCAAGGTATTATGTGTCATTCATTGATGATTTTAGTAGGTGGACTATCTTGTACTTTATGAAACATAAAGATGAAGTGTTCAGTTGCTTCAAGAAGTATCTTGCACTTGTGGAAAATCAAACAGGAAGAATTCTAAAGAGGATAAGGTCAGATGGAGGATGGAGAGGTGAGTACTTCTCCTATGAATTTGATGTATTCGTGTAGGACAGAGGTATCAAAAGGGAGATTACAACAAGGTACACCCCTGAGCAAAATGGTGTAGCAGAGAGGAGAAACAGGTTGATTGTGGAAACAGCTAGATCAATGCTTAATGAAAAAAGGTTACCAAATGACTTGTGGGCACAAAGTGTATCTACTTCCACTTATCTTATTAACAGGGTTCCATCCAAATCACTTGATGGGATGACCCCATATGAAGCATGGCATGGTAGAAGGCCATCACTTGATCATTCTAGAATATTTGGATGTGTTGCTTATGTGCATGTTCCATCTCAAATTAGAGGTAAGCTAGACCCTAAGGCAGAGAAGTGCATCTTCATAGTGTATGATTTAGATCAGAAAGGATATAGATTTTGTAATCCATCCAACAAAGGATTTATGGTCAGTAGAGATCTTGTGTTTGATAGAATGATTCTTGGTTTGAAAGTGAATGCAGGAAGGTCAAATTTCCATATGACTTGGAAGAGGAATTTCCAAGCCTCACCAAGGAGGAGCCAAGCCAAATTGAAGACCTCAAATCAGACGATGAGGACACCATCAACTTAGAAGAGTTCAAAGCATGGAAGTGAAAAGGAAAGGCCAAGATGAAGAGGTTGGAAGACTTACCTGAATCATCCAACCAAGCTCTAAGGAGATCACAAAGGGAGAGCAAGAAGCCAATCAGATATGGGTATGATATTTCATTAGTCACTAAGCATTCCATTTATCTTGCTAAAGATTTATCACTTGAATATCCTTCTACATATGAAGAAGCAAAGACCAAAGCAAAATGGAAGGAAGCTATGGATGAAGAAATAGAAGCACTCCAAGAGAATGATACTTGGGAGCTAGTACCCAAGAAGGCATCAATCAAGGTAATTGGTTCTAGATGGATTTACAAAATCAAGAGAAACTCAGATGGATCCATAAGTAGGTATAAAGCTAGACTTGTGGCTAAGGGTTTTGCACAAACCCAAGGAGTTGATTATGAAGAGACATTTTCACCTGTGGCTAAAATGCCAACCATCAGAGTATTGGTAAGTGTGGTTGCATCTAGGAATTGGAATATGTATCAGTTGGATGTGAAAAATGCTTTCCTTAATGGCTCGATTTCATATGAGGTTTACATGGCTCAACCTCCTGGATATGAAGACCCAAGCAAGGTAAATTATGTGTGCAAATTGAACAAAGCTCTTTATGTTCTGAAGCAGGCACCTAGGTCATGGAACCATAGGTTAACTACATACCTTCAAGATCAAGGATTCATGATGAACAAAGCAGATTCTTCTCTGTTTGTCAAGAGAAGTAATTCAGAGATGATATATTTATGTGTGTATGTTGATGACATCATACTTACAGGGAGTGATGCAATGGCATGAAACAAATCAAGAACCTAATGATACAGGAGTTCAAAATCAGTGACCTAGGATTTCTAAAGTATTTTCGTGGACTTGAATTGGTCTACACAAATTCTGGAATTTACATTACTCAAAGAAATATGTGCAGGACATGTTGAAGAAGTTCCACTTGGAGAATGCCAAGATACCTAGCATCCCTATGGAGGTAAATCATAAATTGAGTGCTCATGAAGGTGATTTGCTTGAAGACATTGCAGGATATCAAAGCATAGTTGGGAGTCGAAACTATGCAACTTTGACTAGAATTGACATAGCTTATGGATTAAGTGTTTTAAGTCGATTCATGCATAAACCTAGAGCACCTCACATGGAAGCTGCCAAAAGGATTTTGAAGTATCTCAAGGGTATGCAAAATCAAGGGTTATACTTTGCATACACATCAGATTTGGACATCAAGATTTACTCAGATGCAAATTGGGTAGGTTGCAAGGATGATAGGAGGATTACTTCTAGTTATATTTCTGTTGTAGCTGATAAGCCCATTTCATGGTCTTAAAAGAAGCAACCAATTGTTGCTCTATCTTCAACAGAGGCTGAATATAGGGGATTAGCCAATGCTACTCAAGAAGCAATTTGGATTAGATTGCTATATTCAACTTTGGCACTTCACACTCACTCACCTATGATCTTTGGTGACAACACAAGTTCTTTGCATCTTGCAACCAATCCTATCTATCATGCAAGAACCAAGCATATAGAAGTACATTATCACTATGTTAGAGAGAAGTTATTGAGCAAGGAGATTCAACTTGCACATGTGTCCACAAATATGCAATGTGCATATTTATTGACTAAAGCACTTGATGGTACTAAACTTTGTAGGTTCAAAACTATGATTGGATTACAGGACATTCAAGAAGACTCTTAAAGAAATACAAGCCAAGATGTTTGGCTTGAGGGGGAGTTGTTGGTGCAAGTAATCCAAGCCTTCACATTTGGCTAAACATTGAAGAAGATTGTGATGAGTCACATGAACCATTGCTGGTAAAGCTAGATCATTTACCTCTTATAAAAGATAAATTCTTGAGAGAATACTGTAATCCCATTCATTTTGTGGAGTTTGGAGAACTAAAAGCTATGAATCTCATTTGGTAGAACCACTTCTAACTTAGAGGAGTACTTTTAAGTGGAGATCTATTTGAATATCAAATTCAAACTTGAAGAAAGTCATTATATAAGAAACTTGTAATCTTGCAGCCTTAGAGGCCCCCATTCTTGAGCTTATTGTTGATCAATTGTAGAAATTGAGTGGCTTACACTATAGCCTACTCTTCTCACTATCATTGGGCATCATCTCTATGCCAATGATCATGTATAACATTGTTCTACAATGCATTACATTATGGATCATCTTTGTTCATCTCTGTGCTATGTCTACTCAAAACAGTGTACTTGTGATGACCATATCTCACTGATCCCTCCATCCTTTTGCTCAGCACTCACAGTACAGTAGCAATTGATTAAATTCCTTTTGAGGGTAGCAATCCAAAGCTTACCCTCGATATTTTAGGGATTGAACAGTAGATGACCAGTGAGCAGTTTGATGGTGATTTCTCTCAAATGGCTACAACAAATACCTTGAAATTTTGATAGCATAAAATAGGCTTCAAGCTGGTTTCAAGAAGCTATAGATCATTTGAAATTGTTGAGAAGACACTGGGATATGATCAAGCAAAGTTCACTATTCTGAGTAGTCATAGCAGAAAAGTAGACAGAGATGATCAATGTGACATATGTATTATGAAACATGATTGTACAAGATCATTGGTGTTGCAAATGGTGCTCAATGATAGAAGAATGAGTAAACTATAGTATAAGCTACTCAAACTCAACAGATGATCAAAGGAAGAGCTCTCCAAGAGGCACACAAGCTACGAGTTTTACAATAGCTTTTATAATGAGTTCTTCATCCAAGTTTGAATTTGAAATTCAAAACTTGGCTCCATCTAAAGTGTTCCCTATGATTGAGGATTTATTCCTTCATTGAAACTCATAACTTATCCCTCTCCTAAATCCACTAGATATATGGATTTACAAGATTCCTTGAAGGTCAAAAACCTTTTACAATGGTGAATGATCAAACAATTACAAGCAATGGTTCACATGCTTCATCAAATAGTTGCATATATCCTCTTCCATGCCTAGCCAATTGTGAAGGCTTGGACATTTGCACCAACACTCATGAATGTTGCAACTTCAAAAAATTGGAAGATAAATCAAATGGATGTTAAAAATGCTTTTCTAAATGGTTGGATTTTAGAGGAGCTATACATGGCTCAACCTCCTGGCTTTGAAGATCAATCATATCCATAAAATGTATGCAGGTTAAGGAAAGCCTTTTATGGCTTGAAGCAAACTCCTAGAGCTTGGAATCATAGACTTGTCACTTACCTGCAGGATAAAGGTTTTATGGTAAGCAAGGAAAATCCTTCCCTCTTCATTAAGAGGAGCCACTCAGAGGCCATATACCTTTGTGTATATGTAGAGGACATAATCAGTACAGGTAATAATGTAGATGGAATCAAGAGGATTAAAGCTCAGATGAAAGAAGAGTTCAAGATTAGTGATCTTGGACTTCTCACATACTTCCTAGGTTTGGAAGTAGTATATACAGAGAAAGGTATGTTCCTAACTCAGAGAAAGTACATTGAAGACATGCTCACCAAATTCAAGATGGAAAATACGAAGGTTGCAAGTACACCCATGGAGGTAAATCTGAAGCTAAGTGCTCATGAAGATGATTTAATTGAAGATGTTACTAGCTATCAAAGCTTAGTTGGAAGCTTGAATTATGCTACTCTACCTAGAGTATATATTTTCTATGGAGTTAGTGTGCTAAGTCAATTCATAAAAACTCCAAGGAAGCCTCACATGGAAGCAGCCAAGAGAATATTGAAGTATTTGAAGGGTACAATCAATGACGGATTGTACTATCCATATACGTCTGATATGGATGTGAAGCTCTTTTTTGATGCAGATTGGGTAGGTTCAAAAGATTATAGATGAAGCACTTCAGGCTATCTTACTTTTGCGGCTACCAATTTGATTTCATGGTCTTTCAAGAAGCAAACTACAGTTGCTCTTTCATCAATAAAAGCTAAATACAGAGGACTGCAAATTCTAAGAAGCTATGTGGATTAGGACCTTATATTTAGATTTAAGATTGAATGTTTCTACTCCACACATATTTTAAGGTAACATTTGTTCATTACATCTTGTTGCTGACCATCTCTATCATGTGAGGACCAAGCATATAGAAGTTCACTTATCATTATGTTAGGGAAAAGATCACGAGTAAGAAGATACAACTCTCATACATATCCACTCACCAACAATGTCCATATATGATGACAAAAGCATTGGATGGAAGCAAATTGAATAGGTTCAAATCCATGATTGGACTACAAGAAATCATGAAAGATTGAAGACTCGAGCATCTTAAGCTTGAGGGGGAGCTAGCTGCAATCAACAATCATAAGTGCTTGGCTAATCATTCAGGACTACACATCATTTTATCTCTTCAAAAGAAGGGACTTCATGTGAACCTATGCTATGTTGAGAGATCAAGCTCAACATGTGATGATCCAGGTCGACACATGTTACTTTTTCATTTTCTTGACATGTATATTGGTCATGCCAATATATGTTAGGGATATTTCATTTATCTGCCATCGAGAGTGATGGCACATTTGTTTCTTGCCAACTCACTCATTCATGGGCATTAGGATTTTCCTTATGTACTATTATTTATATATTGCACTAGCTATGTTGTTGTTTTAAGTCGTTTTTGTACATTCCTTTTATGTAATAGAAGAAGAAGAAGAAGAAGAAGATCATTCCTTGTCATAATCTGTGTGTGTGCTCCTCTTTGATTGTGAGTGTGTGTGTGTGTGTGTGAGCTCTGTTCCTTATCTCCTTCCTCGTGACATGCTAGTCATTTTGGCCATAGTTACTTTGGATAAATGTAAAAGCACAGAGATATAAGGAATCTCATGAAGTCCGTGAGCTGAACCCATGACTCATGTGGAAGGAAGAATCGATTCAAATCATCCCTAAAGTGTAGGAACACTTTTAGGTGAGGGAAAATTCAAATTCAAACTTGCAACATGTGTATAAATACACATACTTTCAGTCACGGAATATGAGAGTCATTCTGAGAGGCATTGAGCTACTTCAATGAGCATACATTGAGCTCATTGCATGTATGAGTAGTCCACTACAATTCCCCGATATCATATATTCATTAACATACACATTGTGATACATTACTTCAAGTTCATCTTTGTCTATTGTTCTTTGCAACATCTTCATCATTTCAGTGATTTTGTGGAATCACTTTCTTTGTGCTCCATCATTTGCTGTATTTCAACTTGGGTTAGTTAGATTAAAGTGTCTAGTACTTGTATATCAATTTTGGTCACATTTGGTTTAGAGGATCTCGAGATATGAATCATAGAATGTGATTCTATCTACACACCTTCTAGATCCTAAAATGTCAAGATGACCCCCCTAACTTGTTAGAATCATTTCTCAATGTATGGTGTGGCTAAATTGATGAAATACCTTGCTTAACCCTACATCATTTCCTTTGTATTATACTTTCATAATTATATATATTTGATTCATTTAGTGGAAGTCATTCTCCATGTACTATTGTCCATTGCAAAGTCTTCATTTCAGCCATTTTGATCAGTCTAGTTCTCTGAGTTTACTCATCTATTTGATATGATTTAACTTGGAATAGGTAGCATGGTCTGTTTACTTGTCACTAGTAATTTTGATATCATTTGCTTCATTAGATTGTGAGATAAATGAAGGGTTTCGATGGTGGTGCAGTCTCCTTATTGAGAGCTCCACGACGATATCCTCGAAGTAGAAAACGGACCTCCTAAGGCCGCACACGGTGCTCTGCATAGAGACTATAGAATACACAGAAAACACAGTACACAGAGAGCACGAAGACAGACTTCTTTGCTCTTACAAATGCGGTCGAACTTCTGTGACTGACGAGGCCACTATATGTTTTATTAAAGAACATATACAAAGAAGTGTCTGATGGCCATTTGGCCTTTCACATGGACACTAACGGTAACAATCTCCCACTAAAGGCCAATATGGCCAAAGTAATCATGGGAGAAAAAATAAAGAATGATAAAGAATACCTGAGTGTAAGTATACAAACTATACCTCCCACTTGATGGGCATGTTACACAGTATACAAGTGACTGTGTAAGATCATGAATCAAGTAACCACCATCAAGTGACAACAGTGTCGAAAGCTATCATGTGGTAGAGCTTTAGTCAAAGCATCTGCAACATTATCTCGAGTGTGAACCTTCTCAAGAATAATGCACTCAGTGGCTAAGCAATCTCTTATGAAGTGATACCTCACCTCAATGTGCTTGGTCTTTGCATGATAGACCGGATTCTTAGCCAAATCAATGGCACTCTGACTGTCACTGAGAAAACGAGGTACATGCTGAGGTAAACCCATATCACAAGCAAGATGAGAGAGCCACAATGCTTCCTTACATGCCTCACTTGCTTCAACATACTCTGCTTCTGTGGTGGAAACAGTTGTACATTCTTGAAGATGAGATCTCCAAGAGATAGCACCTCCAGCAAAATGAAAAATGATCCCTGATATAGACTTATGATTGTCTACACAACCAGCATAGTCAGAATGTGTGTAACCAATAATGGATGCTTTCCCTCTACCTAAGCATAGACACTTGTCCTTAGTGCCACTCAGATATCTCAAAATCATCTTGACCGCTTCCCAATGTTTCTTGCCAAGATTAGACATATATCTGCTCACAACTCCCACTACAAATGCAATGTCTGGTCTCGTAGCTACCATAGCATACATGAGACTACCAACAGCAAACTGATAGGGAATTTTGGTCATGAATTCCTTTTCCTCATCTAATTTCGGGAAATCATCCTTGCTCAATTTCACATTGGTGGGTAAAGGTGTACTCAATGCCTTTCCACCTTGCATATTGAACATCTGAAGTACTTTGGATATGTACTCACTTTGAGACAAGTATATGCATCTTTTACTCCTATCATGAAGTAATGCGCATGCCAAGAATATGTTTGGCATCCCCCGATCCTTCATATCAAATGTCTAACTCAACTTCTTTTTGAGAATTGACAAATCATAAGAGGACTTCCCAGCAATCAGCATATCATCGACATAAAGTATCAAGCATATCAAGCTGCCATCTGAGCATCTCTTTGTGTAGAGACAATGATCCTCATTGCTTTGAGAATAGCCTTGAGACTTCATAAAGGCATCAAACTTTTGGTACCATTGTCTAGGGGACTATTTAAGTCCATACAAGCTCTTCTTGAGCTTACAAACTAGACTTTCCTTGCCAGGGACTACATAACCCTCTGGTTGTTCCATATAGATCTCATCTGTAAGATCTCCATGCAAGAAAGCAGTTTTCACATCCATTTGGACTAGCTGTAAGTCCTCCATTGCAACGAATCCAAGCAACATGTGCAGGGTAGTCATCTTGACCACTGGAAAGAAGATTTCCTCGAATCAACACCATGTTGTTGCTTAAAACCCTTTGCAACAAGTCGTGCTTTATACTTTGGAGAAGCACTATCTGATGTGAATTTCAGCTTATATACCCATTTACATGGTAAAGCTTTCCTGCCCTTTGGCAAAGTTACTAAATCCCAAGTACCATTCTTGTGAATAGAATCCAACTCACTCTTCATGGCACGCTCCCACTTGACATGATCCTCTATTTGCATAGCCTCTTTGTAGCAAGAAGGCTCACTGGCATCTATTAGCATAACAAAATCTAAACCTGGAACATATCGATCAGGTGGATGTGAGACACGTGCACAACGTCTCAATGGTTGCTGAACACGAATATGTGCAGACTGATCTGAATGGACATTTTCTTGAACATCCCTATGTGCAGCATTTTTATGCATGCTAACCGGAGGACTAGTATCCTCAAACACCACTATTCTCACTTCAACCTCCCTAATGGGTTGTTTATGCATCTTAGACTCATTGAAAATGACATCATTACTTCTGATCACTGACCGTGTTTTAGGATCCCATAAGCGATATCCAAATTGTCTTTCTCAACCATATCCAAGAAAAATGCATTTCTTTGACTTATGGTCCAACTTTTGTCTAAGATTCTTGGGTATATGAACATATTCCTCACACCCAAAAACTCGAAGATGATCATAATATGGTGGGTTCCCTGTCCATAACTCTTGTGCCACTTTCAAGCCTCTGGTAGTACTAGGTGAAAGGTTAATCACATGAACTGCAATCAATACTGCTTCTACCCAGAAACCTTGTGAGAGGTTTGCATGATGCAACATAGAAATTACTCTATGTTGAGTAGTTCTATCCATCCTTTCAGCTACACCATTCTATACTGGGGTATAAGGAGCTGTAAAATCTCTACAAATCCCTCTAGACTGACAGAAAAGGATGAATTCATGTGAGGTATACTCACCCCCATTATCTGAACGTAAAGCCTTAAGCTTAGTTCCTTTTTTAGTCTCAACTGAAGCAAGCCATTTTTTGAAAGTAGGGAATACATCATCCTTCGATTTGATAGGATATACCCAGACTTTTCTAGTAGCATCATCTATGAAAGTGACAAAGTAAAGAGAACCACCTAAGGACCCAGTGGGCATAGGACCACACACATCTGTATGGATGAGATCTAAAGGCTGAATTGAAGAGTAAATGTGAATTCTATGCACATTTTTTGTTTGCTTTCCATATTTACAATGCTCACAAAATGAAAAATCAGAGAAAGATAACACAGGTAAGTAGCTAGAACAAAGATTTTCTATTCCACTACGAGATATATGGGCCAAACAACCATGCCAAATACAAGCCATAGGCTGTTCAGTAACAGCTAACAAGTGTTCTTTCTGTGATACAAATAAAGGATAAAGTGAGCCAACTTTGCTTCCTTTTGCAATAACCATATTGCCCTTTGATATGCAAAAGGACTGAGCATAGAAGACCACCTTGTAACCAAGTTCATCAAATTGATCAACTGACATCAAATTGCATGATAGTTGAGGTACATGGCGTACATTATGCATAGTAAATTTTGAACCATCAATGAACTACACAACCACATCTCCAATCCCCACAACATCACACTAGTAAGAATCACCAAGTCTCATGGTACCAAGAGACTTTGCTGCATAATTAAAGAACCATTCTCTATGTGGTGTCACATGGAAAGAAGCACCAGACTCTAGCAACCAGGTGTGGGAAAGAGAATCAGCCATAAGAGCCTCATTTTGGCACAGTACTATCAAGTGTCAACACATCAGCATCATCAAAAATAGCATTAATTTCTTCAATCTTCATGGTCGAAGTAGATGGTGCAGGTAATTGTTTAGCATGCCCATCAACATTCTGTCCTTTACCTTTAGCATTCTTTAATGCATAGCAGTCTTTCTTCATGTGTCCTTTCTTATGACAATAATGGCATTCGATATTCCTCTTCCTTGATTTACTTCTACTCTTATTATGTTGACCATTCTTTTCCTTGTTCTTGCTCCTGCCATGTTGTTGATTCTTTCCTTGGTAAGAATCACGAACATTATATGCATCTCCACTATGAGTGCCAACCATAGATTTTCTACGAATCTCCTCACTCAAGAGTGCTCAACATATGTCATCATAGACGAGTTTACCACCAGGTGCACTATTGCTAATAGCTATGCAAAATGTATCCCATGATGAAGGCAAGGTGCATAACAGCAATACTGCTTTCATTTCATTATCCATATCCATTTTCTGAGCCTGTAACTGAGAGAATATAGCATCAAACTCATTTAGATGAGTAGCAACACTATTTGTGTCCTTCATATGAAGGTCACATAATTTTCTTATCAGATAGACTTTATTTGATGCCATCTCTTTTTCATATGTATTGCATAACTTCTTCCAAAGCTCCTCTACACTTTCACAATCTAATACTATAAAGTAAACATTATCTACCAGGTGCAAGCAAATGGTAGATCTAGCCATTTCATCTAACTCATCCCAATCATCTTCATCCATGTCAGCAGGCTTCTTTGAAATTCCATTTACGTGCTTCCATTGCCTCCTTTGAATCAGCACATCTTTAATTTGATTCTTCCATAGAGAAAAGTTTGTGCCATCAAATTTTCGGATCTCAAAATGATCTTTGCCCTGCAAGTTATAGCTCCTCCTCGGAACACTAGCACTAGACCCTGATCCACCGGATGTGCCTGAGACCTCTGATGCCATGATGGTAGAGAACTGAATGGAATGATAATGGAGCTAGATGAGTCCGAACACCAACAAATAAGTGTATCAAGGAGTAAATCGACCACTGTATAGTTGACAAAACAAAAAATCTGGAAAAATGTTGCCAGATTATCCTCTGCAAAATGAGCATATGACTGGTGTCATAATATCATAAAACTGCAAGTACTGACATGTTTGCCTGCATAGTGAGTCACGGACTCCTCTGCATATAACCAGTTACCCAATAGAAGCCAACTAGGCTTATCGAGCACCTATGAACAACTATCATACATCTCCTATGGCGAGGTTGGGTAAGTCTTCCACCTGCATCACCGAAGAGACCCCGACATCTAGGTGTCTCCCAGTTAAGAAAGCCTCACCACAACCCTCTTTATCAAATGTAAAAGGCTTTATGCAAAGAACGTAACCACTATATCAATGACCACATGGACGTACATAAGCGGTATCCACAAAAGCGTACATGGTGTGTATGTTCTCAATATATGCAGTAAAATGACACTAAAAGGTTGAATGCATAGCCCAAAAACTAGTCAACAACACTTGCAAGTGTCAATCGACTTTGAAGTTTTAAGCTAAAAAAACTTGCATAAATTTGCAGCAGCTGCTCCCACCAAAACTGAAATCTTTCAAGAAACCTGTAATTTTACGAGTGTGGCTGAAAACATAGCCCCAAAGGTTGATATTTAATGTCAGAGAAGTACAAAGAACACTCTTCTCATGCTCTTGGACCTGTGTGAAGAGAATTATGTGCAGAAGTGCTCCAAAACGGCTCCAAAAGACACCCCAAAAATGCTTCAAAAATAGGCTTTGAAAGGAAAGAATGAAGCTTTGAGGGACCAAAACATGTTCAAGGTAATGTCAACCTTATTCTTTCCCCCTTCTTCAGACACCACAAGAGTGTAGCTTAGTGAGCTACACTCTTGTGGAACAGTACTAGGATGGGTGAGCTCTGGGGAAGTATCGGGAACCTCTATCTTCCTTGATCATTGAGGTCCTCCCTCGCACGTAGCTAACTGAGGTTGCCATAGTTAAGCAAGCTCTGGGGGGAACAGTACTAGGATGGGTGAGCTCCCGGGAAGTATCGGGAACCTCTATCTTCCTTGATCATTGAGGTCCTCCCTCGCACGTAGCTAACGGCACCAACGGTGACTTCGGTGACTCGGATGACAAGGTCTGCCAAGGTCTATGTCTTGGTCGCCGCCTTAGTCATAAGCCTTGGAGAATGCCGGGGGAGGGGGGTGCTAGCTTCACTCGCACAAAAGGAACCAAGCTTTTGCATCGAACTGCTCTGATACCAATGAAGGGTTTCGATGATGATGCACCACGGTGCGCTCTCCTTATCGAGAGCTCCACGACGATATCCTTCGGAGTAGAAAATGGACCTCCTAAGGCCGCACATGGTCCTCCGCACAGAGACTGCAGAATATACAGAAAACACATTACACAGGGAGCACAAACACAGACTTCTTAGGTCTTACAAATGCGGTCCAACTTACAGTCTGTGACTTACCAAGCCTCTATATGTTTTATTAAAGAATATATACAAATAAGTGTTCGGTGGCCATTTGGCCTTTCAGATGGACACTAACGGTAACAATAAATGCTCTATAAGCAACCTATGTCTACTCATTGTCATCTTCCTAAAAATTCAGGATTACACCCCCAAATTTTTAATATCATTTCTCATCATATACTCATCCTAAATTAGTGGGGTAACTTGTAATAGTGAGCTAAGGTCTTCATTTATCTTGGGTCAATTGTAATCGATGAGTGAGTAGTGAGTAATTGTCTGAGGGGAACCTGGTTCATAAATAGCAAGTTTTTGGAACCCTTCAACTCTGAAACTTATCTATTTTGATATAACTATTTGAAGTTGATGCTCCAAGGTACATAGTGGGTTCAAATGCGTATCTGAGAAGCTAAAGATGTCTACTAAGGTACTCTGAAGCTAGATTGGTAGGTGTAGAGCAAGATTTGTGCATCACCACCTCATCTTTGGAGTGTATCCAACCATCTCCTCACAGTGGTACCAGCGCTATCATCAACTCAACATGGGAGATGGATTCCCATCATCTATTGACAAATTGGATCAAGGTAATTACTCGGCTTGGTCACTTAGAATGGAAGCATATATTCAAGGTAGAAATCTCTATGGTTACATATCTAGAGATGATCTGATGCCAATACTCATAAGCAAAGGTCAACCTACTCAACAAGAACAAGAAAGGCTAACAACATGGTGTTCAAAGGATGCTTTAGCCAAGTCTTATATTCTCAACTTAGTTTTTTATTTCTTACTTCCACACATTAGGAATTGTAATACATCATAAGAGACATGGAATTCTCTTGAAGAATTCTTCTCTTCAAGCACTAGAGCAAGGAAGTGCCGACTCTAGATGGAATTCACCACACTCAAGAAGATGCCCAAGAAAAGTGTGAATGATTATGTCACCAAAATGAAGGGCCTAACTGAACAACTTGGAAGCATTGGAGAAGTCATTGAAGAGGACCAAATTGTGAGACAAGTGATCAATGGAATCAAAGCAGATGATAAATGGGAAGCATTCACCACAACAATGGACCTATAGATGGATATGCAAGTACCTGACTTCAATACTCTTATGGGGAAACTATTCACTCATGAAGCCAAGCTTATGAAGAACAATGGAAACTCAAAAGGTAACCCAAGCTAATTTTGCAGGAAGAGGTAGAGGTACAAGAGGAAGAGGTGGAGGAGGTGGATAAGGCATGGGGAGATTCCAAAGCTCTTCTCCATGTGCCATATGTGGCTTGACTAACCATACAACTAAGAATTGTTTCAAGAATCCCAAAAATCGGAGAGGAAGAGGCTTCAATGAGGAAGCTATGGAAGAGGAAGATCAAATAGTTTCAATGGCTACAACAATACCAATAACCAAGGAGGATGTAGAGGAAGAAGAGATTAAAAGAATTACACTAAAAAGCATACACAAGAGGACTCACTTCTATTGATGAACATGACCATGAAGCAAGTTAAAGCAAATGAGCATGTATTCTATATAGATTCTAGTTTTTCCAATCATGTAGCAAGGAATGTGGCTCTACTATCAGACTTGGAAGATCCAAGGAATAGACATGAGGTTCAAACACGAGATGGCACAAGGCACATAGTTGAAAAGATTAGAAATGTGAAGACTCTAGATCGCAATATGAATCTACTCAATAAGGTATTATATGTACCTACTATCACGAGGAAGGAGATAAGGAAGAGAGCTCACACACACACTCTCACTCTCAAGGAGAAGCACACACAGATTGAGGCAAGGAAGAATGATCTTCTTCTTCTTCTTCTTCTTCTATTACATAAAAAGGAATGTACAAGAATGAACTAAAAACAAGAATACAACAAGTGCAATATATAAAGATCAGTACATAAGGAAAAACCTAATGCCCACGAATGAGTGAGCTGGCAAGGAACAAATGTGCCATCACTCTCGGTAGATAAATCTAATAAAGCTCAATGAAGTATCCCTGACATATACCGGCGTGACCACTATACATGTCAGAGAAATGAAAAATTGGTACGTGTCATCCTGGATCATCACATGTTGAGCTTGATATCTCAACACTCCCCCTCAAGCTCAATGCCATATCCTGTAATCCAAGCATCTCCTGAAACTTCTTCAACTTCTCATCTCCAAGTGCTTTGGTGAAAATATCAGCAACTTGCTCATCTGTTCTCACATAAACAAGATGAATATCAGCTGCTAATACCTTCTCTCTGATGAAGTGATAATGTACCTCGATATGTTTTGTTCTAGCATGGAAAATAGGGTTCCATGCTAACTGTATGCTGCTAAGATTATCACAATCAATAGTGATAGGCTTTTGCATTTCCACACCTAAATCTACAAGTCGCATCTCTAGCCATGATGCCTCACATGCTTCCATTGCAGCACCTCCATACTCAACCTCTATACTGGACAAAGCAACAGTGGGTTGCTTCTTGCTACTCCATGTAATAGCTGCACTTCCGAGTGAGAATAGAAAACCACTAGAAGATCTTCTATCTGGAATGCTACCAGCCCAATCGGCATCGGTGTATCCATAAACTTGCAAATCTACACCAGCCTTATAAAATAATGCATAATCCAAAGTAGCACTCACATAATGTAGAGTGCGCCTTAGAGCATCCAAATGTGGCTTCCTGGGAACCTGCATAAACTGACTTTCAAGTCCAACAGTATAACTTAGATCAGGCCTTGTAATTGTGAGATATATAAGACTTCCCATAAATTTCCTGTACATAGTAGCATTTTCCAATGCTTCACTTGATGTAGTGTCCAACTTCAAATTCTGATCCAATGGCATAGAAATTGGCTTACAATCAGCCATACCATACTTTTGTAGCATATTCAAGGCATATTGCCTTTGCGACATCCATACACTTGTTTCTGTATGTATAAACTCAATGCCCAAGAAATAGCACAGCACACCAAGATCTTTCATGTCAAATTCCTGCATAAGAAGTTTCTTTATCTCTTTGATGCTTCCTTCATTATCACCACCTACAATCAGGTCATCAACATAAATAGCCAGTGATGCCATCATCAGCCTTCCTTGCATATAGTGAGTGATCTGCATCACACATAGAAAACCCAATGCTGGTTAAATAATCAGCAATACTTGCATGCCATGCACGAGGAGCTTGCTTCAACCCATACAAAGCCTTTTGCAACTTGCAAACATATTTTGGATGCTTTGAATCTTCATATCCTTGTGGTTGGTCCATATATATTTCTTCTTGTAACTCACCATGTAGGAAAGCATTCTTCACATCCATCTGATGCAAAGTTCATCCTTTTGTTGTAGCCAATGCATCAAGTGTTCTGACAGTAGACATTTTAGCTACAGGGCTGAATGTTTCCTCATAATCAATGCCATATGTCTGTGCATATCCTTTAGCTACCAATCTTGCTTTATACCTGCTTATGCTACCATCAGCATTATGCTTTACCTTGTAAACCCATTTGCAGCCTATGGGTTTCTTTCCTTATGGCAATGGAACCAGCTTCCATGTATCATTTCCATAAAGTGCAGCCATCTCGTCATCCATAGCTTTTTCCCAATCTGCAATTCCAATTGCATCTTCAAAGCAAGAAGGTTCAACATCTTGTATTACCTTTGTCATGTAGGCACAATGACGAGCCATATAACTGTCATACGTCAATCGTCGCACTGAATTCTGCATCCTCCCAGATCTTCTTGGTCCTGGGTCACTTCTCCTTGTATCATCTACATGTGCCCTTCTTACTCCTGGAGTCTTCATAGAGGGCAATCGAAGTTCCTCATCAAGACTCTTTTCTGAACCGCTTGAATCTCCATCAACGTCTTCAAAACCTGCACATGTTTTACTACCAGCAGAAAGCTTTTCTTTACCTTTCTTGGATGTATTTGATGAATTTGTTGGACTGAAATTTCCATGCAATCTTCCACTCCGTGGATTTGAGTTCGAACTATTGCTTGGTGATGCATCCGGTCCACTCAAAACTTGAGATTCTGCACTTGATTTTTCAGCATTTTCTTTGTCATTTGGTTCAAGATTCAGTCCTTCTTTGGCATCTGCATAGAAGCTTGACATTTCATCAAATACCACATCTCTGCTCACCTACTTATCGTGTGAGTGGGTTATAACATTTATATCCCTTTTGCTCAAGGGAGTATCCAATGAAGACACACTTTTCTCCTTTTGGATCAAGCTTCGTCCTCAATTCATCTGGGACATGTACATATGCAATACAGCCAAAAACTTTCAGATGTGATAAGTTTGGCTTTTTACCTGTAAACTTCTCTTCACGTGTAACTTGATGTACAGCAGTCGGAGTTCTGTTCATGATGTATACAGCAGTATGCACAGCTTCTGCCCAATAACAATGAGGCATATTCTTCTCAGCCATCAAGGCTCTTGTTATTTCTGCAATATGTCTATTTTTTCATTCAGCAACACCATTCTATTGTGGTGCGTACCTGCATGAAAACTGACGCCGAATTCCATGATTTTTTAGAAAATTGCTGAACTCATTTGACATGTATTCACCTCCTCCATCATATCTTAATGTCTGAATGTACTTCCCTATCTGCTTTTCCACCATAACTTTAAAATTCTAGAAGTGAGTGAACACCTCGCTCTTCTCTTTCATGAAATATACCCATACTTTGCATGTATGGTCATCAATGAAAGTAACATAAAACCTACAACCGCCCATAGATGTGGTCTTTGTTGGACCCCAAACATCTATATGTACTACTTCTATTACATTCTCACTAACATGCTTATCATGTGGAAATGATGCTCTTGACTCTTTACCAAATTGACATGTTGCACATACCTTCTGCATTTCTGCAACTTTGAAATTTGGTAGTCCATGGATAATCTCCTTTGATTGCATCAGTTTCAGCCTTTGCAGATTTGCTTGTCCAATTCGTTTGTGCCAGATCTCTATATCAGCAATAACTCTTGCACCTTTTGCAAACATGGCTGCATTCATTTCAGGAATCTTCACATTTAAGGTGAACATCCTACCCACTTTGTTTCCTTTGGCAACCAATCGTCCATCCTGCTTGTACTCCTCTACATATAATCCATCAGCATTGAACCTGACTTGTAATCTCTGCTCAACCATTTGTCCAACAAAAACCAGATTCTTTGTTATATTTGGAACATGCAGCACATCAGCAAGATGTTTTACCTTTCCATCCTCCATAGATAGTGTTATGTTTCCTGTATACTCAATAGGATGTGATATGTCATCACCTGTTTCAACATATCCAGGAACTAGCAATTTTTGCAAAGTACTAAACCATTCCGCATGATTGGTCATGTGATTTGAAGCACCTGAATCAACATACCAGAAATTATCATTCGATTCTGAAACACCAGCAGACATCGTATTCATCATGTGATGTTGAACCATAAACAGCTCCTCAGAATCATCTGCACTTGTGGATGCATAGTTGTTTTGCTGCCTTCTGTTATTTTGATTCTTCAACCTGCAATCACGTTCAAAGTGTCCAGGTTTACCACAATTCCAGCATCCTTTACTATTTGCAAGAGAACAAGGATTACGACCACCACGTGCTAGAGAGATGACTCTCCTCCCAACTAAATGCCTCTATATATAGCTCTCTCTAGGGGACTTCCTTCTTGGGCAGGTGGATACTAGCCAGCCATGTGTCGACAATGTAACTGCATGCGCGCCAAGTGTCCCAGTCAACTTGAGTTAACTCATGTAGATGCTTCTAGAAGGCTCTAGATCTCTTTGGGAAAAATACTATCCCCATGTCCCCCATGGGGATTGAACCCAAGACCTCCTCCTTCACATCCTTGAGACTTAACCACTAAGCTAAGTGGATCACTTGTTCAGAAGAGCACAAGACCTCCTAGTGAGTCTAAACTCAAGATCTTTGGTCATACACACGGGTGACCAAACGATGTCCGATTTCAGATCTATCCGAATCAGCCAACCCCTTAGATCATAAACTTACTTTATTACACTATTATTACCTGAATCATTTCTCTGGAAATTTTCGCGACCTCATTGGCTCACCCTGCCTCAAAACTGTCCTCTTCCTCCTGCATGATTATGTTGTTGACCTTGGTCTTGGTTATTGTTTCCTCTTCCACTTCTAAAATTGCTACCTCTGCCTCTTCCTCTGCCAGAGTAGAATACCTGCTCAGAACTGGGCTTTCCTTGGGATTTTGAATCCTCACCAAGATTCTTTTCTTCAATAATCAACATAGATACCAGATCAGCAAAATTTGGAATATTTTCCCTGGTCTGTATAGAAGTTCTAAGTGCTTATATGCAGCTCCTAAAGCACGAAGGCATACTTCCACCTTATCATCATCATCTACATTCACTCCAATACATGCAAGTGACTCACATATGCTTTTGATTTTCACGGTATAGTCACTTACCGACATGCTCTTTTTCTCCAAGGTATGCAGCTCATTCTTGAGTTGCAATTTTTGTGCCTTTATATTGGCCTCATACAGTGTGACCAAACTATGCCAAGCCTCTTTCGGAGTCTTGGCATCCTGTATGTGCCCAATCATGCTATCATGTATGCTAACAGATAGCCAATACATTACCTTTCATGCCCCTTGATTCCATTCCTCATATGCTCTTGTCTCTTCTGCAGTCTGATTCCTCTCTGGTAACTATGGAGCATTTTCGTTCTCTCCTTCGATGTACTTCCAATAGCCTTTTCCCATCAAGAAATTCGTCATTCTGAATCTCCAAGCATGGAAGTTATTCTTGTCTAGCTCATTGCTCATAAGCTGACTCATTCCATTTGTGTTTGCCATTTTTGCAGCAATACACAACACTGCAAACCACTACAAGCAGCACTTCTGCTTGAACACTATCGCACTATGATGTGACAGTTCGATCTTAAAAAAACATAGTTTTTGTGTATCAACAGTACACGAAATTGCTTGAAATTCTAGATCTGGAATATATGAGTGTTGTCGAACATGATGCAAGTCACAAGTTTTGAAACTGACCTAGATTTTTTGTGGGTCCCACCTTGCGGGCTCGAAACAGAGCTCGAGATGGCTCCAAAACTTCAATTTACCTTCACGCCGATTTTCGTAGCAAACGGAGGTCGTTTGTGAATCACATTTTCTCCATGCCTTGCTACGTACTCTTCACTGTCGCCTTCTCCACGAGCTCTCTATAGCCACGCTGGCTCTAATACCATTTCAGGAGGAAGGAGATAAGGAAGAGAGCTCACACACACACTCTCTCACTCTCAAGAAGAAGCACACACAGATTGAGGCAAGGAAGAATGATCTTCTTCTTCTTCTTCTATTACATAAAAAGGAATGTACAAGAATGACCTAAAAACAAGAATACAACAAGTGCAATATATAAAGATCAGTACATAAGGAAAAACCTAATGTCCGTGAATGAGTGAGCTGGCAAGGAACAAATGTGCCATCACTCTCGGTATATAAATCTAATAAACCTCAGTGAAGTATCCCTGACATATACCGGCGAGACCACTATACATGTCAAAGAAACGAAAAACTGGTATGTGTCATCCTGGATCATCACATGTTGAGCTTGATATCTCAACACCTACCATAACCAAGAACTTGATAAGTCCTGGACAAATTGTAGACAAAGGATTTTAGGTAAGGATCACAAGGAATGGAGCATTTTTGGGAGACCCTCAACAAGGATTCAAGAGAATTGCAAAGGGAGAAAAGTCAAGTAGACTCTTTACATTTGAATTGCAAGATACTAGAAATATATCTCTATTAAATTATGGAGGACAAACCCTACCAAATTAGAGATGTGGCACAAAAGATTAGCTCACATTGGTCAAAGAAGTATGAAGAAAATATGCAGGGATCAAAGTGTACTTGTCCTACCTACTATATCCAAGCAACATATGATTTACAAACGCAATGCTTGTCAATTTGGGAAGTCACATAGACAACCCTTTATGAAGAAAAGGTTGCATCCATGGTGACCTATTGGATCTAGTCCATAGAGATGTTTGGGGACCTAGCAAAGAACCATCAATTTCAAGATCTAGGTACTATGTATCTTTTATTGATGAAGCACAAGGATGAAGTATTGTTTCAAGAAATATCTTGCTCTTGTTGAAAATCAAACAAGAAAAACATTAATAGGGCTAAGGTCAAATGGAAGGGGAGAATACTTCTCCCATGAATTTGATGCCTATCTCCAAGATAGAGGCATCAAGAGAGAGGTCACAACCAGGTACACTTCAGAGCAGAATGGAGTGGCAGAGACAAGAAATAGGACCTAGTTGAAGCTGCAAGGTCCATGCTTAATGAGAAGAAATTACACAATTATATATGGGTAGAGGCTGAATCTATAGCCACCTATCTCATTAATAGACTCTCATCAAAGGCATTGGATGGGATGACACCCTATGAAGCTTGGAATGGAAGAAAACCTAGCCTTGATCATTGCAAGATATTTGGATGCATAGCCTATGCACATGTTTCATCACAAATCAGAGGCAAATTGGATCCTACAGCAAAGAAATGTGTATTCATTGGATATGATCTAAATAAAAAAGGGTACATTTTGTATAATCCAAGTACTAAAAGCTTTGTTGTTAGCAGAGATGTTGTCTTTGATCAAAACAACTCTTGGTGTGAAGATGATTAAAAGAAATTCAAGCTACCTTATGACCTAGAGGAGGATCAACTACATGAAGATACAAGTGATTCTGATGATGATCAGAAGAGACCAAAGAGGAATATCAAGGCATGGAACAATAAAGGCAAAGATAAGATGCAAGAGTTGAGAGATATTGTAGAATCTTCTCAAGGAAAAATAAGGAGATCAACTAGGGAAAAGAAGAAGCCAAACAAGTATGGATTTGACACCTCTCTGGTCACTAAGCATTTAATTTATAATGCTCATGATACCAAATCAAAGGATCCATCAACATTTGAAGAAGCCAACAAGAAATCAGAGTGGAGAGAAGCAATGGAGGAAGAGATAGAAGCCCTCCAAGAGAATTTGACACGGGACCTAGTTCGCAAGAAACCATCCATGAAGATCATTGGATCTAGGTGGATCCATAAGGTAAAAAAGAATTCAGAGGTTCAATAAATAGGTATAAAACAAGGCTTGTGGCTAAGGATTTTTCTCAAACCCGAGGCATAGATTATGAGGAGACTTTCTCTCCTATGGCAAAGATGCCAAAGAGAAGAGTTCCCTTGAGTATAGCTGCTTCAAGGATTTGGAACATCTATAAGATGGATGTCAAAAATGCATTCTTGAATGGTTGGATTTGAGAGGGTGTAGTTGGCACAACCTCTTGGATTTGTAGATGAATCACATCCTGAGTATGTATGCAAACTCAAGAAAGCTCTCTATTGACTAAAGCAAACTCCTAGAGCTTCGAACCATAGACTTGTTACATTCTTGCAGGACAAAGGATTCAAACTAAGCAAGGCTGATTCTTCACTTTTCAAAGTAAATCTGAAGTTATATACTTGTGTGTGTATGTAGATGACATCATTTTTATAGGTGATGATATTAATGGAATCAGGAAGATTAAAGCCCAAATGAAAGAAGAATTCAAGATACATGATCTTGGATTACTCACTTATTTTCTTGGATTAGAAGTGGTCTACACAGATCAAGGAATGTTCCAATTATCTGTTTTGATATAAGTATTTGAGTTTGATTCTCTTAGGTATATAGTAGGTTCAAATGCATATTTGGGAAGTTAAAGGTGTCTACTAAGGTACTCTAAAGCTACATTGCCAGGTGTAGAGCAGGATTTGTGCAGCACCACCTCATGTTTGGAGTGTATCCAACCATCTCCTCACAAAATCCATATAGCATTCCATTATTCCATAAAGTATAACATGCCTCCTAGTTGACAAGAAACTCACCTCAGATGATAAGAATAAAAATAGATATGGATGGCGAGTCACATGTCCCATCATTGAACAGTCATAATCATATTCCATGTAAAAACACATGCATGGAAATGGAAAATTGGATGTTAATGTGACTGTGAATGATATGCAGAGCTAGATTCCTTTTTGGAACCTAAATTTTGAAATAATAAAACCCAAAAGTGATTACAAAAACAAAAATCTCAATGTGATAGAATGCCTTTTGGAAAACCATGATGCAAAAAAATACATTTAATAAATAACTTATCATGATGAGGAAAAATACATTTAATAAATAACTTATCATGATGAGAAAAAATACATTTAATAAATAATATTTAATAAATAACCAAAATACTTTGTAGTATGGGTAAGGTCTATTGCCTTACCCATACTACAAAGTTAGATAATAATAAATAAAAGAGAGTGTTAGATAAATAAAAATATAAATAAATAAATAAATATGTTAAATATTATTTGAAAGAAATGCAATATCAATAAGTGAGAATAGCCTACTGGATAAAGCGTATCTCTTGTAAGTGAGAGCTAACTAGGGAAAATAAGTAAGCTGACTAGGGAAATAAGTAAGCTCTTATTGCCACTCATAAGTTAGACATGGTTCACATGTAGCCAACTGCTGCCTACAGAACCAAAGTGAACCAAGAGAACCATGAGTGCCAGAGAAGCCAAAGATGTCAAATTTATGCCATAGTTCTACGCCTTAGTCAATGCCTTAGATTGAGTCATAGGACTTATCAAATGGATAATCGAATGGATAACCGAAATCATAATTGGTAACGAATGGATAACTAGTAACAGAATGGAGAACTGAATGGATAACCAAATTGATAACTGAATTGATAACAAAAATGAATCATGGGTGATCATGATTTAGATGTAGATCACAACGATGGTTCATACATGGAATAAATAGATGACATGGTGCCTGTAATAGATGATGATATTCAAAATGAAGAAAATGATGTACTCTGAATACTTTGGTTAGGTTCAATTGCAAAAAGGATTTCTTTATCATAAAGTGATGTCTCTGATTACAAAAAGCAGCTTGTCTATTCAATATTTTGTTGATTGAACAATTCATCATAGGTGAACGGATCAAAAGATGATGATGCCTCTCATAGTCTTCCATATCTTTTCTCATATGCATCGAGAGATATTTGTAAATTTTTCACTTGATTTTCTAAATCATCAATTCCCTTTTGTTGATCATCAAGTGTTCTTTGTAATCTAAGAATTGCTAATCCTTGATTTCATAATTATGCTCCTTGTGATGATAAATCATGGATAAGGTTATGTCTTTTAGGTAGAAAAATATAGGGTTGCTTTCGAGGAAGAGGGCCTTCATATCCTTGATTACAAAATTTTGCACAGTTTTGAGGACAGCCCAAACCTATACCTGCATTCTTCAAGCCATCATACCAATGTACATGTCAGTAAGAATATCTTGTACAAAACTTTCTTAATGAATTATAGTGCTATTTGATTATTTTTTAGTAATGATCTTGCAACTTGAACAAAGCATCAAAAAAACGTTTCTGCTAATCCTTTAAGTTGTAAGTCAGAAATCTTAATGGTGTTGTTTCTTTTGCCCTTCTTGAAACTCGAAAGAGAACATCATGAAAAAAAGGATTTGGATATAGCTTTTTTAATTCTTTCATTGATAATGGTTCTCCTTCCAATCCCTTTGGTTCAAGATCTTGGTGGAATAAAAAAGCTAATCCCAATTATGCTTATTGAGCATTCTATTCAGACAAAATCCTTTGAGATTCAACATGATGAAGGACATTATTCACATCTAGCATTCTTGTTGTGTTTTACTTTAAAAGTTGCAAAACAAAAACATTAATTCTCCCTCAAATGAATCAACATCATTTAATCCATAGAATTCAAATAATGAATCCATATCATTTAATCCACATAATTCAAATGATACCACACCATTTAATCCACTTAATTCAAATGAAACAACATCAACCCAAACAACGTAATTCAAATAAATCCACATCATTTGATCCATAGAAATCAAATAAAGAATCCACATCATTTAATCCACATAATTCAAATGAATCCACATCATTCAATCCACATCATTCAATCCACATAATTCAAATGATACCACATGATTTAATTCACATAATTCAAATGAATCCACATCATTCAATCCACTTAATTCATCATTTATTCCACTTAATTGAAATGAATCCACATCATTTAATCCACATAATTCAAATGAATCCACATCATTTATTCCACATAATTCAAATGAATCCACATCATTTAATACACTTAATTCAAATGAATCCACCTCATCTAATCCACTTAATTCAAATGAATCCACATAGTTCAAATGGATCCACATCATTTACTTCACATAATTCAATTGAAAACACATTATCTAATCCACTTAATTCAAATGAATCCACATCATTTAATCCACTTAATTCAAATGAATGCACCTAATTCAAATGAGTCCACATCATTTACTCCACATAATTCAAATGAATCCACATCATTTGATCCGCTTAATTCAAATGAATTGACATCAATTAATTGACTCAATTCAAACATTACCTAATCCACTTAGTTCAAATGAATCCACATAATTCAAATGAACCCGCGTGATTTACTCCACATAGTTCAACTGAATCTACATCATTTAATCCACTTAATTCAAATGAATCCACATCATTTAGTCTGCATAATTCAAATGATACAACATCATTAAATCCACATCATTTATCCACTTAATTCAAATGAATCCACATCATTCACTCCACATAATTCAAATGAGTCCACACTATTTACTTCACTTAAGTCAAATGAATCCACATCATTTAACCCACAAAACTCAAGCGAATTCACATTGTTTTCAATAAGGCCTTAATCCATCAGTAATGGATATCTTTAAACCATACCAAACTAGATTCCAAAATACTCTTAAGTGATTCATGTGCATCTACTCTTTTTGATACATCTATATCGCATCCTAGTTCTAAAGTATATATAAAGTGATAAACCTCATTTCTATCAATGGGGTAACTATCTAAATCTATATATTTAAATATTTGGAACAGGAGTATTGAAATTGTATAGGTCTCCTAGCTTTTAGTAAATGGTGGAGGGCTAGTGTATATACATTCGCATCAAATCCACCAATACTTTCAACCCCACTCATTTCTAATTGATATTTCAAGATCAGCTAGCTTTGGAAAACGTTCTTTTTGTTGGCAAATGTGTTTCTCTTTCAAAGTCAGATAGTCCCACAGAAGAATTATCACCTTCAAAATGCAACAGTATGTTGCCTAGATGGAGATCATTGTGGGAAATGTTACAATTGTGTAGGAATGAGACTGTTTGTAACAATCCATTCACTAGCTTTGGGATATTTGCCTTGAGTCTTGCTATATCTCCTTCTTTGTCTTTGATACTTGTGCTTTGTGGTACGTTTAAGTACCCTTCTTTCATTTTCTCAAGCCACATATCTAAGATACCACCATTCCATAATTTGAAAATGAGACATGGGATTTTACTATGATGCCTTGCTAGTGCAAGTGGATTGATTATTCCACTATGTGTAATAGGTAAAATGGTGGCCTCATTCATAGCTTTGTTCTCTCGTGTCTATAAGTCACCACCATGTAATTTGAATAATTTTGTGGGAAAGATTTTGTTGATGAATCTTGGGTGGTTTATTCTACATTTACAGATCACTCTATACTATCCTTCCCCCATGAGAGGTGCATCTTCGAGATGAATAGAAGAATATGTGAGCAAACATAGGTTATTGGATGTTGGATCTCCCATATTCACATGTATATCTTTTGCATATGGATCTACTATTGTTGCCGTATTTTTCATCTCTATGTACAGTAGTGTTAGGTCTCACTTGCTTTCCTCTCTTCATTATCTGGTAATGTAATGTTGAGCCGATCTTGTAGACGCATGTATGTAGAGATAGTAGAGTAACAAAATCTTGCAAAAGTACAAATAGAATAGAGAGAGAGAGAGAGAAAAGAGACTAAACACAAGATTGGGTACAATCTCCTCCCACAAAATCTAATGGATGAGTATATCAAACTATGTGTATTTATAGGTTTTCTTCATTACATCTTGAATAAAAGATATATGAGAGCAGCACTTTGAAAAGCATGCATTTACAAAAATAGCTTTATTTACAAATTGCTTTCTAAGTGATCTACTATTTTTACAAAAAATTGCTTTCTAGGTGATCTAATATTTTTACAAAAAATATATAAATAAATCCACACATATTCACGCAAACGTGATTCTTCACATGATAAATCAAAACACAATCACATTAAAATCCTCAAGTCATTTAAATCCATATAACATTCCATTATTCTATAAAGTACAACATCTAAAAGGAAAAATTTGATTTTGTCAATGAATCCTAGCAATGTGGTGATATCCAATGCCAATGATTCTGTTGGAGATAGACGTCTGCAGAAGCACGCAAATAGCACAAGGAAGGGGAAGAAGCTTGGAGCACAACACACAATACTGAATGTATTACTAGAGAATGTACAAAGATAAGTAGCCCATTAGGGCAATAGACGTATATACAAGCCGGGGGAAAAAAACCTCCTAAAGAGGGAAAAAAGTGCCCCAACGATCCTAGAGTGTTCACACACGTCACTACCTAAATATATCAACAAATCCCCCCTGGGAGTGATGCGGTGAACAAGTGGCTGGCACTCATGTATAAGGAAGTGCCAAGCTATGTGGAAATCACTCCACAAAAGAAAGTAAGCCCAAAGTTTTGCGGAAAGCTTCAAACTTCTCCCTAGGTAGAGCCTTCGTGAAAAGGTCTACAATGTTCTCCTGCATGGGCATATATGCCAAGCTGATCTCCCCAGCAGAGAACCTGTTCCTGACATAATGATAATGCACCTCAATGTGGTTAGTGTGAGCATGGAACACAGGGTTCATCGCAACTGCCAATGCGCTCTGATTGTCAGTGAAGATGGTGGTGTAGAAGACTGACCAACACCCAAATCAGGCATAAGGCGTCTGAGCCACACACACTCAACAGTCACTGTGAAAGCTTCCCTATACTCAGCCTCACAATTGGAAGTGGCCACAATAGGCTGCTTCTTGCTCAACCAAGATATACATGAGCTACCAAGCATGAAGCAAAAGCCACTAGTGGACACACGAGTGTCATAGCAACGAGCCCAATCAGAGTGAGAAAAAGCATGCAAATCTGGCGGTAGTGATCCCCCCCTTGGGATAAAACAACCCAAGTAGCCGAGTACCACTCAAGTAGCGAAAGATATGCTTAACCGCCTGCCAATGCTTGACTCCTGGGCAATGCATAAACCTGCTCATCTGTGAGACAGCAAACTGAATATATGGCCGAGTAATGCATAAGTAAATCAAGCATCCAATAGCCTGCTGATAGAGAACAACATCAAATGCATCTCCAGCATCATGAAGAGTCAATTGTAAACCTGTCTCCATAGGAGTGGCAATAGGCTTACAGTCTTCAAGGCCAAAATGTTGCAATAATGTGTCAATATATTTCGTTTGACACAAAGCCATTCCACCATCAACATGCATAAACTGAATGCCCAAAGAATGATGCAAATGCCCCAAATCAAACATCTCAAATGAGGCATGCAAATCAGCCTTAAGATCAGCAATATGCCTCTCATGAGGACCAGTGAGCAGCATGTCATCAACATAAACCACAATGATCAAAAGTACATCATTAGCACGCTTAACATATAAGGTTCTTTCAGTTGGATTGTTCTCAAAACCATGTGCAATCAGATAAGCATGTATTTTTTCATACCAAGCACGTGGTGCTTGCTTTAAACCATATAATGCCTTCTTTAACCTGCACACCTGGTTCTCATGCCCTTTCTGCACAAAGCCACAGGGCTGAAAAACATACACTTCTTCATGCAAGTCACCATTCATAAATGCAGTTTTAATGTCCAACTGATGTACATTCCAAACATGATGGGCTGCAAGTGCATAGATGCTCCGAACAGTAGTCATACGGCATGTAGGTGCAAAGGTCTCATCAAAATCAATGCCTCTTTCCTGTGCATAACCCTTTGCCTAGCCTTATACCTGTCAACTGTACCATCAGGTTTACGCTTCAGCTTGTATACCCACTTAGTGCCAATGGCCTTCTTGCCAGGAGGCAAGTCACATAAAGACCAAGTACCATTCTTCATTATTGCATCATATTCAGATTGCACAGTAGCCATCCAATTTTTTGAATTTTGTGCTTTATCAAACGAAACAGGCTCAGTCTCATCACAGAGACTAGAGGCAGCCATAGCATAGCAATCTGATGCAAAAGAGGCACTATGAGAGCCTGATCGAGTACGATATGACAGAGGTGCATCTAATTTGCTGTCCCCCAAGGTCTACACCAACCATTTTGGCATAGTTCTTGTCTGCGCAATATCAGCTCTCTCATCAATAAGTGCATCATGTAAATCTGCATCAGAAATAGAATGATCTCCATCATCACATGAAACCTGCAAAGGCTAAGAATTTGCCTCATTAGGACCAGCACTAGATTTTCCACCCGTAAAAAGAGGCAGCAAAGTATCATACATGTCTTTGGAGCTAACAGATGTCTCCTTAGTACATGAAAGCAATGGCTGAATAGCATCCTCCAAAAAAACAACATCACAGCTAACCAGAATGTGTTTAGTCTGTGGATGATACAGACGATAGCCTTTACTTTCAGAATTGTACCCAACAAAAATACATTTTAATGCTTTATCATCCAATTTTCTGTGATGTTGTTCGGGCACTAATGCATATGCCAAACAACCAAAAACACGAAGATGAACAACAGATGGCTTGCGATCATGCCAAGCCTCATATGGAGTGATAGACTGTAGCGCTTTAGTGGGAGACCTGTTCAGTACATATGCTGCACACATGACAGCCTCAAGCCAGAAACTATGTGGTAAAGCCTGACTCTTGACCATACACCTCGCCATCTCCATGAGAGATCTGTTCTTTCGTTTAGCAACTCCATTCTATTGAGGTGTATATGGCATTGTACACTGGTGTTTTATCCCACGTTCAGCCAGAAATGCATTAAAATCAGAAGGCATATATTCCCCCCCTCGATTTGAACGGAGGGTGCCCATTTTACATGCTGACAGATTTTCAACCAAAACCAAAAACTGTTTGAAGCACATGAACGCTTCGGACTTTGCCTTCAATGGATATACCCATGCATGCCTGGAAAAATCATCAATGAAAGTCACGAAGTAAAGATAATTTCCAAAAGAAGGTGTTTGCATAGGACCACAGACATCACTATGTACAATCTAAGTAGCCCGAACTGAACCATCTTTTGGAAATGAGGAACGCTGCATTTTTCCCAAAATACAGCCTTCACAAACATGTTTTCCAGGTGCCTCAAGTTTGGGCAAAGAGGACACCATTTCAGATTTCTGCAGGCGTAGCAAACTAGCAAAATTCCGATGACCAAAGCATGCATGCCAAAGCTTTGCATCTGACATAGCCTGAGAATCATGTATTGCACATGCCGAATCACTTACATATCTTTCATAGTCTATGAGCTTATATAGCCCACGACATAAAATGCCAGAATCAATAATCACGTCGCCATTTGATAGATCATGAACTGTACACCTCTCATCTATGAATTTCACAACCAAGCCAATATTGGCTAATGCAAGAACTTATAACAAGTTCTTCTTGATCCCTGGCACAAATAAAGCATCTGACAAAGTGAAAGAACTACCATCAGCAGTAGTCAAAATGATCTTACCAACTCCCATAACAGGATAAGAGGAGTTGTTGGCGTATGTAACAGTATTCCCTGTAGGGGCAGGCTGGAGTGAAGAGAAGAAACTGTGCTGCGAGGTAATATGTTTGGTCACCCCACTCTCAAAATACCAAACATCTGAGTCTAGTGCAGACATGCACTGCTCATGACAAGATGGGTCAAAACTGCAGACAGTAGTAAATGCCCATTCTTGTTCCTGCACAAGATTAGCAGACTCTATTTTTGGCGTAGAGGCCTCTGCAACAACCATTCCTGGCTCTTTCTTCTTTGCCTCTTTAGCAGCCAATTTTGGACAATTCTTTATGATATGATCATTCCCTTTACAGTACTTACAAAACAATTTCTGCTTTTTTGATTTCTTCTCATCTTTATCTTCCTTCTTCGAATGTGCAAAATTAGCAGATTTCTGCTTACTAATTGAAGAGCTCCATTTTCCTTTGCCCTTCTGACTAGCCAGGAAAGCTTGATCTGCAACTCACATAATGGACCAGTTCTGCCTGGATTGATCTTCTTGCAACAGAACAGAGACTAAATCCTCAAATGATAAGGCATTTGGATTGCCTTTCATCATCAACCGAAGAGTAGAAGCAAAACTTTGATATGAATCAGGAAGACCATTCAGAACGGTCTGCACAAGTGAGCTATTTGGTATAACCTCATAAGTAGAAATCAACTGTTCCTTCAAGTCTTTGATCTTTGTTAGGAAACTGTCCATAGAATCACCTTCATTCATGTGCTCACTCTCCAACTATTTTTGGAGGTAAGCAACACGAGCCTCATTCCTAGCTTGGTACAATGTGGTAAGTATATCCCAAGCATCCTTAGCTGTTCTACAAGAGCGAATGTGAGGAGTAATGGCACGTTTGACAGACAAAGCTATTAATGCATGTGCCTAGGCATCTCTGCCATCCCAACGAATCTGCTATGTAGTAGGTGCAGCAGAAATCGCAGCACGAACATCATCTTCGACACCTTCTGCATCAGCTTCAGTACCTGCAGTTGTGAAAGTTGCAGGTCTGATAGGATGTTTTTCGACACCCTGCACAATGTTGGACAGTCCTTTTGCAACCAACACATGTCGCATCATATAAGCCCATAACGGGTAGTTGGTACCATCCATCTTATCCTCAACAGCCAACATACGGAATACATCACTGCTTTCAGCCATGGCGAGTGACTAAAATACCTTGATGCAGAAAATTGATTGTATCTCAAAAAGTTGAACAGAACTGCCCAGACGAATTCCGCTAGACCTGTAGCAGACTTAGAGACGCTTATACTAGCGAATAGAAACTGCTATATACCTTTGGCACAAAAAGACAAAATAGCCTACACAAGCACTATGATAGTGCGTTCAGAGGCCAAAACGAGCTCAGATCGCGATTTCGGCACCACACGCTGAGTATGCTCACCAAAATTTGTGTGATTCTAAGACTGCAATCGGAGGAGTGTCGATGGCGCCCTAGATGAAGCAACGACCTACTCTGATACCAATTGTTGGTGAATGTATTACTAGAGAATGTACAAAGATAAGTAGTTCATTAGGGCAATTTTAGACGTATATACAAGTCGGGGACCTCCTAAAGAGGGAAAAAAGTGCCCTCGCGGTCCTAGAGTGTTCACACACATCACTACCTAAATATATCAACAGATTCTACAAGTTTGACTATTTTTCCAAAGATGTGAGTGATCTCTTTGGAAATCTTTTCGTCTAGTACTTGTGGTCCTCTTGATACACTTCCAAATGTATCTTCAATATTGATGTATGTTGTTCTAGCTAGCTATTCAATGAAATCCTTATAACTTGATAGATCCATTGCTATAGTGATTTGTTCTTCTCTCATTCCATACATGTATGAGCAGACAAAATCTTCCAAAAATTTTCACTCATGCTTATTTATTTTACCTTCATAAAAGCAATAATAAAAAATAAGACTCGAAAATAAAATGATAGATACTTAAATACATTTTAACTACACATACAAATAGATAAATTCGTAAGTGTATGGATAGGTATATCCATATATAAATATTTAAATGATAGAAATACGGATAGATAGTTAGATAAGTAGATTTATGATTAAATAGAAAGTACAATTATCATATTGAAGTGAATCTATGTAACTATTAAGAATATAAGAGTATGTTGAAAATTTAGTAGGCCCATAACAAATACCACAGGTCCATAGTTCCATAGGTCCAAGATCTACAACACAGATTCTAGCAATCTTCCAATATTGACAAAACATTAAAATACCACATTTAATCATACAAATGATGAGACAAAGATAGAGAAAGATTAGACATGTGTAAAGTGTTACGTAAGCCACTCCTTACTCACACTATCATATATACAAATGTCAATTTACAATGTGGGAGCAAAACCACTCTATGTGAACAGAAATAGATGGAAGAGTGAATGTACAAAATTTACAAGAATATTCAGATGTAGGAACAGAAATATGAATATGTATGAGATGTATATGATTGACAGAAAGAGGAAATATTAGTTGGAAATTGATAATCAGCAAACCCTAATCTGATTTTAGGCTATGGAAGATCCTAAATCAGATGTGTGTGTGAAAGATCACATACTTACAGAATCAGCAAAGAATGCGAATATGTTGCTATCAGCAATCCTCATACTCATGTGAACACACCTTCTCTAACACCTCATATGAATGCATGTAGCATGCATGTACTAATTCTCCTTTAGATATGCCGAATAGGACTCCTCCTGATATGGATGCCACTGCCTCCATTAACTCCAAGTAGTACCTGTGTGCATAAAGAGAATATGTACCTGAATACTTAACATAAGACGCAAATCTTATGTTAACCTCCATCCAATGTCTTTGAAGTACATCGAAATCTTCATGTAGAAGAAAATCTTCAAATACATCATGTAGATGGCTGATCCACACCACCAAGTTGCTGATGGACAAGTCCTCTCCATAAGAAAGAGTGTGAGCACACTCTTCTCCAAGAAGAACTCCATAGCTGCTCCTCAACATGCTCCTAGAGTGCACCATGGCTGCCCCATGTGTGCTAGAGCACCAACTATACTGAGGGACCAAAAACTGGTGTTGCCAATTGGTGTGTGATGTCTAACAAGTGACCCAAGACTCTCTTATATAGGTTTTAAAGCTCCATGCAAAAAACTAACAAAAAAGCGCTTTATTTTAATGACATCGCTTTTCAAATTGCTTTTGCTTTATTTTAAGTGAGTTTGCTTTATTTTTAAAGTTGCTTTTAGCTAACTTTAAAAGTAACTTCTTGATCTGCTTTTTCACACTTCTGACTACCTGATGAATGATTTGACAACATTTTCATAATCCTCATGCCAAGAGCTTTCATATGAGGTCAAAACCCTAAATCAATAGAAAACTAGGATTAGGGTTTTCTCCCATATCTGATCTCTGATGACTGAATGTCATATATCATTGGAAAGCTCTCTTCAATCTCTACAAGATAGGCTCATAAAAATTTTACCCATTTTTGTGCCAAAAATGACTAAGTACCAAAATTAGGGTTTTTGCCTAAATGCATTTTGGACTGATGTGACATTGTTTTCCAACAATCCCCCCTGCAATGTCATATTGGTACAAACTGAACTGGATATGTAATTTCATTCATTTGCAATTTGACATAAACTTCAACCTTGTACTCCCGAATTGACCTTCAAACCTTTTCTTCAAAAGTCTTCTTCAAAACTGAACTTCACTTTCTTCAAACTTCAAAAAACTGAACTTGCTGAATATGAACCATAATACTTGAGAAAATATGCAAACTAGATATCCAATAGTGTACACATCAAGCAATCACTGCTTGACAACATATGTGGCATGTACTGACTCTGAACCTGCTATCTCCTGTCTTCTCAAACCTGTAAAAATACACTAGGATCCACATATTTGCATTTACCTTACGAAAGGTTTCTCAATGTACTTTTGCTATGTCATGTAAATACAATAAACAAAATCAGAAATTGAATCGTGGGACTTGTGACTGACAACTCACAACTTAGTGTATTATGAACACTAGCTTGTTCATCTCTGACTGAACTCAACTCAACTCATGAGTCTCACCAAAATTTCATATCTATGATGTCATCTTGTCTTCATCCTTGTTCTATCTGTAAGTTTTTCATACCTCTTTCCTTCAGAGTCTGTTATAACCATATATGTGTGCACCTCTGAAACATACCTCTCTTAAATATCAAGTTTCTCTTCAATAGAACTTTGGAACCTTCTCCCGAACAGAAACACCTAACAGGAACTTTCTCCCGACATTCTCCTTCTTCCTTCTTCTTTCAAAGTTGGAACATAAAGATAAACCGACAAAGGAAATCTAGGAATACCTAAAATAGGAATACTTGAAATAGGAATACCTGAGATACGAATACATGAAATAGGAATACTTGAAATAGGAATACCTGTAGGTATGACTCTGCATTCTTTCACATATGGCTCAAAATAAGTCTTCATGTTTCATTACCCCCTAGATGATTTAACACTAGTATCTAGTATTCTTCAAAGTATATCAGACTTTATGAAATCTTGGACATCCTTCTTCTTTCAATAAATCTGATCTTCAGTGATTTAGCATTGCTTCCTTAACAGCAATACCTGTATCTGAAACAAACTATCTTAACCCTTTTTATTAGCACTACAGTTGCCAATAGCTTTCACTATCACTCCTCTAGAATAAGGTTAGTTGATCCTATTACATCATAACAAAAACTTTGTTGAAACCACTTTAGGATTCATAACCTTATGCAACATAACAAGTATCTTCTTCTATTTCTCTGCAACACTAATCTGATAGAATCTGAATCTTTGACTTACTTCTTCCAATGTTTAAGAATTTTACAAACAAAGGATAGACATCACTCAAAAATACTCAAAGATCTTCAAGATCATTGTTGAAAGGACAAACTTCCGTCAAGTCCGCCTTTTAATCTCTGTTCGGGTTCTTGGGGATGGTAGGGGTCTGATACTTCAAAGGCCCTTTATCTAGTTTTCCCAGTTAACTAACAAATTAGGCAGTACAATATTACTCAGTATCAATTCTTCTACACAGTCTTACTACTCGCATTCCAATTATTCTTTACGTCATAGGTAACACAGAAGTTAATGATCACCATAGCACAGATTGATCATCGTCACCGAACATTACTATGTTAACTAGAAATTAATGTAATTCAACAAAGTAAAGTAACAGTACTCAGAGTTATTGGAATCTGCATTCCGACATCTCCGCAGGATCGCAAATTGCCCAGACAGACAGTCTGGCGATCCCGTCTCCTCTCTCTAGAGAACATCGTAATGTCTCTTCATTAATAGAAAACGGGTTACATCACTTTGCTACGACCTTTCGGTACATGCGGTATAGAAAAAATATAATATTTCATGATGCCAATCCAGCGGCCTAACACTGGCACGCACGGTGGACTTGAACTCGCAAGGAAAACAAAATTAAGGCTCATCTACGATGCCTTGGATATACATGGTTCTTGCTAATTTGAAAGTTCTGTCGATTTTCTGTTTTAATGAATCCAACATTAGTTTTAATGTTTCCGGCTCCACCAACTGTGCGTCAGTTCGGACTGAACTTGCCGCAATGACCTGACTCACCAGAACGTCAGTCTGGGTTTGCAAAAATGCTTCTTGCAAGTAAAAGTCATTGGCAAGGGCTGCATCGCGGCTCAATCTCATATCATTAATTTGTCCATCTATTCTGGATAGTCTCTCTGCTTGAAAGCCTAGCTGCTTTTCTCTTCGTTCCAGCTCCTGAGCTTGATATTGAATGGTTTGATAATAAGCATCTCTTTCTTTCTTAATCCCTGCTATCTCCTTCTGAAGTTGAATGGTTAAACTCGTCTGGGCTTTGAGAGCAGAATTCGCCTGAAATAGATCGGCAGTTGCGGCCTGGAGTTCTGTATTAATCTGCTTAGCTAAAGTAGCCATCTCCTGTCCTCTCTACACGACCTCATCAAGCTGTATTCGAGTTTCCTTCAACAAATTGCCAATCGCCACTCGAGCATCTTCTTTATCCTGTACCAACTGATTTAACTGCTTGATCTCTTCATCAGGAGCAGTTAACAAAACATCCTTGGCTTTTAACTCTGCCAATGCTACATCGTGTTGTGCAATCAATGTGTCTTGCTCTGCAATCCTAGCTTGAAGTTGCTGAAGTTGCATCTGCAAAGCATGGTTGTCTGCCTTAACGGCATCTGCTTCTTCCTATAATGGGGCAATATCAGCCTCTAAAACATCAACTTTGTGCTGCAACTCCTATCTGATATTGTCGGTTGCCATCTTCAGTTGCATTGGTAACTTCTGCGAGAATTGGATCAAAAGTCGACCCATAGATTCGAGTTCATGAAACACCGGGATTGGAGAAGGAAGATTAGGAAGGGATTTGGATGTAGAAGCGGAAAACAGATGAGGGGAAGATGGTGGAGAATAGTCGGGAGAAGAAGATGGAGAATTGGGTACGTCGGGAACAACAGGCTGGACTGGGACAATGGGCTCAACAGTGTTCATGGTGGAAGAAAGTGGGATAAGAATGTTAGGCACCAGCACTATTCCGGTGGTCTACTGCTTTGTCGCTTCCGTTCGGTCAATCACAGCATCAACCAGAGCAATCACTTCATTGAGAATCTCTACAATAATTGCTTGAACAGCATCTTGATTCTGCTGATGAGAATCCTCTCGAGAAGAAACTTCTTTAGAGTCGGCGGTGGAAGCACCTTGTTCCTGCTGCTGGATTGGAGAAGAATGGGTGGAAGAATCAACATGAATGGAGGTAGCGGTGTCGTGGAAGACCTCTTCTTCATGTCCAGCATTGGATCCTTGCACTTGGCTCTCAGAGGGACTTATACATCTGCGTTTTCGGTGAAGGAGTTGAAAAAGATCTGCATCATCATCTTCCTCATCTTCGATCATCCGAGTAGATTCTTCATGCAACAGGAAGGGAGCGTTTGGCGGGGGTTGCATGGCTTGAATGGCTGGAAAAAGAAAAGTGAGGATATGGGGTAGATGCGAACGCGGAAGGTCACCCTTATTGACCTGTTTGATAACCGTAACACATTCACGGTGAATGCGTCGGAAATAAAAAGATGCAAAATTAACAGACTCGCGAGAAGCCATATCTATCATCGAGTAAAATGGGCGCGAGATACCGTAGGTGCATTTTTGCAAGTTCAAAATCGTGACTAAAAACTGTAAAGCGGTACCCTCCGGGTCAGGTCGACACAGAATGGCGTACTCATTAGATGAGTGTCGTGGAAATAACCTGGTCATGGTGGCTACAGGAAGCAATGGACCATTCTCCAATCCATCCCGAGGAAGTCGGAAGGCATCGGCAAACGAAGCCAAAGTAATCACGACTCGTGACGGTAAACAAAGGATAGGCCAACTCTGCTCCGTAGCAGGTGTGGCAGCGATAGCGGAAATAATCTACGCATAAAATGGTTGACACTCCACTGAATGCCAAGGCAATTCAGCGAAGTTCAAAAGACCACGGATACGCAAATACTCACTCACTTCAAGGGTGAGTCCTTCACGGAAGGTAGCCACATTGGCTAGTGCTTCCATGGCGCGCACGAGGACACAAGAACACAGAAAACAAAGAACGCAAAAACACACAGACACAAGAGCGATTATCAGTAAAAGGAACAAGATTAAGTAGACACACAGGTAACATGAGGCGATCGAAAACCCTAATCATCGTGCAGTATTGAAATGATAACCTTCATAATTATGACATGCATGCATGAGCAGACACAGTAACACAAGGCGGTGATTAATCATATTTAGATATCAAAACGAGGAGACTGATGGTCTATATTCAGCCGAAACAAGGAAATAAAAAGAAAATAAGTGACACGCGAAAAACCGAAGAACACGTCAGCGGTAATCAGTCGGTTGGTGATATGGGCATAACTTTGAACCATTAATCGCTTTGAGAAGGGAAACTCTAGTCAATGTAGTCAACCAAAAAGTAGCGGGTCCCACTTGCTCACTAATCCGATAAGGACCGAACCACCGTAATTTAAATTTTCCAGCAGATCGATTTGCTTTAGCATTATAAAATAACACAAGTTGGCCCACCGTAAACACAGGAGTCTTGAGGAACCGATCATGGGTATGGGCTTGACGAAGCTGAACTTCTTGAAGAGTCATGAAGCTTTCCCAGCGCTTTTCATCTAATGCCCTGAGTGCATCCAACCGAAATGGCAAAGAGTCTTCTAGCAGCAATTTCTCAGCTAAGGCAACGCCTAAACTCGGCACTACTACTTCCATCGGTGCAATGGCTTCCAATCCATAAGCAAGCTTGAATGGGGTCATGCCAGTAGCAACTTTGTAGGTAGTCCGGTAAGTCCATAAAACTGCAGGTAGTAACTGGTCCCAACGTTCTGGACATTCCAAAAGCAGTTTGCGGAGCATAGTCAACAAAGTCTTATTGGTACTTTCCGCCAAACCATTGGCACGTGGATAGTATGGTGAGCTAAATTTATGGACAATTTGAAAAGTCTGAGTCAGTACTCGCATTAAGCGGTTTGCAAAATGTGTTCCTTGATCTATCACTATTTCCAAAGGTAATCCATAACGCGGGAAGACGTCCTTCATCAGGCATTTTGCCACCGAAACAGCTGTGGCCGACCGTAATGCCCAAGCTTCCACCCATCGAGTGGCGTAATCGGTACAAGTTAAGATATAGCGATTGTTGGTGAGAGTAGCTGGAGGTGTTATGGGACCAATAAAATCTAGACCCCACTTCTAAAAGGGTTCCAGTGGTAAGACAGGTTGAAGGGGAAAGAAGTGCCGATGTAATGGCTGTCCAGACCATTGACAGGTATCGCACTGCTGCACAAACTGAGTCACATCTTTGTACATGGTAGGCCACCAAAGCCCACTTTGCAGAATTTTACGGTGAGTAAGATCAGTTGCGAAATGTCCACCCGAGGGTAATGAATGAGCCATAGCAATAATCGATTCTCTTCATGTGGTGGAATACATCAAAGTAAAACACTAGTATGATCCATGTAGTACAGTTGGCCTACAGTCAACCGGAATCTGCGACTGTAAACTGCAAATTTCCACCGCAAAGCAGGGGGAGTATGAGGAGGAAGACACCCGTCAGTTAGAAAAGTGAGTAACGTATCGTCGTATGTAGGAGGAACAAGAGGTTCAGTAGATTCTTCAATAGTTGACTCTGTAGTGTAAATTGCCGATGTAGTGTCATCAACCCCCACCAGAGCTTCACTAGAATCCAACCGAGATAGAAAATCCGCCAATGCATGTGTTGTGTCAGGTCGATGAATAACTTCATAGTCAAATTCCTGTAATAATAAAACCCATCGAGCCAAGCGACCACCTAAATATTGCTGCCAGACCAAATACACAAGTGCGGCATGATCCACGTGGAAGGTGAATTTTCAGCCCAACAAATAATGTCAGAATTTCTTCACAGAGTACACCAACCCGAGACATTCTCGTTCGGTCACTGAATAGTTCCTTTCAGTAGGGGCTAATCGGCGACTTGCATAATATACAGGCCGAAACCATTTGTCAGTTTGCTGCATTAGAACGCTGCCAATAGCTATGTCCGATGCATCCACAAAGACATGGAACAGACGGTCCCAATCAGGTGGTTGCAAAATGGGGGCCTGCATCAATAACACCTTTAAACGATCAAATGCATTTTGGCACTCTGGAGTCCATTTGTACTGTCGTGGAGGACTAGTCATAAGCCGATTAAGTGGTGTTGCTAAATGAGCTAAGCACCATAAATGTCTGCCATGCCACCGGATCTGGCCCAGGAAGCGCATAACTTCTTTCGGTGTTGTGGGGACTAGAGCCTCCAACACGGCTGCAACTTTATCCGGATCAACTTGTATTCCTTGTGCAGAGATAATATGTCCGAGTAGTTTGCCACAAGATACCGCAAAAACTGACTTTGTCGGATTCAAGCATAATCGGTATTCGCGACATTTTTCAAAGCAGCACCGTAAATGATACAGGTGAGTCGCAATCTTGCCAAATAAGGAAAAGTCGTCCAAATATACTTGCATAAAAGTAGTCAGGTAGGGTGAAAAGACTTCTTGCATACATCGTTGCAACGTACTTGGAGCATTCCTTAACCCAAACCACATTACCGTACAAGCATAAACACCACAGTTTGTGATAAAGGCTGTTTTAGATATGTCCTGTTCTGCCAACCTCACCTGGTTATAACCACTGTAACCATCCAAATATGAATACATCTCATGCCCTGCCACCGGTCGAGCATTGTGTCTAGAAAGGGGAGAGGAAATGGATCCGATACAGTAGCAGCATTCAGTTTTCGGTAATCAACACAAATGCACAGCTGTTTATTTTTCTTCGGGACGATCACGATTGGAGATATCCATTCAGCATGCTTGATTGGTACGATGAAACCCACCTTCAGTAACCGATCGAGTTCTGCTTTGACCTGTGCTGCATAATTGGGGTTCATTCGGTAACTGGACTGTTTGATTGGCTTCGCTTCTGGTTTGAGCACTACCCGATGTTGATAAATCCGCGGGTCCAAACCTTTCATATCTCGATAGTCCTAAGTAAAAACATCGGAGAACTCATGCACGAGTCGTATCAAATCATCTTGAAATGTCTCTGACGATCCTGCCTTAATCTTAACGGGTCGCGGGTTGACCGCATCCCCAAATTATATGTTACTAACTGATCTTCCGGTACATAAAATTATTGAGGTTTTACCAGATCATCAGCTGACTGCAAAAGGTGATGTAAGGTGGCTCCATCCATAGCGACACTATCATCTGCAGCTGCATCTCCGGTCACTGGTACCATCGTGCAAGCGGTCGGACTCCACTTGTCTGCGACCGACTAGAGATCTACAGTACCTAATGAGATCAGATCCGTATTGATCTTTAGAAACGCCTCTTACTCGTCGCCAGATAAGCCATCCAACGTGTGGACTAGCTCCGCTACATATGGTCTTGCATGAAGCTCGCAGGGCTGCATGGCATCCAATTTAACTACATATTTACGGTGATTATCTTTGAAAGTTAACTCCTGCCCGGACCAATCCTGTACCACTTTGGCTTGTTTCAACCATGGTCGACCGAAAAGTAGATTGTAGTCGAGGCTGGATTCTGGTAGTTCAAGAACTACAAAAGTCATTTTAAACGTGATACCCTGCAAGGTAATCGGAATATTTCGTACTAGTCCCACCGGATGGACTCGGGATTGGTCTGCCATTCGTACAAAAAATTGTACGGGCTTGATTTGGGTCCACCCCAATTGCTTGCAGAGTGCTGTCGTTGCTATATTCACACCTGAACCGCCATCCATTAGCACTTGAGTAATCTTGTGATTTTTATGCCAGACAATGATCAATGGGACTTAATGATCCACCATAGAATCAGCTTCCGGTTGTATTGTGGCAGTCGCCGAAGTACAGAAAGATCCAGGACTAACCTGTTGTTGGAATTGCTGCCTGACTCCTGGCACTAAGGCGAGCAACTGTCCCAAAGGGAGTGTAATTGAAGCGTTGGTTAGAATATCCCATACCTGATCTGTTTGGATCGTACTTCTCACCGATTCTGATGATGATTCTATTGTTGCTGGAGCAGTAGTTTGTTCATTCGCTCTTGCCTTAGGTAGGGGAACCTGTGTTACCGGAATTGGATCAGGAAACACCATATGCTCTTTGGATGTCCATTGACTAGCCCTTGTATACATTTGCTGCTACTCGCGGATACCAGGCCCGAACACCTCAACGGCGGGTTGTAATTGCTTACCCAATCGAGTCTGGACCGCTGCTGCTTGTGATTCAACTGGTGAAATATAGACCATGTTGGTCATTGGATTCTGTCGCTCCTTCTTCCTTTTGTCGTACTCCACTGCATCCTTGCAGAATCTACGAATGTGGCTAATCTCGCCGCAAAAATGACATCGAGGTGGTGGAAGAGAAGTACCTTTCGCTGATGTACCCGCCTGCCATCGATTTGAATTAAAATTGGTGTTCCACTAACCCCTATAAGTCCGATATCCTTGTGACTGATTGGTTCGCATCTGTGGTGGCACGTAATGGGCTGCTGGCTGACCTGGTTCCTGTATGATGGCATTTACAGCTGCTCGCCCCTGCACCTTGGCATTATACGTGCAATTTTCCGTTGAGTGTCCTGTTGTGTTGCAGATGGCACAATACATCTGGTTAAGGGCACATGTAGCACTGGTGTGCTCTGGATTTTTGCACTTTGTGCAATACATTTGTTTAGCCAGATCATCTGTTACGTTCTTACTAGCCTTCAGCCACTCCAAGTCTTCGGTGAATCCCCCAACTTTATGCTCTAGTTGCAGGGCCATGGCAAGAACAACATCTAGTGTCATAGCCCCCACACAGCGGATGATCATTATTTGTCTTAACTATGGGGTCAAACCGTTAATGAACCACTGGGTTATAACATCATTCGGTAGATTAGCATGTGCCGGAGGCAGTTGTCTTAAGTGAGTTCTAAACAATGTTGCATATTCCTGAACAGTATGGTGCGGCTTCTACCGATTGTTCTGCAAATAGTCGAAGATTTTGGCAGGATTCTTCTTCAATCGGAACCTCTGTAAAAACGCGTCTCTCACATCATCATAGTTAGCGAAATGGTTGATATCATACTCTGTTAGCCACCTCGCTGCTTCATTGACTAATGTAGCCTGAAATACGATGGCCTTGTATGCCGGATCAGGTGGGTGGTTTAATACTGCATAACTGATCTCAAACGTGCGCACATGTGCATCAAGATCATCCCCTGGGAATCCACCGAACTTTGTGTACATCACCCCTGTTGGAACCGGCCGAAGTGGAATGATCGGATGTGGCTGTTGCTGTTGTTGTTGCTGTTGTTGTTGCTGTTGTTGTTGCTGTTGTTGACCACTCATGGTGCTAATATTGGTACCGTTGGTGTTTCCTGAGTTGTGAGGGGGTGTGCCTTGTCCTTCGGAATCTATATTATCAGACTGCCCACCTTCCGGCTCGAAAATAGCATTGAATCTCTTACGTATCACCAAATCAAATAGCCTATCCTCAGCTGTGGTATCAAAAGGAGGCAAGTTTGCCCCAAACAATGGTGTACGTAATAAAGATCCACCAGGGATTACCACACTGTCACCGAAAAACTGTAAATTCCCATCAACTAGTATCAAACTTTCACCGGAACTTGTCGAACTTTCACCGAAACAGGGTATACTTCCACCGGCAATGATCTCTTTGGGTAACACAACTTTATCCCCGGAAAGGTTCAAATTCTGACTATATGGTGTCGAGTCAACTGCGCACTGCATCCCTGTACACTCAGTAGTTACTGTACCTTCTTCAGAACATACCGAAATTATACAGGAATCTATCGGAATCTCATCATGTATCATCGAACTGGTACCGGAATCACTACTAATTGGCTCCGATCCTTCGACAACTGGGCTTAAATGGCCTGCACTTCTACCACTTGAGGGTGTGCCTAATAGATTTGGAACTGCCCAGGGGTGCTGGTCTCTTCTATACTTCGGATAAGACTCACCAGACCGCGTAACCGGCATATATCACCTCTATACCGCTTGCCTTACGTGCTGCTCTACCTTTACTGATTTCTTAATCAATTGCCATCTTCCCACAGACGGCGCCAATGTTAAAAGGACAAACTTCCGTCAAGTCCGCCTTTTAATCTCTGTTCGGGTTCTTGGGGATGGTAGGGGTCTGATACTTCAGAGGCCCTTTATCTAGTTTTCCCACTTAACTAACAAATTAAGCAGTACACTATTACTCAGTATCAATTCTTCTACACAGTCTTACTACTCGCATTCCAGTTATTCTTTACAGCGTAGGTAACACAGAAGTTAATGATCACTGTAGCGCAGATTGATCATCGTCACTGAGCATTACTATGTTAACCAGAAATTAATGTAATTCAACAAAGTAAAGTAGCAGTACTCAGAGTTATTGGAATCTGCATTCCGACGTCTCCACAGGATTGCAAATCGCCCAGACTAACAGTCTGGAGATCCCGTCTCCTCTCTCTGGAGAACACCATAATGTCTCTTCATTAATAGAAAACGGGTTACATCACTTCGCTACAACCTTTCGGTACGTGCGGTATAGAAAAAATATAATATTTCATGATGCCAATCCGGTGGCCTAACAATCATATAAGATCTATCAAGATCTCTCCAACAAAATACATGTGTAGAGTCTGCTCTCATCAAACCTTCATGACTGAATGTTTGATTTGCTACCTGAATGTCTCTAAGTGTCCATGCTTCTTACATAAAGTTGTAAAACTTTTCTTCAAGTAAATCCTTCCAAGAATCTGTAACATTTATTGAAACACAAGTGGACAAACTCTCACCTTGAGAATTCCAAAAGCTTCAAGTTGATACTTCATATCTTCATATTCTACCCGGGTGAAATGTGAAAGTATCTGCTTGAGTTTCTTTTGGCTAACTCCACTTTTCAATCAAGTGATAGGATCTAATGGAACACCTTTTTGAATACAAGCATGTATCCAAAAAACAAGACAAACATAGAAAGTAGATTCTCCACCTGACTGGTACATCAAAAATCTGAATTTTTCTTGAATTTTTTGAAAATATTGAAATTTTAATTTTCCTAAAAATAGTAAAATTCTGAATTTTTTGAAAATACTGAAATTTCTGAATTTTTATCCTAAAACATTTTGAATTTTTTGAATATATTGAATGTACTCAATATGAGGTAACTTTTCCAAACTAAAAAACCTCACTTCAAGTCTTTCAACATCTGCTACAAATACTCTTTTACCTCAAGAGTTAGGTAAAGAAAAAAATACTTCTTTGCAACTTGTCATATACCAAGTAGCTCTATATTGACACTCCAAGAATTCTTTGAGGGAACATATCAGCTGCCTGCTCAAAATCTTCAACTAAAACATAACTCATACACATATGCGTCAAAACATATATCTGGTGCTTTTCTTTCTCTCAATGCAATTCTTTGTCAAAACCTACTAAAACATGACCAAGTGTAATGCAAAACAAGAAACTACTTCTTCTTTAGACTATCTTCTTCACACAAGATGTTCTCGTAGACCTGTCTTTGGATGTAGAGGATAAAAGTAGGAAAAGTATATGGAAAATATAAGAGAAAAGGAAGTCTTACTTTCCCTTTGGAATTGTTGGACCTTCTTTTTCTGCATCTTTCTTCCACCTGATGATGTCAACATCTTCAAACTTCTCTTCCATACCTTTTGTTTCTTCATCTTGAAGTAGCAAGCACTCTTAACTTCTTCTAATGAATTTTTCTTTTCCTTTAGTGCTAAGAGTAAGAGACAAAACAAACACGGTATATAAATGGAAGTGAATATAGAATCATGTTTTACCATCTCCTCATATCTCTGAAAAACTCTGCTTCAAATGTGACTGATATGACTGAATTTACCAACCTTTTGGCTAAATGTTGAATTTCCTCTCTAGTTACCTCTCTAGGTACACAATGTGATAAAAAAACTTCCAACCAACTTAAAACACAAGATTGGCTGAAAACAAAACTCATCTCATCCCCAAATTTGTCTTCTTAGATGAGCTTCTTGCCATGAAAGAGATTTATCAAAACTTATCTAATCTCCTTTTTCTTGACAGTTTTGATATAGCTAATGCTTTTACTTTCAAAGAATGAAAGTGTATAAAAGCACTTCTCCAATCCTTCAAATCTCTTCATAACTGCTCTTCTAAGATATGACCTGCAAATGACAATCTCATAGTAGAAACTAATACTTGTGATTTGATTTTGATCTGGTTCCTTCATCTTCTCCAAACCATTGTTTTTCCTTGAATTGAAGTAGCCTTCTCTTCATCAAGTCTCGATCTTCAAGCAATACTTCTGTAAAGTATCTTTACTCTTCCAAAATTATTCGGCTGCTAACAAAACATCAACTTCATACTCCATACTGATAAATAGACATGTGACTGAATTGTCTAACTCTCAAATCTTTACTCATCTAGATTAAGTGTCTATGTCAAATGTCAAATGTTAAAAGATGCTCTTAAATCATATGTTGTAAACCTTGAAGTCTGGAAACCTGGGAATCTGAGAGCCTGGAAGCTCTTATACCAAATGTTGGAAATTTAGTAGGCCCATAACAAATACCATAGGTCCATAGTTCCATAGGTCTAGGATCTACAACACAGATTCCAGCAATCTTCCAATATTGACAAAACATGAACATACCACATTTAATCATACAAATGATGAGACAAAGATAAAGAAAGATTAGACAACATGTGTAAAGTGTTACATAAGCCACTGCTTACTCACGCTATCATATATACAAATGTCAATTTACAATGTGGGAGCGAAACTCTCAACCACTCTATGTGAACAGAAATAGATGGAAGAGTGAATGTACAAAATCTACAAGAATATTCAGATGTAGGAACAAAAATCTGAATATGTATGAGATGTATGACCTGATAGGTTGTAGAAGAGTGAATATGAGTGACAAAAAGAGGAAAGATCAGTTGGAAACTGATAATCAGCAAACCCTAATCTGATTTTAGGCTATGCAAGACCCTAAATCAGATGTGTACATGAAAGATCACATACTTACAGAATTAGCAAAGAATGCTAATATGTTGCTGTCAAAAATCCTCATACTCATGTGAACACTTCTCTAACACCTCATTTGATAGCATGTAGCATGCATGTACTGATTCTCCTTTAGATATGCCGAATAGGACTCCTCCTGATATGGATGCCACTGCCTCCATTAACTCCAAGTAGTACCTGTGTGCATAAAGAGAATATGTACCTAAATTCTTAACATAAGATGCAAATCTTATGTTAACCTCCATCCAATGTCTTTAAAGTACATCGAAATCTTCATGTAGAAGACAATCTTCAAATACATCATGTAGATGGCTGATCCACACCACCAAGCTATTGACGGGCAAGTCCTCTCCATAAGCAAGAGTGTGAGCACACTCTTTTCCAAGAAGAACTCCATAGTTGCTCCTCAACATGCTCCTAGAGTGCACCATGGCTGCCCCATGTGTGCTAGAGCACCACCTCTACTGAGGGACCAAAAATTGGCATTGTCGATTGGTGTGTGATGTCTAACAAAGTGACCCAAGACTCTCTTATATAGGTTTTAAAGCTCCATGTGAAAAACTCACAAAAAGCTTTTATTTTAATCACATCGCTTTTCAAATTGCTTTTGTTTTATTTTAAGTGAGTTTGCTTTATTTTTAAAGTTTCTTTTACCTAACTTTAAAAATAACTTCTTGACCTACTTTTTCACACTTCTGACTACCTGATGAATGATCTGACATCATTTTTATGATCCTCATGCCGAGAGCTATCATATGAGGTCAAAACCCTAAATTAGCAAAAAATTAGGGTTAGGTTTTTCTTCCAAATCTGATCTCTGATGACTGAATTTCATATACCATTGAAAAGCTCTCTTCAAGCTCTACAAGATAGGCTCATAAAAATTTTACCCATTTTTGTGCCAAAAATGACTAGTACCAAAATTAGGGTTTCTACCCTAAATGGATTTTGGACTGATGTAACATTGTTTTCCAACAGAGTCAAAGAATGAGACATTCATAAAGGTTCATATTGTCTCACTGATCTATGTATGATTCTTGTCTCATGAGTGTATATAACTATGTGATAATAAGAGTCAAAGAATCAGACAATCACAATAGTTTTCTATACACTTGGCCTACACTGTAATTATGCTCACATGAATCTAATTGACTATTGTGAGAGTAAGAGTCAAAGAATCAAAGAATTGCAATAGTCCTTATACACCACCTATACTATTCTGAGAGTAGGAATTGAGGTAGTGATTCAAACAATCTAAATAGACATATTTCTCAGTCTTATACTACTGTGAGAGTAAGAATGATGTAGCGAGTCAAAAAATCACAATAGTGGTTTAATTTACATTTGATTCATCAAAGTATACAAATGCGAAATGCTTTCAGGAGTCGAATTTGTACTATTGATAATTAAAATACATAAAACCAATCACATAAATACAAATCATACATATATAAGAGACACATATGTGAATCATAACATATGCATGACACACAATAACCATAACAACAAAAGAGAAAATATATGAAAAATAAATCAATACCTGAATGATATGGTGAGGAAAGGGCTTTATGAGTGGTATGGTAGAAGTAGAGCTCTAAGAAGTTGTGAGAAAGCACATGTGGAATAAGCTTTTTTATCAAATGGAAATATATATATATATATATATATATATATATATATATATATATATATATATATATATATATGCTTAGAAATAGGTTTGTGATCTAAATAGTTTTTTATGGAAATAGCTTTCCATTGAAACATTTTTTATCAAAAGTTCTTTTGATTGAAAGTCCTTCGATCAAAAACATGTGCGTGTCAGATTTTTTATTTGTGTTTACTCAGAAGTCCCTGAGTAAAACAAAGATATTCGATATTTTCCATTATTTTATTGAATTAGTGCAACCTATGCTTTGATGTCTCACCCTGCATTGTCTACCTCCTCTACCTCTTCCTCTCGAGCTTCTACTTCTACATGCAAAGTTAGCTTTGGAGGTGCTTCCATCACCACCAATATTTTTACCTTTTCCTTTGTGATCTTTGCCTTTGATTTTATCGATATAAAAGTCAGAGGATTAATTAACTTTTTGTTTCTCACCATTCCTCATAATTTTGACCTCATGAGTGAAGAGTAGTCCCATAAGAGTGTTGACATTTGGTAGTTGCATATCCATGTACAAGTCCATGGCAGTGGTGAAAGCTTCCCACTTCTCAGCAACCTTGATTTTATTGATGAATTGTGTCATCTTTTGCACTTCATCAATGATTTCTCCAATGATCCCTAGTTAATCTCCAATTTCCTTCATTTTCTTGACAAAATCAATTATACTTTGTTTGGGCATCTTCTTGAGCATTGTGAACTCCATCCACAGTTGGTTCTTTGTAGCTTTGGTACGTAAAGAGAAGAATGCTTCCAAAGCATTCCATATCTCTTCATATGTCTTACAATTCCTAATACAAGGATATAAGACATCAAAGATAGGATTTAGAATATATGACTTTGCAAAAGCATCCTTTGCACACCATGTGTTTAACCTTTCCTAATCATCTTGAGTTGGTTGTCCTTTGTTTTTGAGAATAGGTATCATCTCATTTCTTGAGATGTATCCATACAAATGTCTCCCTTGAAAGTAAACCTCCATCCTTAGAGACCATGCTGAATAGTTTCTTTGATCCACTTTGTCAATTGATGAGGGAAATCCATCACCCACAATGTCAAGTGCATGACTATGCTCTGATACCATTAGGAAGAGTGATGGCTAATGCAGAGAGATGAGGGGGTCGTGGGAAAAACTATATTGTGGACCTACCTAAGTATCTCTAGAGACCTTTATTGGAATCTCTAAGCTTCTAATATGTCCATTTATACCACTATTTTGCCTTGGAACATGAATCTCAAGACTCTATGTCAAAACAAATAACTTCCAAATACTCTTCAACTTGACAAAACCTTCTATTTCTAGAAGAACATATTCACATATTCACTCAAAGATCATAGCTTGGAGTTGATCCAAGACCTTTTGCACACATTAGACTGAAGTTCTCAATGAATTATAAAATATTACTTCATGGATTTATAAAGACTATACTAAGAGCAACATGCATAAGAAGTCTGAGGGGTGATCCTGACTTTTTCAAGAAGATGAAGATGCATAGACATGGTCACCTTGATATATTAATGACTCAAAATGTACAACTCCAATTACCATAAACCTTTGTAAAGATACTTAGAAGAGACCTACATTGATGTTCTAATTAATAGAATATTCCAATAGATCACATACATGGTGCAATGATTTGGACAACGTGAGTGTCTTCAAGCAATGTATTGTAGCAATAAACAGAGAGTAATGTAGCTATGAAAATGTGATATAAATGTATTGATAAGTAAGATATGATACAATGAAAAGTTGGAGTACTCTAAAAGCTTCAAGGTGAATACATTAATCACTCAAATGAGTGTGTTGATCAGCTCTCATACCCACGGCTAGGAATGAATACATAGGTACAATTTTTTAGATGATTATTGGTTGGATGCACCTAAAAATGACCCATACTTGTAGGATTTTTTTGAATTTTGAATTCAAATATATTTGTGGCATTTGAAAAATAATATATCCATGAGATTCTCTCTATAACACTACTTTATGTTTAATAAAATTAATATCTTATATTTATGTTAGAACTCAATAAGTTAATACAGGAATATGTATGAGATTGTGCCTTATGTTTCTTATGAAGTCCTAATGCACAAGTTCAAGCACTTAGGCTTGCTCGATGCACCACCATAATTTTCCATGAAGATGATGAAGAAAAGAGTTATTCTATAAGATTTAGAGCAAAAAGAGAAAAAAGGTTAGTGAATACCTTTCATAGAATTTAATAATCTAGAGTTAGCTCAAATTGCTAGAAACTAGGAATTATGTTGTTGATATGCTTTTGAAAGATTTTTATGATGATTATGATACTCAACAAATTGAGGAAATGGAAATAGTTGCATATAATGCTAAAGGGATTTCATATGAATGGTTTGATATAAAAGAAACAAATAAAGAAAAGTCTAATTATCAAGTTTTTTTCTAAGTAAATTGAATGCATGTATTTCATGGTCGATAAAGTATTATCCTTGCACAATGAAATGTGCATCTAACACTTTTTTGGAAGAAATCTTAATTTGGAAACATGAGGAGAGATAATTGAAATATCCCTAATGTGTTGTAGGACCCAAAGCTTGCAAACACATATTATGAAGCACTTGCATGCATCCTTATGGGTTGTTCATAGGGGGGTTTGATAAGATACTTATGCTAAGATATAGAGAAAGAAGATTTAACAAATCATGTAGAATGTCAAGCACTATGAAGTAAGTCAACCACTTATGTTTATAATATTTCTCTTGAAGATTTTATTTAAAGGTTTAAGTACGTAGAGAAGATCGTGGCTGCATGAGGAAAATTTGATGCTCAATAAGATGAATATTTCTTCTCCAAGCATGGGATTTGATTAACATTAAGAGTGCTTACAACCGAAAAGAAAATGGAAAGATCAAGAACGGACTATTTCCATTCATCAAAGAATTATCAAAAGGTATGATAGTAAGATTCATTTATGGCATCATTTTCTTTCTTTTTCTATGTGGGCTAATAGGATGAATTGTACTCGGATGATTAAGTTTATGTCCTCGGGATCATCTATATTTCGGAAACCCATATTTTCCTAGAGAATCTTATATTGTTTTATGGTTTATGATTCCTTATCATGATAACCGATATGGAGAAGATCTATTGGCATTGTGGTCAAGATAAGTTGAAGGTGGAAATAAATAAACTATAGGATTCTTGTTTGGAAAACGTAATTTAGTTTGATAAGCGATATAGTAAGAGTTCCAAGAAGAAACAAAGGTTTGAAAAGGTGTTGTTTTATGATAAAACGTTTGATATTGAGTATGAGGCACATAATTCATGGCATTGTCAAGTCTGAATGCTCCAAGGGTAGGAGAAGAAAAGGTGTCCCAAGCCTTCCCTATTGCTTGTGCGTCTCTTGAACCAAGAAGGAGCACCACAAATTTTACTAGATTGAATATTGTTTCATATTATCGTATGCATAACCTCTACCATTAAAACCCCTTTCTTAGCCTTGATAAGCACGTGCCACAAATACTTGAAATTGATTTCCTATCTATTAGTATATGAAAAAATTATACCCCTCATGATTGTATGTAGTAATGCACATTTTGCCTCTTGATCCATATCTTTGCTTGGAGCCTTCTTGTTTGCTTTAGCATTGAGTACTTCCCCTCCCTCTACAGTGTGAATTTTTTCCATCTCTTTTTCCTTTGTCTCTGCTTGCATAGAAAACTTGGTCTTGGCTTCCCTTTGATTGTGAACCTCTTTGATTTATCTCCTCGATAACCATCAATGTGACTACCTGATCAAATTATAGTAGGGAATCCCTCACATACACTGGTGTGGTGAATGCTTTCTACCTTTCATCATCTCTCAAGCCATTGAGAGTGTTTTTGACAAGATAATTCTCTTTCATTGGGCTCCCAATTGACCTTAGGGCATTTGCAAGATCCTTAACCTTCAAGATGTACTCATTTATGTTAGTTCTTGGTGCTTTAATAAGACTATAGTGCTTTACTAAGATTATATAGCTCACTCTAGAGTTAAATCTTCCTTGCTTTGGTTGATGAAGAGTACAATCTCTCCAAGGTCTCCCTAACCTACTTGGATATGTCCAAGTCTTGAATATGCCCTATCATGCCATTGCTTATGTGTTTTGATAGAATGAATATGACTATCTTATCCCTTTCTATCCATGTTGATATATTTAGGTAGTGATGTGTGTGAACACTCTAGGACCGCCGGGGCACTTTTTTCCCTCTTTAGGAGGTTTTTTTCCCCCGGCTTGTATATACGCCTATTGCCCTAATGGGCTACTTATCTTTGTACATTCTCTAGTAATACATTCAGTCTTGTGTGTTGTGCTCCAAAATTCTTCTTCTTCCTTGTGTTGTTCGCGTGCTTCCGCAGACGTCTAACTCCAACAGTTGGTATCAGAGCAGGTCGTCGCTTCTTCTAGGGTGCCGTCGACACTCCTCCGTTTGCAGTCTCAGATTCGCACAAAATTTGGTGAGCATACTCAGGGTGTTTCCGAGATCAAAACGGCTTCGCTTTGTGGTGCCAAAATAGCGATCTGAGCTCGTTTCGACTTCCGAACGCACTATCACAGTGCTTGTGCAGGCTATTTCGTCCTTTTGTGCCAAAGGTATATACCAGTTTCTGTTGGCCAGTTTGGTATCAGAGCAGGTCGTCGCTTCTTCTAGGGTGCCGTCGACACTCCTCCATTTGCAGTTTCAGATTCGCACGAAATTTGGTGAGCATACTCAGGGTGTTTTCGAGATCAAAACGGCTTCGCTTTGTGGTGCCGAAATTGCGATCTGAGCTCGTTTCGACTTCCGAACGCACTATCGCAGCGCTTGTGCAGGCTATTTCGTCCTTTTGTGCCAAAGGTATATACCAGTTTCTATTGGCCAGTTTAAGCGTCTCGAAGTCTGCTACAGGTCTAGCAGAACTCGTCTGGTCAGTTCCGTTCAACTTTTTGAGATACAGTCAATTTTCTGCATCAAGGTATTTTAGTCACCGGCCATGGCTGAAAGCAGTGATGTATTCCGTATGTTGGCTGTTGAGGATAAGTTGGATGGTACCAACTACCCATTATGGGCTTATATGATGCGACATGTACTAGTTGCAAAAGGATTGTGGAACATTGTGCAGGGTGTTGAAAGACGTACTGTTACACCTGTAACGACAGGTACTGCAAATACAGGTGTTGGAGCTGATGAAGATGGTGTCGAAGATGATATTCCGCAGATTCTTGTTCGTGCTGCTGTTTCTGTTGCACCTACTGTAGAGCAAATTCGTTGGGATGGCAGAGATGCCCAGGCACATGCATTGATAGCTTTGTCTGTCAAACGTGCCATTATTCCTCACATTCGCTCTTGCAGAACAGCAAAGGATGCTTGGGATACACTTACCACTTTGTACCAGGCTAGGAATGAGGCTCGTGTTGCTTACCTCCGAAAACAGTTGGAGAGTGAGCACATGAATGAAGGTGACTCTATGGACAGTTTTCTTACAAAGATCAAAGACCTGAAGGAACAATTGATTTCTGCTGATGAGGTTATACCAGATAGCTCACTTGTGCAGACGGTTTTGAATGGTCTTCCTGATTCATATCATAGTTTTGCCTCTACTCTTCGGTTGATGATGAAAGGCAATCTGAATGCCTTGTCATTTGAGGAATTAGTCTCTGTTCTGTTGCAGGAAGATCAGTCCAGGCAGAACAGGTCCATTATGTGTGTTGCAGATCAAGCTTTCCTGGCTAGTCAGAAGGGCAAAGGAAAATGGAGCTCTTCTACTAGTAAGCAGAAATGTGCAAATGCTGCACAATCGAAGAACCAGGATAAAGATGAGAAGAAATCAGAAAAGCAGAAATTGTTCTGCAAGTAGTGTAAAGGAAATTATCATATTATAAAGAACTGTCCAAAACTGGCTGCTAAAGAGGCAAAGAAGAAAGAGGTTGGAATGGTTGTTGCAGAGGCCTCTACACCAAAAATAGAGTCTGCAAATCTTGTGCAGGAAGAAGAATGGGCGTTTACTAATGTCTGCAGTTTTGACCCATCTTCTCATGATCAGTGCATGTCTGCAGTAGACTCAGATGTTTGGTACTTTGACAGTGGGGCGACCAAACATATTACCTCGCAACGCAGTTTCTTCTCTTCACTCGAGCCTGCCCCTACAGGGAATACTGTCACATGCGCCAATAACTCCTCTTATCCTGTTATGGGAGTTGGTAAGATCATTCTGACTACTGCTGATGGTAGTTCTTTCACTTTGTCAGATGCTTTATTTGTGCCAGGGATAAAAAAGAACCTGTTATCAGTTTTTGCATTAGCCAAGATTGGCTTGGTTGTGAAATTCGTTGATGACAGGTGTACAATCCATGATCTCTCAAATGGGGATGTGATTATTGCTTCAGGCATTTTATGTCCCCACGGTTAGCTCAAGACTTAGGTTCAAATGACACAATAGACCACTTTCATGCATGTAACTCACAGACCAAATTATCCTTTGCCTTTATGGAAAACAATCCCAAGGATCCCTCAGTTTTCCTACCTCGGGGTATGGTCAACTTCAAAAAACCCTATCTAATAATCTTGATATTGATTTTCACATAACCAGTGGAAGTTTTGGTTGTATTCCTCACGAGCTTTCCAACAACACAAGAATCACAGCAAACGGATTTCGTATGAGGAAGTTATGTCAATTCAGGCTTCAGGGATTAAAACAGGGTTCAAACAAGCCAACAGGGCAACAGGTTTTCCTCGGGTTATTTACCTATAGCCTCCTTATGTGCTCTAGAGTCCATTATCCATGTCCAAAATTAGCCAAAATCTTCAATTTAAAAAACCCTAAAAATTTAGCCGAAAATGGCTGTCAATCGCGATGGACTAGTGTCAATCGCGATGGACTGGTGTCAATCGTGATGGACTGGTGTCAATCGCGATGGACTGGTGTCAATCACGATGGACTGGTGTCAATCGCGATGGACTGGTGTCAATCGCGATGGACTGGTGTCAATCGCGATGGACTGGTATCCGTCGCGATTTTTCTGTCGGTCGCGATGGACAGGGGTGTCCGTCGGGGTCTGTTAATCGTGATGGACTGGCTGTCCGTCGCGATGGACAGTGTCAATCGATTGATGCTATCAATCGCGATGGACTAAAAAAATGCAAATTTTCCAAAAATTTTTGTGGATTTGTGATGTGCAAGGTCTCTAGTCTACTGTGGTGCACTCAGTTTTACCAAAAGATGAAAATTTCTGTCAATCGCGATCGACAGAAGCTGGCGACTGCGAGACAGTTCTGCACATTTCCGTACCTACGCAACGTGTTGGAGGGGATGATGCTGCTGGAACCTGCAAGAAACTCAACAAACATGCAAACACAAGGCACACAATATTGCTCTCTCGCTCTCTCTCACAAGTGGAATGAGGGAAATGAGGTGGAGGAGGTGATATGATCAAAAAATGAAAATTTTTGCGATGATGGAGATGGAGGTGGGAGATGGTGATGATGATGATGGTGATGATGGTAATGAGGTGAGGAAAAGAAAAATAAGAAAAGTGAGGAAATTACCTACAATGCCAACGTCCCAAATCTACGTCTTACCATCACACGCTCGTCCTCAAAGCTCGATCCCCGGCAACGGCGCCAAAATTTGGTGTAGCTCAGTGATGAGTAGCACCTCCTTTAATGTCAATCCGGGAAGACAAGAGGATGGTATGAAGACCTCAAGCAAGTGAAGGCACAAGTGCGTGAGTGAGAAGCACACCAACATGCACACACATACACACACACGCGCACACACAGTAAGACAAAGAGTGAGAAGCAATGGAGTTCTTAGATTACTTTCAAAAAGCTCTTACAAGTTCATATCAATTACAAGCTAACCCCAAAAATGAGCTCTCTAGCTCTATTTATAGTTTTTGACTAGGTTTTGGCCCTGTCCAGACCTAGTGTCCGGCCTAGTTAAAAATTAGGTTCCAGGGCCAATTTGAGGGCTTAAACGGAGTCTAAAAGATATGAAAATTGATATGTAGGTACTTCTAAGGCTCCTCAAGCTCAAGGACTCCTTGGCTTGCACAAAATGGAGCTACAAAAATATGAAATGGTATTTACAATGATTGTTAGTGATAAGAATCACTGTTATAAAGATGTTGATTTGGAAAAAATTGAAGGGCCTATCTGCCAGATTTGCGTCGACTGCTTTGTCTACTTAATCCTTCACCTCGCTCTGACTCTCTCCGCTGGCTTCCTTGTCTAGTCAGTCCTTGGGTGCCCATACAGCTCTCAACATGCATAAACTGACTTTCAAGTCCAACAGTGTAGCTTAAATCAGGTCTTGTAATTGCAAGATATATAAGACTTCCCACAATTTTCCTGTACATAGTAGCATTTTCCAATGCTTCACCTGATGTAGTATCCAATTTCAAATTCTGATCTAAAGGCATAGAAATTGGCTTACAATCAGCCATACTATACTTTTGCAGCATATTCAAGGCATATTGCCTTTGCGACATCCATATACCTGTTTCTGTATGTATAAACTCAATGCCCAAGAAATAGCGTAGCACACCAAGATCTTTCATGTCAAATTCCTGCATAAGAAGTTTCTTTACCTCTTTGATGCTTTCTTCATTATCACCACCTACAATCAGATCATCAACATAAATAGCCACAATAGTGATGCCATCATCAGCCTTCCTTGCATATAGTGAGTGATCTGCATCACACATAGAAAACCCAATGCTGGTTAAGTAATCAACAATCCTTGCATGCCATGCACGCGGAGCCTGCTTCAGCCCATACAGAGCCTTTTGCAACCTGCAAACATATTCTGGATGCTTTGAATCTTCATATCCTTGTGGCTGGTCCATATATACTTCTTCCTGTAACTCACCATGTAGGAAAGCATTCTTCACATCCATCTGATGCAAAGTCCATCCTTTTGCTGTAGCTAATGCAACAAGTGTTCTGACAGTAGACATTTTAGCTACAGGGCTGAATGTTTCCTCATAATCAATGCCATATGTCTGTGCATAACCTTTAGCTACCAATCGTGCTTTATACCTGCTTATGCTACCATCAGCATTATGCTTTACCTTGTAAACCCATTTGCAGCCTATGGATTTCTTTCCTTGCGGCAATGGAACCAGCTTCCATGTATCATTTCCATAAAGTGCAGCCATCTCCTCATCCATAGCTTTTTCCCAATCTGCATTACCAATTGCTTCTTCAAAACAAGAAGGTTCAGCATCTTGTATTAGCTTTGTCATGTAGGCACAATGGCGAGCCATGTAACTATCATATGTCAATTGTTGCACTGAATTACGCATCCTCCCAGATCTTCTTGGTCCTGGGTCACTTCTTCTTGTATCATCTGCATGTGCCCTTCTTACTCCTGGAGTCTTCACAGAGGGCAATCCAAGTTCCTCATCAAGACTCTTTTCTGAACCGCTTGAATCTCCATGAACATCTTCAAAACTTGCACCTGTTTTACTACCAGCAGAAAGCTTTTCTTTACCTTTCTTGGATGTATTTGATGAATTTGTTGGACTGAAATTTCCACGCAATCTTCCACTCCATGGATTTGAGTTGGAACTATTGCTTGGTGATGCATCCGGTCCACTCAAATCTTGAGATTTTGCACTAGATTTTTCAGCATTTTCTTTGTCATTTGGTTCAAGATTCAGTCCTTCTTTGGCATCTGCATAGAAGCTTGACATTTCATCAAATACCACATCTCTGCTCACCTTTACCTGTCGTGTGAGTGGGTTATAACATTTGTACCCCTTTTGCTCAAGGGAATATCCAATGAAGACACATTTTTCTGCTTTCGGATCAAGCTTTGTCCTCAACTCATCTGGAACATGTACATATGCAATACAGCCAAAAACTTTCAGATGTGATAAGTTTGGCTTTTTACCTGTAAACTTCTCTTCAGGTGTAACTTGATGTACAACAGCAGTCGGAGTTCTGTTCATGATGTATACAGCAGTATTCATAGCTTCTGCCCAATAACAATGAGGCATATTCTTCTCAGCCATCAAGGCTCTTGCTATTTCTGCAATATGTCTATTTTTGCGTTCAGCAACACCATTCTGTTGTGGTGTGTACCTGCATGAAAACTGATGCCGAATTCCATGATTTTTTAGAAAACTTCTGAACTCATTTGACATGTATTCACCTCCTCCATTAGATCTTAATGTTTGAATGTACTTCCATGTCTGCTTTTCCACCATAACTTTAAAATTCTGGAAGTGAGTAAACACCTCGCTCTTCTCTTTCACGAAATATACCCATACTTTGCGTGTATGGTCATCAATGAAAGTAACATAAAACCTGCAACCGCCCATAGATGTGGTCTTTGCTAGACCCCAAACATCTGTATGTACTACTTCTAGTACATTCTGACTAACATGCTTGTCATGTGGAAATGATGCTCTTGATTGTTTACCAAATTGACATGCTGCACATACCTTTTGCATTTCTGCAGCTTTGAAATTTGGTAGTCCATGGACAATCTCCTTTGACTGCATCAGTTTTAGCCTTTGCAAGTTTGCATGTCCAATCTGTTTGTGCCATATCTCTATATCTGCAATAACTCCACCTTTCGCAAACATGGCTGCATTTATTTCAGGAATCTTCACATTCAAGGTGAAAATCCTACCCACTTTGTTTCCTTTGGCAACCAATCGTCCATCCTGCTTGTACTCTTCTACATATAATCCATCAGCATTGAACCTGACTTGTAATCCCTGGTCAACCATTTGTCCAACAGAAACCAGATTCTTCGTTATATTTGGAACATGCAGCACATCAGCGAGATGTTTTACCTTTCTGTCCTCCATAGACAATGCTATGTTTCCTGTATGCTCAATAGGATGCGATGTGTCATCGCCTGTTTCAACATATCCAGGAACTGGCATTTTCTGCAAACTACTAAACCATTCTGCATGATTGGTCATGTGATTTGAAGCACCTGAATCAACATACCAGACATTATCATTCGATTTTGAAACACCAGCAGACATCGTATTCATCATGTGATGTTGAACCATAAACAGCTTCTCAGAATCATCTGCACTTGTGGATGCATAGTTGTTTTGCTTCCTTCTGTTATTTTGATTCTTTAACCTGCAATCACGTTCAAAGTGTCCAAGTTTACCACAATTCCAGCATCCTTTACTATCATTACCTGAATCATTTCTTTGGAAATTTCTACGACCTCTTTGGCTCCCCCTGCCTCGAAACTGTCCTCTTCCTCCTGCATGATTCTGTTGTTGACCTTGGTCTTGGTTACTGTTTCCTCTTCCACTTCCAAAACCTCTACCTCTGCCTCTTCCTCTGCCAGAGTAGAATACCTGCTCAGAACTGGGCTTTCCTTGGGAGTTTGAATCCTCACCAATATTCTTTTCTTCAATGATCAGCATAGAGACCAAATCAGCAAAATTCGGAATATTTTCCCTGGTCTATATATAAGTTCTGAACTACTTATATGCAGCTCCTAAACCACGAAGGCACACTTCCACCTTATCATCATCATCTACATTCACGCCAATAGATGCAAGTGACTCACATATGCTTTTGATTTTTAGAGTGTAGTCACTTATCGACATGCTCTTTTTCTCCAATGTATGCCGCTCGTTCTTGAGTTGCAATTTCCGTGCCTTTGTATTGGTCTCGTACAAAGTGACCAAAATGTTCCAAGCCTCTTTTGGAGTCTTGGCATCCTGTATGTGTCCAATCATGCTATCCTGTATGCTAACAAATAGCCAATACATTACCTTTTGTGCTCCTTGATTCCATTCCTCATATGCTCTTAACTGTTCTGCAGTCCGATTCCTTTTTGCTAACTGCGGAGCATTTTCATTCTCTCCTTCGATGTACTTCCAGTAGCCTTTTCCCATCAGGAAATTCGTCATTCTGAATCTCCAAGCATGGAAGTTGTTCTTGTCCAGCTTATCGCTCATAAGCTGACTCATTCCATCTGCGTTTACCATTTTTGCAACAATTCACAACACCGCAACACACTACAAGCAGCACTTCTGCTTGAACACTGTCGCACTATGACGTGACAGTTCGATCTCAGAAAAACACAGTTTTCGTGTATCAACAGTACACGGAATTGCTTGAAATTCTGAATCTGGAATATATGAGTGTCGTCGAACACAACGCAAGTTACAGTTTCTAAAACTGACCTCGTTTTTCTGTGGGCCCCACCTTGCGGGCTCGAAACGGAGGTCGAGATGGCTCCGAAACTTCGATCTGACAAAAACAAGTGACACTAAAGGGTTCCTAAAGGGATAACTCTCGAAAATATTTTGAGGTCTTCTACCTTCACGACGATTTTCGTAGCAAACGGAGGCCGTTTGTGAACTCACATTTTCTCCACGCCTTGCCGCGTAGTCTTCACCGTCGCCTTCTCCACGAGCTCTCTACAGCCACGCTGGCTCTGATACCATGTCACGAGGAAGGAGATAAGGAAGAGAGCTCACACACACACTCTCACTCTCAAGGAGAAGCACACACACAGATTGAGGCAAGGAAGAATGATCTTCTTCTTCTTCTTCTTCTATTACATAAAAGGAATGTACAAGAATGACCTAAAAACAAGAATACAACCAGTGCAATATATAAAGACCAGTACATAAGGAAAAACCTAATGTCCGCGAATGAGTGAGCTGGCAAGAAACAAATGTGCCATCACTCTCGGTAGATAAATCTAATAAAGCTCAATGAAGTATCCCTGACATATACCGGCGTGACCACTATACATGTTAGAGAAACGAAAAACTGGTACGTGTCATCCTGGATCATCACATGTTGAGCTTGATATCTCAACAATAATTTCTAATGAGCACGTTATTCCAATCTTACTCAAAGTATTCTCAAAATCTAAGATACACTCAATCTAGAAATCTTGATGATCTTCAATCTTGATAGGTGTGAAGGACTCAGACTCTCCCACTTCAGTAGAAAAATTTTGTACAGTTCCAACATGCATACATGGAAAACTAGAAGTATTCTCTATTGAAATTCAAGTCTCAACCATCCAAAAGGACTCATCCATGCTGCAAGTGGACCAATAAAAAAAAGAGGAGCCAAAAATATTGGAAGCAAGTTAGGAGCTCCACCAAAATCAATAAAATTTTAATCTCATCAATCATCCATTAAAAACTCGACCTACATTGATTAATGAATGGTTAGCTAGATTGTGGGTAATGTAAAAGCTCTATATCAACACCATAGATTCTTGAGCTATATGCATTCCACAAGTTATACACATATGCTAGTGAAGTCTTAAAGTCCAAAAAAGCAATCTCCTTGCTTGCTTATTGCATTTTATCATGATTTTTCTCCTCTCTATCTAGAGTTGTAGTTAGGCTTTAACAATTTTGTTTGTACTAGAATGTAGAGCATTTTCTCTCTCATATTTAAATTATTTTCATTTCATTTAAACCCTCATTTGGTTTTCATATAGTTCCCTAAATTGTGCAAGAGTTTCAAGTTCTTTTGCTAAGTGAGTTGTGAGAAATTTCCTTGCTTTTGAAGGTATATCTTTGCAATAGGTAGAGAGTGTTGTAGATAGCTAGTCTATCTTGCAGAGGATGGTTCTTCTAGATGTGATATCCATTCGTCATGATTGAAATCTTGTTAGATATCTCTCCAAATTTAGTTTAAGTGTAAAAAGTTTCATTATAAGTCTATATACAAATTTAGAGAAAACTCTAGAACATTGAGCATATATCATAACTTGTGGGCCTAGTGGAGGGCAGGCATTTCCCATTGCTGCATTGGGGTGTTAGAATCATCCCCAATTAGTGGTATCAAAGCCATTTTAGAGACATGGAGAAATCCTTGGACATCATATTAAATACTTGGCGCGATAAATATTACTTATGAAAGCACAAGGATGACTTATCAAGCCAAGAAGACATCAAAAGGGGGCTGCATCAATCAGGACCTCAGCTAGTTGAAGATCAGCAAGGGAGAAGTTATCAAAAGGTAACATCCACACCTTCCAAAGCTATTGAAAATTGGGGAGAAGCTAGAGGAAAATATTGGAGCTCAGTATGGCTAAGTATAGTGCACAAATAGAGAAGTTAGAGAAATGCAATTATCAACCAAGGAAATTTAGACTTAGCAGCTACCTTATGGGAAAAGGAGTGTGGGGAGTAGTGAGTGGCACAAATCCAATGCCTCATGTACATGATCCATCACTTGAAGAACAAGTGAAGAAACTTAATGAATGGATTGTTGGAGTTAGACGTCTGCGGAAGCACGCGAACAGCACAAGGAAGAAGAAGAAGCTTGGAGCACAACACACAAGACTGAATGTATTACTAGAGAATGTACAAAGATAAGTAGCCCATTAGGGCAATAGGCGTATATACAAGCTGGGGGAAAAAAACCTCTTAAAGAGGGAAAAAAGTGCCCCGGTGGTCCTAGAGTGTTCACACACATCACTACCTAAATATATCAACAAATCCCCAGTAAGAGCACTTGAGGGCATTCAAGCAAGAGTAAGTGCAAGCTTGGGAACACGCGTCCTGGGCACACCAGGGCAACAACACAAGGAAGGAAACTCAAGGTTGGAAAATCCTCAACACCCTCTATCAATTCGTAGCTTAGGCTAAGTGCGGGAAGTGCTAGGAGTAAGCCAGGGCAACGATAGGCATCAATCAAGTTGAAGACTACCTATGCACTCAAGTTCAAGATTAAACATAATCTCTTCTTGATGCGGTGACCTTAAAGGAAAGAATCTAACGTGGAACGATCAACTTACAGTGCGAAAATTAACTCAAATATTCCTGACGACGTGATTTCTGACAAGAGCATAAACACGGTAACCACTAAAAAGAATCAAGTGACTGATACAAAAGAACTCAGCAACGAGGTTGTACTTGGGCAAATTTGGGCTATTCAATTAGGCTTATGAACCTTAGATCAGGACGACATCTAGGGAGAGATAGACAAAGTCTTAGGTCTTTGGAGGCTAGTGTCAACCACACTGCTAGGTCTTGGGCCCAGCAGTTGAGCCACCACTCATACTACCCTAGCTCTGAGACTAGTGAATCAGAGATGTCTCAAGGCATGGATCGACCTACGGGAAGTTCAGGAGTGCCATACTTGCACAGGGTAGAAGGCCCCTACAAGACGCAGTTGGAATACCTTAGGACCAACCGATTAGGTGCTAGCATCTATGAGGACGGCCTAGGAAGATCTGTGGTCCAAATCAAAAACCCAGACCAATCTATTGGGCTAGAGCACCCTGCTGTCAAGTTTGAGAATGGTGCATACCTTGATAAAGAGGGAACTATATACGTGGTCACTAGTCACCCGGAGAGGACAGATGAATTCGGGAATGTGATCCCTGAGACGGACATAGAGGACCTAGAACAAGGAAACATGGGTGTAGAGCCCAGGACCCCTCGAGGGAAATATGTTCTTACGAGAATTCTCACTCCTAAGTGGATTCCCCAAGACAACAAGAGCATAGATCTGCTTCTGAACCGAGAGACTGATGAAGCCTTTTGGAGGTATAAATCTGATCGACCAAATGATATAGGAACAATCATGATCTATGAGTTTAAAGATCGAGATAGCCCAGGCAGAGTGACCTACTTAGATCACGCTTCAGAGAGGATATTTGTGGTTACAAACCATGATAGACATGCTTACACTTGGAAGGGTGAATTCGTTTCCCCCCAACCAAGATCGAATGTGTCCTATGGTCACCCTGGAGCTGGAACATCCCAAGCTCATGGAACTCAAAGAGACAGAAGTAGAGATAGGCCAGAAGTAAGCTTTGCCAACCCAGGGGGCAGAGAAAGAACGAGGACGGAAACACACAGAGTAGAACCTGAGGTACTTAGAGCTCCCAAGAATCAAAGAAATGCGGATGAGTTCCCTCTACCACGACCTAGAGAGCACACAAGGACTCTGAGACCGACTCAGCTAGTTAAGTCCATGAAGAACTACTTCGATGGCACTGGAGATCCATACGATCATGTGGCTGATTTTAGGCAAGTCTTGAGAGCTGAACAAGTGGAAGATCTGTTCACGCAATACAATGCCTTTGGTCTAACCCTTAGGAACACTGCCCTGACATGGTTTCAGCCACTAAACGAGAGGCAGTTCAAGAGCATAGACCAACTTCTAGAGGCATTCATTATCGAATTCTCTAAAAGTGGCATAAGACATAACACTTCCTCGCTGATTCACAGCTTCAAGCAAACCCCTCAAGAGACCATGAGACTTGCTGGAAGAAGATTTAGGCAATACTTGGAGAGATGCCCTGTCCCTGAGCTACCCACACCAGCTAAGCAAGTGGCTTTATTCTTGGATGGATTGCTAAGTACCAAATTGAGGTCATATGTGTATCTGAAGGACCCTAGGACTATAGAAGAGTGTGTACGCATGTGCATTGACATCGAGGATAACCTAGGGGAGGAGTTAGAGCTTTCCAAAATATACAAAGATTCAGATAGTGCCTCTAGCCTCTCTTCCTCGCAATCCACATCAATTGAGGAACTCGCTAAGAAAGTGGCACAAAAACTAGGTGTCTCTAGCAAACAAATTCCAAGATTTGCCCCAGTAAAGAGATGTTATACCTGCGGTGGTGACCATATGGCGAACGTATGTCCCATTATGGCTCAACCCCAAGTGAATCCCAGTAGCCAATACTGCACCATAGAACGGAGATACACTAATCACACAGCACAAGATTGTCCATACAATAAGCAAGCGGTTAGGCAAACCTACCCTCAGCCATATCAACAGGGAAGATATCAGAACCAACACCCACCATAGCAATATGCTAGGCCTCAACAAACCTACCAACCACAGTACCAAAACCAACAAAGGCCTCAGCCTGTGTTAGCACAACAACCCCCTGGCCCAGCTAATGTGATCCCAGTAAAATATGCAGCTGCAGAAGAGAACCTGAATAGAGCTATAGTCCCTATAACACCATTGCTTTCTGAAAGTGACCCGAGTGACCATAGCTTTGATTCGACGCATATTGACAGCCCCTAGGCCCTACTACATGCAATCTCCGGAACATGGTGAGTCCTATTACAGTGAAGAGCCAAATGAACCTAGTTGGGAGTCAGATTACACAAACGTCATGTATGCAAACCCCAACCCTAGACCTCAACCTAGGCAAGTAAGACCTCCATTCCCTAGAGGACCATGCTACAGATGTCAAGGAGATCATCTCATTCGTGATTGTCCCGTGCCTCCACCTACACAACCCCAGTCAGTGACGATCCAGGGCTTTTGCCAAGAGTGTGGAAAAGAGCATCTCTTACGAGACTGCCCTAAGAATCCTAATAATATGCCAAAAATCACTCCTATTAACGTTATTGGGTTAGTGGTAGATTCCACAGGAAGTGTCACTTCCACTGCACCCGTACAGGTAGTCACTAGAGCTCAAGCATTGCAGCAAAACCAAGGGGTAGGCCAGGAAAAGAGCCCAGAAGTTAGTGAAACAGAGAGCATGACAAAGGAAAGGACTAGAGCTTGGAGAGATAGTCGTGAAAGAATGAAAAAGCAATGGGCAAAAAAGATGAGTGAACTTGAGGAAAGCCTCAGAGAAACAAAGGCCAGGATAACTGAACTCACATCTCAAACTCCCTCTCACACTACCCCACCTCCACCATTCCCAACTCCATCCGACCCGCCACCTTCCAACCCGCCTCACCTAATTCCACCACCCCCTAGAGTAGGATCAATCCTAGCAGATCCCACTCCCAAGGACCTAAACATGATGCTTAAAGCATATCAAGCCAGAATCCAAGAAGGGCCAAACGTAACTGATCATGAAAAGTGTTACCCTAGAGTAGAACTAGAGCTAGAACGAACCAAAATTTGTGCTAAGATGGTGGAATTGGCTCAGACCATGTTTGAAGCCAGTCGCCTATTTAACATCTCTAGTTCCGCGAAGACACAGTTGCACTTTGATGGACTGTTAGAAAGAATAGAGAAGCTGATTGCACAATCAGAAAAGGAACCCGCCTCTCAACACAGGGACAAGGCAAGTAAAAGAGTAAGCATTCCTACCCAGGAAGCCTATGTGCCTAACTCTACGGAGCTAGACACATCATCTTCGATGAATTGGTTCACACCAGAATTCCTATGAGAGATTCAAGAAGACAAATGGGCTAAAGAAAGTGAAGTCCCTCCTCCCATTGAACTTGTGGATGATGCACATGAACAATTCCCACAAGACATTCCATCCATTTATGAGGAGCAGGAGAGCACCCAATCTCAGGAAAGATTAGACTTTGAGTCTAACTCTCTACAAGAATTACCCCACTTCACAGGCCCATGGGAAGCTAAGTCTACTTGTATGAGAGCACCCACGGTCATGGTACGAAATGAGGACTCAGTCATACCTAGGAACACAGAGGTAGTGAAAAACACTAAAGTTCAGTGCAACCTCACTGTAGAAGAGCTACTCAAAGTAAGGCCAAAGCTATGGAAACATGTAGCCAAACAAGTACCAGAGATAGCAAAACCTCGTTCCCAGGTAGGATCCCAGAGAACAGTGCCAGAAATACCCTTGGACAAGATAGGAGATATGAGTGAAGGTGAAGAGGGAAACACTTATCTTCCCATTACACATCAAGGATACACAACCAAGGCAATTCTCGACTCAGGTGCAGGAGTTGCAATTGCTACCACTTCCCTATGGAAGCGTTGGGGCAAGCCAGCACTCAGGCCCACGAGGATGAAATTGCAGATGGCCGATGGTCACATAGAAAGACCCTTAGGGCTGTTAGAAGGAATAACTCTCACCACGTGTGGTGTCGAGTTCGAGCATACATTTGCTATATGTGATTTTAGCAAAAATCATGCCTATGAAATGATCTTGGTATGATCCTTTATGCGACAGTTGCAAGTGGTACAGGAATGGGGAACCAACTCCTTGTACCTGCAACACTTAGGTGTTACGACCAAAGTGAATCTTAAAGATTACTCTCATAGAGATGTCCCTCCTATCCAATGGAATCCCATCCATAGAGCCAAAGATGATACAGAATCGGTGCATTCCATAGGGTCAGGATCCTCATGGATGCATGAAGACACCCACTTATGGATGTGCAAAGTAGCAGTAGAAAAGAGAAAAAGCCAGAGAGATAGGTGCAAAAGAAACCCATAGATCAATTCAAGACCCAGCCTATGCACCTGTAGTATTTCTTGATGAAGAATTTGAACCCCACGGCTGGACAGAAATCTTAGCAACAATGGATGTAGCCATCAATGAGGAACAATGGACACCCCACTGTGATGAGGATGGCTATGACATTTCAGTTTTCTCCATAGAGCCAAGCATGGGAGAGGCAGTGTTAGAAGAGTGCGAACCTAGCCCTGATGCAATTGAGGATGCAAATGACTCCGATTTAGAGTCAATCATTATGGACCCACCTTTTGCATCAGATGAAGAATACTTCTATGAAGTAGAATTTCAACCCCAGAGGCATGGAGAGCTTACGAATGACGTAAGGCTAGCCACACAAGTGACCCTGAAGGAAGAAGGAAAGAAAAGACAGAAGAGAGAAGTCACACCAGAAGAGGAAGAATCTTTGTTTGAGGTCCCGGAAAATTTTAAGAAGTATGAGATAGACGACAGGAGAGTCATGATAAGAATGCCTAAACGAGAGGCACAATCAGGAGAGGCCTATGATAACAAAGAAACCACCAAGAAAATAGTAGTGGCCCTAGAAGAAGGAGAGGAGAGATGCACGTACATAGGCCATGACCTAACAGAGGAAGAAGAGCATGCGTTAATAGCCTTGCTAAGAGAATACAGAGATGTATTCGCTTGGAGTTACAAGGATTTGAAGGGTGTTGACCCAGACATATGCTCACACACCATCCCCATGACCTCAGATGCCAAACCCTCTAAGCAAAAGCCATATACATATAACGATAATTACGCTGCCAAGATCAAAGAGGAGATAGATAGACTGGTTGAGGCTGGATTTATCTATGAAATTGAGCACACTGAGTGGGTATCCCCCATCGTAGTGGTGCCCAAGAAAAATGGAAAGCTGCATGTATGCATTAACTTAAAGAAGGTTAATGCAGCCACCATTCGTGATAACTATCCGCTTCCTATCACAGAGCATCTCTTAGAAAGAGTGGCAGGCAAGGAAGTGTACAGCTTCCTTGATGGATTTTCGGGCTACAATCAAGTAGCCATAGCTCCAGAAGATCAGCATAAGACGGCATTTGCCACTGAATGGGACATATTTGCCTTTAGAGTAATGCCATTTGGGCTTACCAATGCACCAGCAACCTTCCAGAGGCTGATGTGCCATGTATTTAAAGAGTTCCTAAGGAAGAACTTAGAAGTCTATGTTGATGATCTTTGTGCTCATTCCAACATCAGACAAACCCATATTCCTGAACTCACATAAATCTTTGACAAATGTAGAGAATATCAAGTCTTCCTGAACCTAGAAAAGTGCGTCTTTATGGTAAGGCAAGGCAAGATTCTAGGACACATAGTGTCAAAGAATGGCATATCCACTGATGAAGAGAAAGTGAGAGCCATAGCCGAGTTACCTAGGCCAAAGAATGTCAAGGAAGTACAAGCTTTCATGGGGCATTGTGGTTATTATCGACGGTTTATACACATGTATGCCATCATAGCAAAGCCTCTGTATGGACTTTTGGCTAACTTTGAGTGGACTAACGAATGTGACAATTCCTTCAATGAGCTTAAACGAAGATTATGTTCAGCACCAATCTTAACCACACCGGATTGGAATAAGCCCTTCCATGTTCACGTGGATGCATCCAATTATGCTATTGGGTGTGTACTCGCGCAACCTACTGGTGAAGCTAATATGGATCTTCCAATTGCCTATGCTAGTAGACAATTGAATGCAGCTGAACGAAATTATACAACCACCGAACGAGAAGGATTAGGCATGGTATATGCAGTTAAAAAGTTTAGACATTATTTGCTTGCAAATAAGTTTAAATTTTTTACTGACCATCAGGCACTGCTATATCTCGTGAACAAGCCATGCAATACAGGTAGATTAGTAAGATGGTTTCTCTTACTAATGGAATACGACTTCGAGGTTGTGGTAAGGAAAGGTAGGACTCACTTGAGAGCAGATCATCTCTCTAGACTCACATCTGGAGAAGCCCCACAAGGAGTGTCAGATGACCTTCCTAATGCTTACTTGTTTAATTTGGAGGTGGTGCCACAGTGGGCTAAGCCACTAGTGCCAGTATTGACATACGGGCCTAACCATCCAGTAATAAACACACAGGATAGAGAGGTAGTAAAAGCCCAAAAATATCACATCATGGCAGGAAGTATGTACAAGCACACAGATCAAGGGATATTGGCTTGTTGTGTGGAAGAGGATGAGTACGCTAAATGGTTGCAATTAGCACATGTAGGTGCATTAGAGCGAAACTACTCAAAACAACGAACCCTACAGACACTAAGGAGACTTGGAGTGCATTGGCCGACGATGGAAGCTGATGTCCAGAAGTGGTGCAAGGATGCCCAATCTGCTGCACTAAACCACCTGTGGAACATGCCACTCTTTATCAAGTGTCCATAGTGCCAGATTGGAGTGAACCACTAGTATCCTTCCTGAGGACGAAAACATTCCCTCCAGACATGACTATGGCTAGGAAAAGGAGTTTAGAACAAGAAGCCCTAGATTACTCACTCATTGGTAATAATCTATACAAGCGTGGTAAGGATGGTTACCTGAGACTATGTGTCCATGAAAGTGAATATCTCAAGATCTTGGAAACTGCTCACCAAGGTGTAGCAGGAGGACACTTTGGACCAGATCGGGTGATCAAGGCAATACTATTTGTGGGCTTCTGGTGGTCGACCCTTCACATGGATGCACATACCTATGTGAAACGGTGTGATGCCTGTCAGCGAACTCAGTATCCTATACGCAAAGACGAGATGCCATTGAAACCTATGATGGGTGGACGTGCATTCTCTAAGTGGGGAATAGACTTCGTAGGTCCTATTAATCCCCCAGCTAAGGGTTCCCATGCTGAATATATCATTGTTGCCACGGACTATCTAACCAAGTGGGTAGAGGTAAAAGCCACAACGAAGAACGATGCTCAAACAATAGCTAAGTTTTTATTTGAAAATGTGTTCACCAGATACGGGTTACCTATAGAGCTAGTTAGTGATAGAGGCACTCACTTCTTGAATGAAGTGATTGAAAATCTGCTCCGAGAATTCTTGGTAGTTCATAAGAAGTCTGCCTCCTACCACCCACAAGCTAATGGGCAAGCCGAAAGCACAAACAAGATTCTGTGCAATGTGTTGACCAAATTAGTGAATAATAAATGCTCTGATTGGGACAAACAGCTACACCATGTTGTTTGGGCATACCGATTCGCCTACAAAACGGTACTCCACGCCACCCCCTTTCAGATGGTATTTGGCCAAAACGTTGTGCTACCGTTGGACTTCTTAATACCTACATTGAAAGTAGCACAAGAGCATGAATGGACGGGTCATGAACTCTCCTCTAGACTTTTTGACCTTGAACGATTAGGAGAAACAAGACTGAGAGCAGCTGCAGGGATATATGCAGCTAAGAAACGATAGAAGGCATACTTTGATGCCCATGTGAAGGATAAGGGCTTGAAGGCAGGAGATCTAGTTTTAGTCTACACATTGAAACAACACGCAAGGAAGCTAGAAAAGAGAGGCTATGGACCCATGATCATTAATAGAATCTCAACAAGTGGAGCAGTGCAACTAGACACATTAGAAGGCGATGTTCTCCCAAGCTACATAAGCGGATGCAGGGTCAAGTTATATCAGGAACCTCTCACAGAGGAGATGCTATGTCGACTCAACATTGCTAAGAAACGCAAAGAAGAAGAAAAACGAACTCGAGAAGAAGCTCAAGCAGAAGCATTGGAACGCATCCGGAGAATGAAGTTGAGAAGACAGGGTAGAGAGCAACCTAGGACAGATGCATATGCAGATCAAGGATATCATGTGGCTATGTGTGAAGTTTCAGGTGTCAACTCTCATAGGATAATTGATCGATGTCCTTTTATAACCTTAGATATAGGACAAGGAAAGGGTGCAAGGACTGTAAGAGCCTTGATTGACTCAGGTGCAGCCACTAGTGCTGTTAAATTATCTTACTGTCAAGAGTTGAAATTAACTGTTAATCCTATAGAAGCATATCTCATAGGATTGGGAGGTGTGGAAACCCCTTGCATGGGTGAGGTGGAACTTCCCCTCTATGTTCAAGACGAAGCAATGACAGTCAAAGTACTAGTGTGTCAAGATGAGGACCTCACTGAGCCTCTTGTCTTGGGTCAGGATTGGATCTATGATCATGCAGTCAACCTAAACCTAAGAAGTGGACTTCTTCAGGTATGGGTAAATCATAGTCGAATTACAGTTGAATTGGAAAATGAGGCACTCAAGGAACTAGGTAAGGCACGAACTCCTGGTCCTTCCAGGAGTGCACATGAAGTTGACCATGCTATTCTTGTCCAAAACAGTGTGATGCAGAAAGAGGACTGTCTCAACAACGGAGTCAAGGATAAGAAGGCACTCCCTTCTGTTCCAAAGGCCAGAGGGATGCAGCAACCAAAGGCAGATCGAATACAGAAGAAGCAGAACACTACCTATACTGGAGGCCAAAAAAAGGAGCAAAGCAGATTGTTTCAGCCGTTGAAACAAGTATGGATGCGGAAAGGCGAACACCCTGTTGCGACCAGGCCAACCCCACGACCAAAACCTCTTATTAGTAGTCAACAACACGACACTAATAAGAAGTCCTTCATAAATTCTTCTGCGAATGTGAAGTCTATTTGGGTACCCAAGAAGTCAATGAAGGCCAGCCCACAATCACGACAAATCTGGGTGCCTAAGGCTTGCTTGCGGGCTCAAATAGCTACACCAAGGCCAAACCCTGTACAACATGTTTCACTCACTCAAACATCTGAGGCCCAGTCTTACACATCACGCACGAACACGTATTCTTCCATGAGCACAAGTAGAATCACTTGTAAATGGGTCCCTAAAAAGCCCCATTTTTCAAGTAAATACCCTATCGCACTCTCCAGAGTCTCCACAAAGTCAAGATCAAAACCTATCCATTGCATTTGTGAACCTAAAACTTGTAATAAACCCCCGAACCCCAATTGTAAATCCATGTCCACCTACTAACTACGTCACTCTCACATTACATCATTCCGCTTAGTTCTTAGGTCTACCCAATTCCTAACTACACACACAAGCACCGAGCACTTACTAACCCCCTAACCTCTCCCGAACCTCATGTTAATGTTGTAACGGGGACACAGTGTCATTTTTGTGTCCATTGCAATGTTAACATCTATTCATATATTCTCATAGAACCAGCTGCGAAGTTTTCAACATGGCTGAGGCGGCAGGAACTAGCTCTCAAACAGAAACGAGCCAGCAAGTGGTGGACTTAGATAGTTTATCCGTTTTGCTTGAAACAAACGAAAGACCAGAAGAATTGCAGGCCATCAAAATCATACCTATAGCGGACCCTCCCAGTGGCCATACCATGCCCGTAGGAAAAGCTTCCCACTGGTTTAGTGAAGTGGCAGGACCCTTGGGAGAGGGAACGTACCTATGGGAATCAGAGTTGGACTTCAATGGGAAGCAAGGTAAATACCATTTCTTTACAAGAGAATTCGAGAAGTTACAAAATGCAGAAGGTCTACGTTCGATATGGGAGAAGGCAGGATTGGATGCATATTTCAGTGCACGGCTACCAAAGCCTGACTTCATGCGATGCTACTATCTCATCAACACCTTGACTCCAAACAAGAACCCAAAAGGTGCAAGCTCATTTGTGATTCCATCTTTGACAAAGGGAAATGAGCTCAAGAGGTTCAGGCTATCAAACAACTTGGTGAGAGAGGCCCTAGATATGTGTGGAATGCATATTCCAACAGAGAAGGAAACCCTAGTGCCGGATTACATGAAGAATCGAAGCCTCACCAAACTCAAGGACATGGTGTCCATGACGCCTAATATTGCAATACACCTTCGCATGTGCATGCAACACTTTGCTTTTCTTGCACAAGATAGATTCACCATGCCACCCAAAAAGATTTGGTTTAGTTTGTATCTGGCAGAGACACAGAGCCTCACCATCAACTTACCCCACTGGATAATTGATCAGATACACCTAGCTCACAAACGATGGCCACGGAAACAGGTCTTATATGGATGTTGTGCTCTGACGAGAATAATTTATAGGTGTTTGGCTTATGACATCCCTATTCAACGGGCCCTAATGTGGAATCGTGTAGAGCAGTTTAGAGGCAGGACATCCACTAGACCCCCTTCTAAGAAGATGAGAGGTACTGTCCAAGTCCCTTGTGCTCAACCACGTGGAGCCACCCTAACACCAGACGTCACCCCTCCACCCCGAAGACTCCGACCATTCACACTCCGACTTCCAAGACGCAACACCGATGGTCCTAACTTGATATTCCCTCCCATCCCAACCGATCTTGAATTTCCCAGTGGTGCACCTTTGGAAGAACTCACGAATGAAGACTTCGAACAATTATTACAAGACGTAGAGCTGGAGGCAGAAGAGGCACAACAAGTGGAGAATGTGCAAACGCAAGCAACAACCTCCCAAGTACCTGTCACCACAGTTGAAGTGGATGAAGAGGATAATGAAGAAGAAGAACAGGAGGAAGATGAGGAGGATTATGATCAAGAGCATCATGATGAGCAACAAGAAGTGCTAGAACTTGTAGGTGCACCTGCATATACAGCTCAACTACAAAGGTTATACGACACAATCAAAGCAGTACAAGAAAGGCATCAACTCTCTCTTGTATCAGGTCAAGCTTTGATGCAAGAAATGCTATCAGATGATGGGGTGGATCAACATTTCATTGACACCCTCAATTAGTGTCAGAATCTTTAGGAGTTCCTGAGGCTGTCCACACAGCAGTCCGCCAGTCCGTGAGGTATGACAAACGCAGAGTTGACACATTACCCGAGCAGGTAAGACTATCAGGATACCCGTCACAGAACAAGAAGTACCCATTGAAACCACAGCTACCCCCATCACCACCATTGACCTCTCTGCTGAAACCTTCGTTCAGACATCACCCATCTCACCCCAGCATCCCCCATCACCACCTTCTCCACCCCCAACGAGACATCACCCATCTCACCCCAGCATCCCCCATCACCACCTTCTCCACCCCCACCACCACCTCCCACCATGGAAGAAACGACAGTCATCACCTCTACCTTCACTTATAACCCATCCTCATTCACATCATTCTCATTCCGAGAACCACCTCACAGGACACCCTCTTCTCTTTCATCACCAATCCCTTGTACACTTCAACCCTTCTATCCTCCGAACCCATAACTGGCCATCCCATAATCCCAAGTGTGGTTGGAAACCCAGCACCCACAGAAGGCACCCTGTGTTTCCCAGCCTATCCCCCAATATGGGTACCTCCATTCCATGACCCTCACTTCCCATCTGGCCCCTACACCTCTTTCAACCTGACCTCACCACCCCAATACCCGTCCTTTGTGGAGCAGTTCATCCGCTCTCCAATGTTTCAAAGGCACATTTCCCCGATGTTCGCAACGACATCAATTTACACGAACACCACACTCACTTCACCTACCATACCCACCTACATGGTAGCCCCTATACACACCACTCTGTCTTACCCAATGGACATTTCACCCACCACAGCACCTCTCCCCACAATTCCACCCTCTCCCCCTCCACTACCCCCCACCTCACCACTCACCACATCATTGGCACACACAGCATTCACTACCTCCCTCCCCAATCCCACCTCCCCTGCATTTCAAACTTTTCCCCTTGCATCTCATAATGTAAATAGCACGTTCAACACATTACTTCAGTGTGCACATCAACTACAACAAGAATACCATCAATTGGAAGAACGCACTACGGCCCTCTAGGCAGAATTTCAGCGTCTGCAAGCTAGAGTCACCACTCTTGAAGCTGATTACCAAACGCTCCTAACCGAGCATACCACCTTACAGCAGGCTCACTCCGAATTGGAATCAAAGACATCGACAGTAGATGATCAAGCAGTCAAGGAACTAGAAACAGTGCTCCAAGCGCAAATGATATCTAATGCTACACTCAGACACAACCTTGGGCTATTAAGGAAGCATATGGCAGCAGCACTAGAAGAGAACAAGAGGCTTCAACAACAAAACCAAGACAACTTTGAAGCGGCTATGGAAGGAATTGCAGGAGCAACCATTAGCCCTACCAAGTATAGAGCAGTCCCATTGGAAGACATTCGCATCTTACTTGAGGAGCATGCAAATTTCTTGGAGTCATATGAAAAGTTAGAGATTGAATGTGCAGACCTAAAGAAACAGATAGCCAGTGCCCCCACAGCTCAACAGGAGCCGGTAATCTTGCAACACTCTACAGAAGAAGTAGAGACCCTCCGGAAACAGGTGGCAGAACTCCAAGCACGCCTCTTACCATATGAAAGGCCACCCTCGCCCACTGAAGAACCAGAACTTGAAACAGTAGTGGAAATCCCCATCGATGACAGCTATGAAGAGCCGTACGAGCCAATGCGAACACCCGGTGGTCGGACTACAGAGGAAGGACAGGACACTTTAGAAATTCAAGTTCCAGATTGGGTCAAAAGGGTCGAGAAAGTGGGTAAGACACATGATGATCGCGTTGCCGTGCAAATGCAATCTCTCACAAATCTGGAAGAAACTGTCCTTCGCTCTTCTTACTTTCAGAACCTATCCCACCAACGGTTAATCACAACATCAGAGTCGCAATACATGCCTTATTTTGTCTTGCTACATGATTATAATGCAGAAGTTAAAAGACATACAGGGAAGGAGCCCACATTTGCCACTCAATTTGAGCTAGAGGACTTACCGACAGATGCGCGTGCGGGCTCGATTTTCCAGCCTAATTGGCGTGCACGTCTACTAACCGATTACCCTGAGATGATGAGCACCTGGGCAACCATGCCACTGTATATCAAGTATAATCCATGTTATTGCCCAATGGTACGTCGCAGATCTTGGCAAGCATTTGCGATCAAGGTACGCAACAATAAAGAATGCTCGGCTTGGGTTAACCATCCATATTTTGCTCCACCTCGAGGGACCCCAACCGTAGCCTACATGATATCAACAATTCGGCACTGGTCTTCACGTCTAAATAATGTACCCGACATAGCAGCAAAAATGTGTATGAAAATATTCGAGCTCATGACCATTGTCTTCAAAACCTTTCGGATGGTACAAGCTCCATACATCTCTACCCCTGGATTCTCCCAAGGTAACAAGGATTTAGTCTACGACATGAGCCAGACTCCCTCGGTCACTATAATCTTTGCCTGGCATGCACGAATAAAGTACTTACCCGCATGCTTCAAGCAGACATTTGAGGAAATGTTCTCTACGGGATTATGGGAATATCATTCAGAAATTTTCATTCCCAGACCCACACATTTGCTACATCTATTCGCAGTAGAACAAGCGATCCATGCAGATCAGTTACGTCTACCACATCCGGACATTCCAGGACCAATTGATTGGGATCGTATGATGATAGACTTGGCCAGAGGACTACGCATACAAGAACATCAGCTTGCCACTCAGGTTGTGGAATATTACATCCAACACTCCCAGCAACAAGGGTCTGTCAGGGACGACAGACGCGAGAGAGGGGGGGGTGTTGAGAGCAGTATGGGCACCCAAGGACTGACTAGACAAGGAAGCCAGCGGAGAGAGTCAGAGCGAGGTGAAGGATTAAGTAGACAAAGCAGTCAACGCAAATCTGGCAGATAGGCCCTTCAAATTTTTCCAAATCAACATCTTTATAATAGTGATTCTTATCACTAACAATCATTGTAAATACCATTTCATATTTTTGTAGCTCCATTTTGTGCAAGCCAAGGAGTCCTTGAGCTTGAGGAGCCTTAGAAGTACCTACATATCAATTTTCGTATTTTTTAGACTCCGTTTAAGCCCTCAAATCGGCCCTGGAACCTAATTTTTAACTAGGCCGGACACTAGGTCTGGACAGGGCCAAAACCTAGTCAAAAACTATAAATAGAGCTAGAGAGCTCATTTTTGGGGTTAGCTTGTAATTGATATGAACTTGTAAGAGCTTTTTGAAAGTAATCTAAGAACTCCATTGCTTCTCACTCTTTGTCTTACTGTGTGTGCGTGTGTGTGTGTATGTGTGTGCATGTTGGTGTGCTTCTCACTCATGCACTTGTGCCTTCACTTGCTCAAGGTCTTCACACCATCCTCTTGTCTTCCCGGATTGACATTAAAGGAGGTGCTACTCATCACTGAGCTACAATGCAGGTTCCCAGAAAGCCACATTTGGATGCTCTGAGGCGCACTCTAAGTTATGTGAGTGCTACTTTGGATTATGCATTGTTTTATGAAGCTGGTGTAGATTTGCAGGTTCATGGATACACCGATGCAGATTGGGCTGGTAGTACTCCAGATAGAAGATCTACTAGTGGCTTTCTTTTCTCACTTGGAGGTGCAACTATTACATGGAGCAGTAAGAAGCAACCCACTGTTGCTTTGTCGAGTACAGAGGCTGAGTATAGAGGTGCTGCAATGGCAGCATGTGAGGCATCATGGCTGGAGATGTTACTTGCAGATTTAGGTGTGGAAGTGCAAAAGCCTATCACTATCTATTGTGATAATCTTAGCAGCATACAGTTAGCACGTAACCCTGTTTTCCATGCTAGAACAAAGCATATCGAGGTACATTATGACTTCATCAGAGAGAAGGTATTAGCAGGTGATATTGATCTTGTTTATGTGAGAACAGATGAGTAGGTTGCTGATATTTTCACCAAAGCACTTGGAGCTAAGAAGTTGAAGAAGTTTCGGAAGATGCTTGGATTACAGGATATGGCATTGAGCTTGAGGGGGAGTGTTGAGATATCAAGCTCAACATGTGATGATCCAGGATGACACGTACCAGTTTTTCGTTTCTCTGACATGTATAGTGGTCACGCCGGTATATGTCAGGGATACTTCATTGAGCTTTATTAGATTTATCTACCGAGAGTGATGGCACATTTGTTTCTTGCCAGCTCACTCATTCGCGGACATTAGGTTTTTCCTTATGTACTAGTCTTTATATATTGCACTGGTTGTATTCTTGTTTTTAGGTCATTCTTGTACATTCCTTTTATGTAATAGAAGAAGAAGAAGAAGATCATTCTTCCTTGCCTCAATCTGTGTGTGTGCTTCTCCTTGAGAGTGAGAGTGTGTGTGTGAGCTCTCTTCCTTATCTCCTTCCTCGTGACAATTATATGAAATAGTGATTGTAGTTGGAAACCCATAGAAAATCTTTAGAGGGCACCAACCAAGGTTATTGAAATATTCCATAAGAATTATCCATTGAAACCCAAGCCATAGAATATTTTGGCCGCTCCTTATGGAACTCATAACTTGAGAAGGAGTTGATATCATGGACATAAATGAAACCATCCTTAACCTTATGTTTCTTGTGAATTTCTATATCTCATGATTTTTTGAGAATTTCTAGAAACTAATCCTACAATCGCATCTAAAATTTGGCAAAACCTTAAGATTGAATCTCTAATTTCTTGATTCTAAGATCTGAAAGGTCTTATTTTGGATTATTGACATCAACATCATTGATGGTATCATCAATTTGTAACCATGCTAAAAAACCCTAAAAAACCTATATAAGGGAGGCTTGTTGACATACATCCTCATTCTTTGCAATGCAAGTCTTGGGAGCTCAAGGATTTGTGATCTCCAAGTAAGTACTTTCCAACTTCTAGTTCGGGTTCTAGTATTTTTTTTTCTTCTTGCCTTGTCAAGTCTAGAATTCTAGACATTCCATCTGTCCTCCTATAATCTTGTAACACAAGATATTATCTAGTTATTTATTATCCCTAGTTGATCTCCCTCAAAGGAGTTCCTGTAATTCAGATATCTTGTTTCATACTTACAATCCTTGGTTGTGGGGTCTCTTTTATCCTATCTAGTTGATTTATCCATACCAATTAGTCTCATATTATGGAACTTCTTGTACAATTTGATAGTTATGTATTATTTCGCCTATGTAGGTGATCTTGTAATTATAATAATATTCTTGAGATATTTTTCAAGTCTAATCAAAGGGCACAATCTAGTACTGCCATCAAATTTTGTCAAGACTATCTTCTATCCAAAATGAGGAAGAATGGAGAACAAAGTTGAGCAAATTACGGCATCACTTGAGAGCACCTCTATCAAGAAGTCCACGTCCCAACTTATCATCAAAATCAATTTAATATGGGACACCCCTTGCAACTATTGATATAAATCCAAGATTTTTAGGAATGAATTGGGAATCTTCAAACTAATCAAGAAGCAATCAAACATACTGACATCTTATTTCATTTTTCATGAAGGAGCCTAAAATTTTTATGCCGTAAAATCTCGATGATGATTGTATGAAGTTTATAGGATCATTGTAGCAAGTAAAATCACATATTCGCATTCAATGTGATACATACCCAAACGATGCAGCCAAAGTTGATTTTCTCAGCAAACTATTGTATGGTTAAGTAGTATCATCATTTGCTTCAATCCTACAAAAGACAATGGAGGTCCTTTGTGACTACGATAGTTTCTCCAAGAACTTGTTGATATATTTAGGTAGTGATGTGTGTGAACACACTAGGACCGTTAGGGCACTTTTTTCCTCTTTACGAGGTTTTTTCCCTCAGCTTGTATATACACCTATAGCCCTAACGAGTTACTTATCTTTGTACACTCTAGTGGTAATACATTCAGTATTGTGTGTTGTGCTCCAAGCTTCTTCTTCTTCTTCCTTGTGTTGTTCATGTGCTTCTACAGACGTCTAACTCCAACAATTGGTATCAGAGTAGGTTGCCGCTTCATCTAGGGCATCGTCAACACATCTCTGGTTGTAGTCTCAAAATTGCACGAATTTTGGTGAACATCCTCAAGGTGTTTCAAAGATCAAAACAGCTTCGCTATGTGGTACCAAAATTGTGACTTGAGGTTGTTTTGGCCTCCGAACGCACTATCGTAGTGCTTGTGCAAGCTATTTTGTCTATTTGTGCCAAAGGTATATACTAGTTTTGGTTCACCAATATAAGTGTCTCAAAGTCTTCTACATCTTTAGCAGAATTTGTCTGAGCAGTTCTGTTCAACTTTTTGAGATATAGTCAATTTTTTGCATCAAGGTATTTTAGTCATCAGCCATGGCTGAAACTAGTGATGTATTCCGTATGTTGGTTGTTGAGCATAAGTTGGATGGTACCAACTACCCATCATGGGCTTATATGATGCGACATGTATTGGTTGCGAAAGGACTATGGAACATTGTGCAGTGTGTTGAAAAATGTCCTATCACACCTGCAACTGTTACAACTACAGGTATTTAAGCTGATGCAGAAGGTGTCGAAGATGGTGATATTATGCAAATTCTTGTTCGTGCTACAGTTTTTGTTGCACCTACTGTAGAGGAAATTTGTTGGGATGGCAGAGACGCTCAGGCACATGCATTGATAGCCTTGTCTATCAAACGTGCCATTATTCCTCACATTTGCTCTTGCAGAATAGATAAGGATGCTTGGGATACACTTACCACATTGTACCAAGCTAGGAATGAGGCTCATGTTGCTTACCTCTGAAAAAAGTTGGAGAGTGAGCACATGAATGAAGGTGATTCTATGGACACTTTTCTGATAAAGACTAAAGATTCAAAGGAATAGTTGATTTCTGTTGATGAAGTCCTTCCTGATAGCTCACTTGTGCAGACCGTTCTGAATAGTCTTCCTAATTCATATTAGAGTTTTGCTTCAACTTTTCGTTTGATGATGAAAGGCAATCCAAATGCCTTGTCATTTGAAGAGTTAGTTTTCTATTTTTTTATAGGAAGATCAGTCTAGGCAGAATAGGTCTATTATGCATTTTGCAGATCAAGCTTTCCTGGCTAGTCAGAAGGGCAAAGGAAAATGGAGCTCTTCAACTAGTAGGCAGAAATCTACTAATTTTGCACAATTGAAGAAGGAAGACAAAGATGAGAAGAAATCAAAAAGGCAAACATTGTTTTGCAAATACTATAAGGCAATTGATCGTGTTATTAAGAGTTGTCCAAAACTGGCTGCTAAAGAGGCAAAGAAGAAAGAGGCCCGAATGGTTGTTGTAGAGGCCTCTACACCGAAAACAGAGTCTGCTAATCTTGTGCAAGAAGAAGAATGGGTGTTTACCATTGTTTGCAGTTTTGACCAATCTTCGCATGAGCAGTGCATGTCTACAGTAGACTCAGATGTTTGGTACTTTGGTAGAGGGGCGACCAAACATATTACCTCACAACACAGTTTCTTCTCTTCACTCGAGGGTGCCCCTACAAGGAATATTGTTACATGCGCAAACAACTCCTCTTATCTTGTTATGGGAGTTGGTAAGATCATTCAGAATACTGCTGATGGTAGTTCTTTCACTTTGTCAGATGCTTTATTTGTGACAGGGATCAAGAAGAATTTGTTATCAGTTTCAGCTTTAGCCAAGATTGGCTTGGTTGTGAAATTTGTTGGTGACAGATGTACAGTTCATGATCAGTCAAAAGATGATGTTATTATTGCTTCTGGCATTTTATGTCATGGGATGTATAAGCTCATAGACTATGAAAGATCTATGAATGATTCAGCATGTGCAGTACATGATTCTCAGACTATGTCAAATGCAAAGCTTTGGCATGCACGCTTTGGTCATCTAAATTTTGCTAGTTTGCTACACCTGCAAAAATCTGAAATGGTGTCCTCTTTGCCCAAACTTGAGGCACGCAGAAAACATGTATGTGAAGGCTGTATTTTGGGCAAAATGCAAAGTTCCTCATTCCCAAAAGATGGTTCTGTTCGAGCTACATAGAAATTGCAGCTTGTTCACAGTGATGTATGTGGTCCTATGCAGACACCCTCTTTTGGAAACTATCTCTACTTCGTGACTTTCATTGATGATTTTTCTAGGCATGCATGGGTTTATCCATTGAAAGAAAAGTCCGAAGTGTTTATGTTCTTCAAATAGTTTTTGGTTTTGGTTGAAAATCTATCAGCATGCAAAATGGGCACCCTCCATTGTGATCAAGGGGGGGAATATATATCTTTTGAATTTAATGCATTTCTAGCTGAACTTGGGATAAAACACCAGTGTACAATGTCATATACACCTCAACAAAATGGAGTTGCTGAATAGAAGAACAGGTCACTCATGGAGATGGCGAGGTGTAGGATCAAGAGTCAAGCTTTACCACATAGTTTCTAGCTTGAGGTTATTATGTGTGCCGCATATGTACTTAACAGGTGTCCCACTAAAGTGTTGTAGTTTGTCACTCCATATGAGGCTTGGCATGGTCACAAGCCATTTTTTGCTCATTTGCGTGTTTTTGGTTGTTTGGCATATGCATTAGTGCATCAACAACATCACAGAAAATTGGATGATAAAGTCATAAAATGTATTTTTGTTGGCTACAACTCTGAAAGTAAAGTCTATTGTTTGTATCATCCATAGACTAAATGCATTCTGGTTAGCCGTGATGTTGTTTTTGTGGAAGATGTTATTCAGCCCTTACTTTCATGTACTAAGGAGACATTTGTTAGCTCCAAAGACATGTATGATACTTTGCTGCCTCTTTTTACAGGTGGACAGTCTAGTGCTGGTCCTAATGAGGCAACTTCTCAGCCTTTGCAGGTTTCATTTGATGATGCAGATCATCCCATTTCTGATGCAGATTTACATGATGCACTTGTTGATGAGAGAGCTGATATTGAGGAGGCAAACACTATGCCAAAATGGCTGGTGCAGACTTTGTGTGACAGCAAAGTGGATGCACCTCTATCATATCATACTCGATCAGGTTCTCATAGTGCCTCTTTTGCATCATATTGCTATGCTATGGCTGCATCTAGTAATTTAAATTGTAGTATATATGTATCATGTATTACAAATTCTCACGTACTATTGGTCAATGGTGCATGCACTAGCATATCAACACTTGATGAAGGGGAGGAGATACACTCTGTAGTTGTGTAGGTCGAGATAGAGAGGAATCCAATAATATAAACAACATTAGTCAACATGTAAGGTAAGTAGTTTAACTTATTTGATGTAGTTTGGATCTTTTGGAATATACCCAATGAGGATGATATCCCATTGAGAGTTATGATTGGAATCTTCAATGAGAATGAGGAACGTGAGAATGCTCATTTTCTATTTTATAAGATGTATTCAAATCGATTAAACCTAGATTGTAATCATTTGTGTTATTGATATTTGTGCCTTATTGACTATATTAGAACAAGGACATTTGATTCACAGTAGTGCCATATTGGAGGAATGTATAGATGAAAATTTTTTCCTAGCAAAGTATCTTATAAATATGTATGGGAAATGTGCATGCTTGGATGAGGCCAGAAAGGTGTTTAATAGAATGCTTTCGAGGGGCACGATAACATGGAACACATTACTTGGGTTATATACACTTGGTGGGAAATATATGGAACTATAGTGCTCTTCCAAGTTATGATGAATGAAAACAAAGAGATTGATGAAATAACTTCTCTTCATGTGTTAACAATGTGCAATCATGCATGGCTTGTTGAATTTGGTATGTTCTTCTTTGTGTTATACTTTATGGAATAATATAAAAATAGTAGATCACTTAGAAAGCAACATTTTTATAAAAATAGTAGATGGCTTAGATTTATAAATAAAGTAGATTTTTGTAAATGCACGCTTTTTGAAGCACCACCCTCATGTAACTTCTATTCAGGATGTAATGAAAAATACCTATAAATACACATACTCTGATAGACTCATCCATCAAAGTATGTGGGGGAAGATTGTACCTTATCTTTTGTTTAGTCTCTTATCTCTCCTTATTTTGTGTATGTGTCTGTGAGTTTTTGTTTCTGTACTATCTCTGCATACATGCATCTGCAAGATCTGTTCAACCATGGTATCAGAGTGACACAAACGAACACAAAGCCACATGATGCACCCATAACCTCCCACACAAGGTGGATGGAGATGCATGCAGGTAGACAGAGACATGCGATGGGTTGCAACCCCATGGGAAGACACCCAAGCACCCAAGGAAGAGGCTCCTTCTTCTCCTCACTCTCTTCCCCTTAGTTGTTTATTTATTTATTTATCTAATACTCTCTTTTATTTATTTATTTATTTTTATGTATTTCCAAGACAAAACCTTTCCTTTTATATTTCAATTCCAATATTGCTAAAATTCTTTTCATATGTTTAGTAATAGGTTTTGGTTCTATATAAGGCCATGGACCCTACCCATACTACAGAGGATTTTGGTAAGTTATTTATTCAATGTTATTTATTAAGTGTATTTTTCCTCATCATGGTAAGTTATTGATTAAATATATTTTTCTGCATCATGGTTTTCTTAAAGATATTCTATCAGATTGAGGTGTTTGTTTTTGTAATCACTTATGGGTTGCATTTTTTTAAAATTTAGGTTCCAAAATAGACTTTAGCTCTATATATCATTCACAGTCACATTAACTTCTAGTTTTCCATTTCCATGCATGTGTTTTTACATGGAATATGCATATGATTGTTCACTGATGGGACATGTGATTGGCTATCCATGTCTATTTTATTCTTATACTCTAAGGCTAGTTGCTTGTCAATTGGGAGGCATGTTATACTTTATGGAATAATGGAATGTTAAATGGATTTTAATGTCTTGAGGGTTTTAATGTGATTGTTTTTTGATTTAGCACGTGAAGAATCATGAGGGCATGAATGCGCATAGATTTACTCAGATATTTTAGAAGATATTTAAAAGATAGTGTTTATGTATTTTCTTGTAAAAATAGTAGATTGCTTATAAAGCGACGTTTTTCTAAATATAGTAGATCGTTTAGAAAGAGACACATCCATCAGAGTATGTGGGAGAACATTGTACCCAATCTTGTGTCCAGTCTCTTGTCTCTCTCTATTTTGTGTATGTTTTTGTGATATTTCATTTCTGTACTATCTCTGGATACGTGTGTTTGCAAGATCCGATCAACAATTTCCATCCACATATGTGTGTCATGGATTTGATGGGGGGTGATTCTAACACCCCAATGCAAAAATGGAAGATGGCTGCCCTCCACTAGGTCCACAAGCAGTGATATATGCTCACTATTCTGAAATTTTCTCTGCACTAGTACAGAGACTTAAAATGAAATTTTGCAGACTTGTAGTAGACTATAAGAGCTACCCAAAAAGCTTTAAATCATCCCAAATGGATATTCTAGCTGGGAGAACCACCCTCTGCAAAACAGGCTACCTGTTTGCAACACTCTCTGCCTATGTGCAGAGATATACCTTCACAAAGTTGGCAATTTCTCACAACTCACTCAGCCAAATAACTTGAAACTTGTTGGAGATAGACGTCTGTGGAAGCACGCGAACAACACAAGGAAGAAGAAGAAGCTTGGAGCACAACACACAATATTGAATGTATTACTAGAGAATGTACAAAGATAAGTAGCCCATTAGGGCAATATGCGTATATACAAGCTGGGGGAAAAAAACCTCCTAACGAGGGAAAAAAGTGCCCCGGCGGTCCTAGTGTGTTCACACACATCACTACCTAAATATATCAAAAAATATCCCCCTAGGAGTGATGCGGTGAACAAGGAGCTGGCACTCATGTACAAGGAAGTGCCAAGCTATGTGGAAATCACTCCACAAAAGGAAGTAAGCCCAAAGCTTTGCGGAAAGCTTCAAACTTCTCCCTAGGTAGAGCCTTCGTGAAAAGTTCTGCAATGTTCTCTTGTGTGGGCACATATGCCAAGCTGATCTCCCCAGCAGAGAACCTCTCCCTGACATAATGATAATGCACCTCAATGTGCTTAGTGCAAGCATGGAAGATAGGGTTCCTCGCAACTACCAATGCGCTCTGACTGTCAGTGAAGATGGTGGTGGCAGAAGACTGACCAACACCCAACTCAGCCATAAGGCGTCTGAGCCACACACACTCAACAGTCACTGTGAAAGCTGCCCTATACTCAGCCTCTCAACTGGAAGTGGCCCCAGTAGGCTGCTTCTTGCTCAACCAAGATATACATGAGCTACCAAGCATGAACCAAAAGCCACTAGTGGACAGCCGAGTGTCATAGCAACCAACCCAATCAGAGTCAGAAAAAGCATGCAAATCTAGCGGTAGTGATCCCCCCTTGGGATAAAACAACCCAAGTAGCCGAGTACCACTCAAGTAGCAAAAGATGCGCTTAACCCCCTGCCAATGCTTGACCCCTGGGCAATGCATAAATCTGCTCATCTGTGAGACAGCAAACTGAATATCTGGCCGAGTAATGCATAAGTAAATCAAGCATACAACAGCCTGCTGATAGAGAACAGCATCAAATGCATCTGCAACATCATGAAGACTCAAACATAAACCTGTCTCCATAGGAGTGGCAATAGGCTTACAGTCTTCAAGGCCAAAACACTGCAATAATGTGTCAATATATTTCGTTTGACACAAAGCCATTCCACCATCAACATGCATAAACTGAATGCCCAGATAATGATGCAAATGCCCCAAATTAGACATCTCAAATGAGGCATGCAAATCAGCCTTAAAATCAGCAATATGCCTCTCATGAGGACCAGTATGCAGCATGTCATCAACATAAACCACAATGATCAGAAGTACATCATTAGCACGCTTAACATATAAGGTGCTTTCAGTTGGACTATTCTCAAAACTGTGTGCAATCAGATAAGCATGTATCTTTTCATACCAAGCACGTGGTGCTTGCTTTAAACCATATAATGCCTTCTTTAACCTGCACACCTGGTTTTCATGCCCTTTCTGCACAAAGCCACGAGGCTGAAAAACATACACTTCTTCATGTAAGTCACCATTCAGAAATGTTGTTTTAATGTCCAATTGATGTACATTCCAACCATGATGAGTTGCAAGTGCACAGATGCTCCAAACAGTAGTCATACGGCATGTAGGTGCAAAGGTCTCATCAAAATCAATGCCTCTTTCCTATGCATAACCCTTTGCAACAAGCCTAGCCTTATACCTGTCAACTGAACCATCACATTTACGCTTCAGCTTGTATACCCACTTAGTGCCAATGGCCTTCTTGCCAGGAGGCAAGTCACATAAGGACCAAGTACCATTCTTCATTATTGCATCATATTCAGATTGCATAGCAGCCATCCAATTTTCTGAATTTTGTGCTTCACCAAACGAAAAAGGCTCAATCTCATCAAAGAGACTAGATGCAGCCATAGCATAGCAATCTGATGCAAAAGAGGCACTATGACAGCCTGATCAAGTACGATATGACAGAGGTGCATCTAATTTGCTGTCACGCAAAGTCTGCACCAGCCATTTTGGCATAGTTCTTGCCTGCTCAATATCAACTCTCTCATTAATAAGTGCATCATGTAAATCTGCATCAGAAATGGAATGATCTGCATCATCACATGAAACCTGCAAAGGCTGAGAAGTTGCCTCATTAAGACCAGCACTAGACTGTCCACCTGTAAAAAGAGGCAACAAAGTATCATACATGTCTTTGGAGCTAACAGATGTCTCCTTAGTACATGAAAGCAATGGTTGAATAACATCTTCCACAAAAACAACATCACGGCTAACCAGAATGTGTTTAGTCTGTGGATGATACAGACAATAGCCTTTACTTTCAGAACTGTACCCAACAAAAATACATGTTATTGCTTTGTCATCCAATTTTTTGCGATGTTGTTCTGGCACTAATGCATATGCCAAACAACCAAAAACACGCAGATGAGCAACAGATGGCTTGCGATCATGCCAAGCCTCATATGGAGTGATAGACTACAGCGCTTTAGTGGGACACCTGTTCAATACATATGCTGCACACATGACGGCCTCAAGCCAGAAACTATGTGGTAAAGCCTGACTCTTGACCATACACCTCGCCATCTCCATGAGAGACCTGTTCTTCCGTTCAGCAACTCCATTCTGTTGAGGTGTATACGGCACTGTACAGTGGTGTTTTATCCCATGTTCAGCCAGAAATGCATTAAAATCAGAAGACATATATTCCCCCCCTCGATCAGAACGGAGGGTGCCCATTTTACATGCTGACAGATTTTCAGCCAAAACCAAAAACTGTTTGAAGCACATGAACACTTCCGACTTTGCCTTCAATGGATATACCCATGCATGCCTGGAGAAATCATCAATGAAAGTCACGAAGTAAAGATAATTTCCAAATGAAGGTGTCTGCATAGGACCACAGACATCACTATGTACAAGCTGCAATTTCTGAGTAGCCCGAACTGAACCATCTTTTGGAAAGGACAGACGCTGCATTTTGCCCAAAATACAGCCTTCACAAACATGTTTTCTAGGTGCCTCAAGTTTGGGCAAAGAGGACACCATTTCAGATTTCTGCAGGCGTAGCAAACTAGCAAAATTCAGATGACCAAAGCATGCATGCCAAAGCTTTGCATCTGACATAGCATGAGAATCATTTACTGCACATGCCAAATCATTCATAGATCTTTCATAGTCTATGAGCTTATACAGCCCACGACATAAAATGCCAGAAGCAATAATCACACTGCCATTTGATAGATCATGAACTGTACACCTATCCTCAATAAATTTCACAACCAAGCCAATCTTGGCTAATGCAGAAACTGATAACAGGTTCTTCTTGATCCCTGGCACAAATAAAGCATCTGACAAAGTGAAAGAACTACCATCAGCAATAGTCAAAATGATCTTACCAACTCCCATAACAGGATAAGAGGAGTTGTTGGCGCATGTAACAGTATTCCCTATAGGGGCAGGCTCTAGTGAAGAGAAGAAACTCTGCTGCGAGGTAATATGTTTGCTCGCCCCACTCTCAAAATACTGGCAAACATATGAGTCTGCTGCAGACATGCACTACTCATGAGAAGATGGGTCAAAACTACAGACAGTAGTAAACGCCCATTCTTCTTCCTGCAGAAGATTAGCAGACTTTGTTTTTGGTCTAGAGGCCTCTGCAACAACCATTCCAGCCTCTTTCTTCTTTGCCTCTTTAGCAGCCAGTTTTCGACAGTTCTTTATGATATGATCATTCCCTTTACAGTACTTACAAAACAATTTCTGCTTTTCTGATATTTTCTCATCTTTGTCTTGGTTCTTTGAATGTGCAGCATTTGCATATTTTTGCTCACTAGTAGAAGAGCTCCATTTTCCTTTGCCCTTCTGACTAGCCAAGAAAGCTTGGTCTGCAACTCGCATAATGGACTTGTTCTGCCTGGACTGATATTCTTGCAACAGAACAGAGACTAACCCCTCAAATGACAAGGCATTTGGATTGCCTTTCATCATCAACCGAAGAGTAGAAGCAAAACTCTGATATGAATCAGGAAGACCATTAAGAATGGTTTGCACAAGTGAGCTATCTGGTATAACCTCATCAGCAGAAATCAACTGTTCCTTCAAGTCTTTGATCTTTGTTAGGAAACTGTCCATAGAATCACATTCATTCATGTGCTCACTCTCCAACTGTTTTCGGAGGTAAGCAACACGAGCCTCATTCCTAGCTTGGTACAATGTGGTAAGTGTATCCCAAGCATCCTTACCTGTTCTACAAGAGTGAATGTGAGGAATAATGGCACGTTTGATAGACAAGGCTATCAAAGCATGTGCCTGGGCATCTCTGCCATCCCAACGAATCTGCTCTACAGTAGGTGCAGCAGAAACCACAGCACGAACAGGAATATGCAAAATATCATCATCTTCGACATCAGCTTCAGTACTTTAGTTGTAACAGTTGCAGGTGTGATAGGACGTTTTTCGACACCCTGCACAATGTTCCACAGTCCTTTTGCAACCAATACATGTCGCATCATATAAGCCCACAACAGGTAGCTGGTACCATCCAACTTATCCTCAACAGCCAACATACAAAATACATCACTGCTTTCAGCCATGGACAGTGACTAAAATACCTTGATGCAGAAAATCGACTGTATCTCAATAAGTTGAACGAAACTACCCAGATGAGTTCTACTAGACCTATAGCAGACTTTGAGACACTTAAACTAGCAAACAAAAACTGGTATATACCTTTGGCACAAAAAGATGAAATAGCCTGCACAAGCGCTACAATAGTGCGTTCGGAGGCCAAAACGAGCTCAGATCGCGATTTCGGCACCACACTGCAAAGCTGTTTTGATCTCGAAAACACGCTGAGTATGCTCACCAAAATTCATGCGATTTTGAGACTGCAAACGGAGGAGTGTCGACGGCACCCTAGATGAAGCGACGACCTGCTCTGATACCAATTGTTGGAGATAGACGTCTGCGGAAGCACGTGAACAGCACAAGGAAGAAGAAGCTTGGAGCACAACACACAATACTGAATGTATTACTAGAGAATGTACAAAGATAAGTAGCCCATTAGGGCAATAGGCGTATATACAAGCCGGGGGAAAAAAACCTCCTAAAGAGGGAAAAAAGTGCCCTGGCGGTCCTGGTGTGTTCACACACATCACTACCTAAATATATCAACAAAACTTTGGCAAAGTTCAGGGCACAATATGAGAGACCAAATGAAGCTTGAAATCAATGAAAAGGAGTACAATGAGAGAGCAAATAATGCTCTGCAATCTGGTACAATCAGATTTGGAAAAGCCTAACTACACCTCTAGATAGAGAGGAGCAAAATCATGAGAAAATGAGGTAAGCAAGCAAGGGGGCTGCTTGCTGGAGTTTATGACTTCACTAAACTAAGTGGGAAACTCGTGGAATGCATACAACGCAAGAAACAAAGGTAAGATGATGCTTATATAGACTTTTACTTTTCCTACAATCTAGCTAACCACCCACCAATGAGTTTAGGTGCACTTTTTGGTGGCTGATTTGATGAGATTTGAATTTGATTGAGTTTGGTGGAGCTTTTAACTTTATTCCACGACTTTGGTCCTCCTTTTTTATTGGTCCACTTGCAAAACTCGTGGTTGAGTCTTTTTGCATGATTGAGACTTGATTTTCAACACTCCCCCTCAAGTCTCAATGCCTAGGTCCTTCATTCCAATGCATGCCTTGAAGTGTTGTAGCTTTACTCCATCCAATGCTTTGGTAAACATATCTGCATATTGGTCCTTTGTATTCATGCTCCACCTTGACATCTTTGGACATGATCTTCTCTCGAATAAAGTGGTAATGCACTTCTATATGCTTCGACCTTACGTGGAACACCTGATTCTGGGCCAAGCATATGCTACATATGTTGTCACAAAAATAGGTACTTGCTTAACCTGCAAATCAAGATCAACAAACAACTTCTTGAACCACATAAGCTCACATGAGACTTGTGTTAAGCCTCTATACTCAGCTTCGATCGGTGAAAGAGCTATGGTTGGTTGTTTCTTTGACATCCATGAGATGGTCTTCTTCCCTAGCAGGATAACATATCCACTAGTGCTCCTCCTGCATGTTTGGAACCTGCCCAATCAGCATCACAATAAGCTTGTACATTTAATCCATAATCAAATGGATAATATAGATCTTCATTCACTGATCCTTTGAGGTACCTAAGTACCCTTTTGGTTGCAACAAGATGAGGTACTCTTGATGCTTGCAAAAATTGAGATAACGCTCCAATTACATGTGCAATATCTGGTCTTGTCATAGTAGCATACAAGAGAGAACCAATTATTGACCTATATATGGTCACATCCTTCAATTCTTTACCTTCATGATCACTTAGTTTAACATTTACTTCTAATGGATTTGAAATGGGTTTGCAATCACACAAGCCAAACTTCTTCAAAAGATCAAGAATGTATTTCCTTTGCATCAAGTATATACCTTCCTCTTTATATAGTACTTCAATCCCAAGGAAGTACCTTAAAATCCCTAAATCTGAGATTTTAAACTCACATCCAAGCTTCCTCTTTATGTCCTTGATGTTGGCTTCATCATTCCCCGTAATGATCAAATAATCAACATATATACAAATGAAAACAATTTTGCTACCTTCCTTCTTCACAAAGAGTGATGGGTCTGCATGACTCTGATTGTATCCACATTTTACAAAGTCATCCACGAGTCTTTGGTTCCAAGCTCTTGGGGCTTGCTTGAGTCCATAAAGAGCCTTCTTTAGCATGCATACATGATGTGGAAACCTCTCATCTTCAAAGCCTTGGGGCTGGTCCATGAAGACTACCTCTTCAAGCTCTCCATTTAGGAAAGCATTCTTCACATCCAAATGGTACATCTTCCAACCTTTTGAGGCTGAAATTGCAATCAAACTTCTGATGGTGGACATCTTAGCTACTGGACTGAATGTTTCCTCAAAGTCTATGCCATAGTTTTGAGCAAAACCTTTGGCAACCAACCTTGCTTTATACCTAGAGATGCTCCCATCTGCATGCCTCTTTCCCTTATACACCCATTTGTTGCCAATGACTTTCATGTCCTTTGTTCTTGGCACCAATGACCAAGTATCATTTTCTTCAAGTGCTTTGACTTCCTCCTCCATGTCTTCAATCCATTCCCTATGCTTATTTGCTTCTTCAAAAAAGTTAGGTTCTTCACAAGCTATAACTTGACTCATGTAGGCATACTGTCTTGAAATGAACGAATCATAAGTTAACCTTTGAACAGAGCACTTAACCCTATTGGATGACCTTTCACCATTAGGTGGTAGAAATCTCCTCCTCTTTGGTTTAGATGCTTTAGATCCTGAAGTTTCTAATTTTTCCATATCTTCATCACTTGTAGATTCCATGTCTACCCATCGATGGTCTTCATCATTTGCCTTTTCCTTTCCTTTGCTAATTCCTTCACTTGAATGAGTTTCATTCCTTGTCCTTCCATGCCAGCCTCATGTAGTAATCTCCTCTGATGGTGTGCTTGAAGTGGTTGGACCACTTATCTCCATGCTTTGTTGTTGCTCTTTGAACTTCTTCTCGGCTTCATCTGCATCGTCAACTTGTAACACATCTTTGCTACCATACCAAGGCAGCAACTCATTAAATATTACATCCCTAGATACCTTAAGCTCTTTGGTGCAAGGGTTATAGCATCTAAAATGCTTTTGCTCTGAAGAATATCCAAGAAATATACACCTATATGCCTTCGGGTCTAACTTGTGTCTCAATTCTTGAGCTATGTGAACATAACACACAGAACCAAGTACTTTGAGATGTGAAAGGTTGGGTTTCTTACCACACCAAGCTTCATAAGGTGTAACTCCATGTACTCTTGAGGTTGGACACCTATTCATAATGTATATGGCTGTATTTGTTGCATCAACCCAATAAGAGTTAGGAACAGTCATTTCATTTAACAAAGATCTAGCCACTTCTACTATGTATCTATTCTTCCTTTCTACCACCCCATTTTGTTGAGGTGTATACATGCAAGTGAATTGCCTTTTGATGCCATGTTCATGTAGAAAATCTGAAAATTCATTAGAAAAATACTCTCCCCCTCCATCCGATCAGAGAGTCTTTATATACTTCCCTGTTTCCTTCTCCACTAGGTTTTTGAACCTCTTGAAGTGGTAAAACACCTTTGACTTTGACTTCATGCAATACATCCAAACAAACCTTGAATGATCATCTATAAATGTGAAAAATATCTATTACGTCCAATGGATGGCTCCCTTCTAGGTCCCCATACATCTGTGTGTATGAGATTCAACACTTCATTGCTCACATGTGCTCCCTTCTTGAATGGCAATCTGCTTTGTTTTCCTAATTGACAAGCATGGCACAAATGTTGCATATTCTGAGATGTAAGATTAGGTGGACCACTCACCAAGCCCTTCCTTTGCATGTCCTTCATCCTTTGTAAGTTTATGTGCCCAATTCTTTTATTCCATAAGTCGATTTCTGTAATCTGTTTATTTCCAATTGACAAGTAGACAGTGTGAGGGGTTGACGGCTTTACCTCCATGGTGAAGAGTCTTCCTTGCTTCTTTCCTTTTGCTATGAGCTTGTAGTCCTGCATGGGGTCTTCAACAAAACATCCTTGCTCATTGAACCTCACCTCATAACCTCTTTCAACCATTTGAACTACCGAAACCAAGTTCTTTGTGATGGTTGGTACATGCAACACATCCTTCAACACCTTCGAGCTTTGAGATCCATTCAATGCAACATCTCCCACATGTGTAATCTTGTGCTAAGTGTCATCCCCTGTCTCTACATGTCCTTGATTGAGGGGTGAATGTAAATTAAAGAAAACATCTTTATTGCAACTCATATGGTTGCTACAACCACTATCAATGTACCATGTAAAATCTGAATTGACTCTTTCACTTGGGCCATACATCATAAGCAAGTTCTCATTTTCTGAATTTGTTGAAGTACTAGCATAATTACCTTGGTTCCTTTTGTATCCTTGATTGCCTCCTCCTTTGGACCAACAATCTCTTGCATAATGGCCTGATTTTCCACAATTGTAGCATTCTCCATTGGATGCTTCTCTTCCATGTGATCTTCCTCCTCTTCCTCTACTCCTTCCTCTTCCTCTTCATCCATAGCTTTGGTTGGAGACTTCTTCGTTGCTTGAGCTTGAGCTTGACCTTCCTCTCCCTCTGCCTTGGGAGTTTTCTCCACCTCTTTTGCCTTTGCTTCTACCTGCATAGAAAACTTGGGCTTGGTTGCCCTTTGATTGTGAACCTCCTTGGTTCATATCTCGGTCACAATCAATGTGACTAATTGATCAAATTCTGGTAGGGAATCCCTCACATAAACTGAGGTGGTGAATTCTTTCCACCTTTCATCCTCTCCCAAGCCATTGAGAGTGTGCACAACAAGATCATTGTCTTCGATTAGGCTCCCAATTGAGCCTAAAGCATCTGCAAGCTCCTTAACCTTCAAAATGTACTCAGTTATGTTAGTGCTTGGTGATTCCCTAAGAATATTTAGCTCACTCTTGAGGTGAATCTTCCTTGCCTTGGTTGATGAAGAGTACAATCTCTCCAAGGTCTCCCAACCTTCTTGGATGTGTCCAAGTCTTGTATATGCCCTATCATGTTATTGCTTATGTGTTGGGATAGAATGCATATGACTCTCCTATCCCTTTCTATCCATTCATTAAGTGCCTTGACCTGCCCTTGAAGTGGTGGATCATGTACATGAGACATTGGCTCCGTGCCGCTCACTAATCCCCGCAATCCTTTGCCCATAAGGTAGTTGCTAACTCTAAATTTCCATGGTTGATAATTGCCTTTCTCTAACTTCTCTATTTGTCATTATACTCAGCCATACTAAGCTCTAAGATGTTCCTCTAGCTTCTCCTCAAGTGTTTTTATGCTTTAGAAGGTGTGGATATTACCTTATGATAGCTTTTCCCTTGCTAACCTTCGACTAGTTGAGATCTCGATCGAGGTAGCCCCCTTTTGATGTCGTCTTGCTTTGGTGAGTCCTCCTTGTGATTCCACGAGTTGTCTTGATCCCTTTAATTCTTCAATATGATGCCATTGATGTCTCCAAGCCTCCAAAATGGCTCTGATACCACTGAAAGGGGATGATTCTAACACCCCAATGCAAAAATGGAAGATGGTTGCCCTCCACTAGGTCCACAAGCAGTGATATATGCTCACTATTCTGAAATTTTCTCTGCACCAGTACAGAGAATTAAAATGGAATTTTGCAAGCTTGTAGTAGACTATAAGAGCTACCCAAAAAGCTTTAAATCATCCCAAATGGATATTCTAGCTGGGAGAACCACCCTCTGCAAAACAGGGTACCTGTTTGCAACACTCTCTGCCTATGTGCAGAGATATACCTTCACAAAGTTGGCAATTTCTCACAACTCACTCAGCCAAATAACTTGAAAATTTGGAAAACTTCAGGGCACAATATGACAGACCAAATGAAGCTTGAAATCAATGAAAATGAGTATAATGAGAGAGCAAACAATGCTCTACAATCTGGTACAATCAGATTTGGAAAAGCCTAACTACACCTCTAGATAGAGAGGAGCAAAATCATGAGAAAATGAGGTAAGCAAGCAAGGGGGCTGCTTGCTAGAGTTTATGACTTCACTAAACCAAGTGGGAAATGCAAGAGAGCAAGGATTACGACCACCACATGCTTGAGAGATAACTCTCCTCCCAACCAAATGCCTCTATATATATCTCTCTCCAGGGGACTGCCTTCTTGGGCAGGTGGATACTAACCATCCAAGTGTCAGCCATGTAACTACATGTGCGCCAAGTGTCCCAGTTAACTCGAGTTAACTCAAGTGGATGCTTCTAGAAGGCTCTAGATCTCTTTGGGCAAAATACTCTCCCCATGTCTCCCATGGGGATTGAACCCAAGACCTCCTCCTTCACATCCTTGAGACTTAACCACTAAGCTAAGTGGGTCAGTTGTTCACAAGAGCACAAGACCTCCTAGTAAGTCTAAACTCGAGATCTTTGGTCATACACACGGATGACCAAACGGTGTCGGATTTCAGATCTGTCTGAACTGGCCAGACCCTTGGATCATAGACTTACTTTATTACATTCTTCCCCCCTTGGAAAATATTTTCGTCCTCGAAAATAGAGCTATATACATACTGTAGGCAACCCCCGAGCCTCATGTTCTAAAACTAGAAGAACATGGTCATGTCCTATAACTGGAAGAACATGTCTCATCTCTGTGGTGGCATCCCTGCCCAAATGATTCGAAACACTGTTTCGATTTGCACTTTGATGAACTGTACAAAGTACAAACTAGTGAAAGAATTATAAAGGTGGATTAAAACACATCCCTGACTAATTCACAGTTTCTAGATGTGTGATCTAGGCACAAACATGTGAACTAGGTGGATTCAAATTACTAGTCTATTTCGAGGCATAACTGGTGCATAGACTTAATAACTTAGGTAGGATTCTTATCCTTTACAAGACTTTGAGAATTCTTGATTCACCTGAATTTGTTTTGGAGAACTTGAAGTTTGGTTGTCCCAAACATCTAACTTAGATGTTTGTATAATGGTTTTACTTTGATTCAACAATTACTTGATTTTTTCACCCAACTAGAGGACTACTTTGTCCTATTAAAAATCCTATGTAAACTGTAAGAAAAAGTTACCATTTTTTTTTAGTCAACCATACTATAACTTGCCCAATACAAATCCATTTTTTTGGTTCACCCGCCCCTTATCTTTGCCAAGCCTTCTTCTCTTTGTGCCATGACCCATAGCCTATAGGGCTTCAAATGTGTGTGGCCCCCTTTGACTTCAGCATATTGATAAGTAAAGAGACTCATTAAAGTGTGCGACGTAGATTGGACAAGCTGGATAGGTTAGTGTGCGACGTAGATTGGATAAGCTCGATAGGTTAAAGCTGGGGGAGTAGTCGCCTGAAGTGTTGAACCTCCTTTAAAAAAAATGGAAAAAAAAAACCTAGATAGGTTCTGCAATGGTTTTTTAAACTAGATTGAATACCTTTCCAATTTTGAATTCAACTTTGGCATCGAGAGAACTTCCTTTTATTAAAAAAAACATGGCATCGAGAGCATGGCACACGTCTTTTCTGCTCCTCATAGCCCTCGCACATGAAAGAAGTTGGCCGTGAATCGGGTGTCTTTTGCTCTTTTCAGGTCATTGAAATCAGGTGAGGTGAACAGACTCGTGCCCGTCAGCACCAGTCCGTTTGGGTGACCTGAAGTACAAGGAAGATTATTTTATTATTTTTTATATTTTGAATGACATACGTAGCACTCTTTTTATTTTATTTTATCAATTTTTACACTTAGATTCACATGTGCAAAAGCATCACGACAATAAAACAACAGCCATGCTTTCAACCACAGCCTAAAACGATCGAAGAATAATTCATGAAACATTTTTTGAGGTAACATCATACAATATCTTTTATATAAATTTATTATGATTTTTATTTAATTCAAAAATAGTTTTTATTTTTATTTTTATTTTTTTCCTTTAAAGGAAGTTTGGCCTTGGCCTATTTTCCCACACTTTAATTAAAATAAAGAAGAAAAGTTACAAGTGAATGGGATTAGTGCCCATGGGACCCCCCAAATCCCACAATGCAGGGGAGGAGTACGGCAAGCTAGAGGGCATTACAAATGAGGCGGACAAATCTATCATCTCCCTCATGTGGGACCCATTTGGGTTTCAACTTGTTTCTTTCGAGGAGATAAATACAGTGATGTCTAAACGGTGGAGATCTCTTATCTCGGGAGATTCTTTTACCTAGAAGAAACAAGTATTTCTCAATCAACCATTCCTTTGGAGTTTGGCCAAAATTGACAGCACATCGCTCCCTCAAAATCTTCCAAAGAGTCTCACCCCTGATAGCATTCCACAGCCTTGATGAGCAACCAACTGCCTCACCCAACAACGCATGTTGCCAATTGATTTGGTTCGTGAGTCTCAATACCTGCGTCACGGGATGCCATATAACACGGGACTTGGGGCAATCGAAGAAAAGGTGAACTAAATCTTCGATGCATCGATGGCAACGCTTGCACCATGGAGGCACACCACAAATTTTGTTAGCCCTTGCATTGGACCAGATACCTTTATGCAAGATCTGCCACATGAGAACATACTTTTTGATCTCAATTAGGGGGTGCCAAATAGACATGAACTTTAGTTCCTATCAAAGTTTTGTCCAAGAAAGGCACCACATCTTGTTAAGGGTGTGATGAACATCTAAGTTTTCTTTGAAGTTGGGGATTCTGGATAGTTTCTTATCATTGCTCCATTTGAGGCCCTCCAGGCAATGAAGATCCTGTCCGTAGAGAAGGTGAGTAGTTGAGCGGTCCCACGCTAAACACATTCCTTGAAGAAGAGTCCATTCCTCGAGGGTAACTCTATGTCTTGGGTCTAAGTCATCGAACCTGATCCACGGGCCGGTCTCTTGTTTCTAGAGCTGTTTCCACTGTTTGAACCCCTTGTTCCATAGCCGCTTAGCAGTATGGAGGTTCCAAGACTCCACCCCCCTAATGCCAATGATCAGGAACCAGATATAGTCATTTTGTCTTATCCCAGCTGCCCACTTCCACTCATCACTGATTCTGATGAATTGTTTGGCCTTGTTCCAACTCTTCCATAAGGAACACACGAGGCTAGAGCCTTTAGGAGACACCGGGTGGGGTGAGAACAAAAGTGTGAGGATCCCTATGTCCTTCCAACCAGGATGGCCAACTAAGGTAAGGTCTTTCATGTTTCTGAAGATCAATTTAGCCCAAGACGACTCACTATTGCTCCAAGCCTTGATAAACCACTTTGCCGCCAACTTGTCAGCCAATCCAGTGATATCCAAAATACCCAAGCCCCCCGAGTCTTTCAAGCTAATGCAAGTTTCACATTTGATTGGGAATCCCCCTCCTATTGGGGTCCCTAGTCCATAGGAAGTTTCTGCAGATTCTTTCCACTTTGGCCAACTCTTTCTCCTTAGGTCTCCAACACGAGATAAAGTAAATAGTCGTAGAACGCGTAAATGTGTTAACAACCATTGCACGCACTGCCAAGTTAACTGGCATACCTTTCCAATGATTTAGTTTGCTATCTAGTTTGGATAGCACCCAGTTCCACTGTTGGTCCATTGAGATGTCGAAGCCCATCGAAATACTGAGGAGATGGAAGACTTGACCTCTAGGGATAACTTGACACCCCTGATCTAACAACAATTGGGGTGGAGGTCCACGGATTGCTCTAAAAGCAATTTTAGCATGGTTGATTTTTGAGCCTGACGCCATACAAAAGATGTCGAAGCAACTCCAGAATACCTCAATGCTGTTCATATCGTTATGTACAAAGGCATTCATGTCATCGGCAAAGAGTCTCGCAATCATTTGGCCGTGATCTAGGGGTGGGGAAAGACCCTTGAGATTGCCAGCGTCCATGTGATGCTTTAATAGGCGACTGAGGCCATTCGAGGCGATAGCGAAGAGTAGTGGAGCCACTGGGCAGCCTTGCCTGATAGATCTTTTTAAATGTATGGGTTGAGAGAGCTTACCATTGATACTTATTCTTGTTGAAGCGTTTTCGAGAAGAGTGGAAACCATCTTTGTGAACTTTTGGCTGCATCCAAGGTCTTTCCGTGATTGAAGTCCCATTCCAATCTGTCATACGCTTTGTCGATGTCGATCTTAATGAATACCAAATCTTGTGCAGACTCCTCAGCAAACGCAAGGCCTTCCCAAATATCGACAATTGCTTCAAGATAGATCTACCTTTGATAAAACCTTTCTGGTCCTCACAAAGCCATGAGTTTAAATGATGTAGTTTTTATTTTCATTGATGTAGGTATTTTCTATCATCAAAGCCAAGACATGAAGTGAACTCAATACAATGGAAAGTGGTTTATGACAAACATTGTAGATTTATAAATTATTTTAATTATTTATGCATGATTTTGATTATTTTTGTACGTTTTTGGTCATCCAAAATCTATTCATTGAACCATATGAATTTTATTCAATCATGCAAAATCTCTCTTTTCAATCATCCAAAATCTGACCACCGGGTTTTCATGTGCACATAAATCCGGTGACTCGAAATTTACCTTCGATCACTCAAAATCCGACCTCCGAACATACATGTGCTCTTCATACATTTTTCGGGTGACCCAAAAAGTGAACTTCCGACGCCTGAAAACATGTCCATGTGCTACAGTCGGTTCTTCTGGCACTGACGACGAAGTAACTCCGTCGAGTTCCCAACAAACTCTCCACAACGCCGCCCTGATCCTTTGTCCAAGAAGCAGCCAAGAAATCGAATGCAGCCATTGGGGATGCCTTTATCTGCGTAAGTGCACCATTCCTCCATATCTACATAACGAGAGAGCATAAGCTCTGTGTAGAAAGAGTCAAAGTTGCAAAATTCACGTTCGCAATACAAGATGCATACTGTACCTGCGTCCTTGAACAGACGGTATGTCCCTTATCATTGCATCAGTGTTGCACGCATTTTTGTGAGCATACTTGATGCTTGCAGCGCATGCATATGCTCTGTCCAGATTAGCAACATGTTGTTCCTCTTGTCAAATCCTACATTCGGCGAGCGTATAGAGGATACAAAAGCATCACTACATGGCCTATGAAGCGGTGGAAGAAGAAAACCATCGAAGACATAAAGTTCGCAAAAGCCATGACAATGGCGTTGCAATAAAGCGAGAGAGAAACTGGGCTCCTTTGAAGCTGCAGCTCTTTTCAGCGAAGCCTGGAATACGTCCTTTTTCATAGGGAATCGGGATTGGGGATTCAAAATGTCCAATAAAGCGAGAGAGAAAGTGGGCTCCTTTGAAGCACCAGTTCCTTTCAGCGAAACCTGGAATACGTTCCTTTTCATATGGATTGACGATTCAAAATGCATACGACGGTGGATCTGTGTTTACATAAAGCGATAGAATAAGTGGACTCCTCTGAAGCAGCAGCTCTTTTCAGCGAAGCCTGGAATATGTCCCTTTTAATATGGATTTGCAATTTAAAATGCATACGACAGTGGATCTGTGTTTGAACCAGTAGTTGCCAAGCTCAAGGAATATCTGAAGCCTGGAATATGTCCCTTTTAATATGGATTTACAATTTAAAATGCATACGACAGTGGATCTGTGTTTGAACCAGTAGTTGCCAAGCTCAAGGAATATCTGAAGGAAAATGCATACGACAGTGGATCTGTGTTTGAACCAGTAGTTGCCAAGCTCAAGGAATATCTGAAGGTTGTGCTCTGCAGGTAAGCACCTAGCGGGTGATGGCCAAAACAGAGACCAAGGCTCCTAAGCTCAATCTTGAGCTTCTCCCATGTCTTGGACATGGAGCGAAGTCCTCATGACCCCGTAGCGATGACGCACTACGAAGCATATGTGTTGAGTCATTTTCCTTGAATTTGACGTCGACCTCTCATCGGCTCCTCGCATCAAATAGATGCCCCGTAACGGTAATGCTTCCCGAACCTCTCCGCGAGTGCTTGGGTATTGCATATGGCCTCCTCTCCACGAGCATGGGACCTATGTCCCGAAACAATGGAAAATGTTGGTTCTAGTCGCTTATCTTGCGGGCTACGTTCGGACGGCTTTCGGATGACACTTCAAGACACCTCTCGAGACAGACCGTGAATCGGTCCCAGATCCATACAAGACGCTTTCGCGCAACTGTTAAGGCCTCATCTTGTCAAACACGCTTTTGCTTACCCTCTCATGAGACCATCCCGGGCTACCTCTGGGTCACTTCATAACACTTGGTACCAGAGCTCTCTTATTGAGGGTGTCTATGATGGTGTGATGGAACATGAAATGTATCGGCTACTATGCGTGAAGCTTGGCAACAGTGACCATGGGATTGTTGGTAAGTATAAACCGGGTATGTGAGCAACCCGTGCTTGGTGGAAGAAAATGGCTTTGACATATCTCTCATAGTCGGCTTGGTCACGTCGGCTAGAGTGAGACATTGCAAGTCTTGCCCTTCATCGCTTCATGACGGATGGGAAAGTAGTGGAACTTCCTAAGTCACACTCCATCCCTCGCGAGGCGAGTGCACTCTTCGGATGGCTCCCTCATCTACGAAGGCAAACTACATAAGGTGGGTGCGTGCTTCGGCTGGCCCCCTTTACCTCGCATATCGGCTCAAGGTAAAAACAATGCGGGTGGTATCCGCACTTTTGCTAGCCTCGTCTCATCTCTCAAGTGCGAGGCATCACGAGGGAGGGACGTGCTTGGGCTGGTCCACGTCCATTGGCAAAGGAGTCATCATGTTGGCTGGGCACGCGCTTCGGCAAGCCATGGTCATCGGCAACAAGAAACACCATGTAGGTTGGACTTCGCGCCTCGGCCGGTCCATGCCCCTTCGTCAAGAGCTTCATCTAAGCGGGCTGAAATCACGCCTTGGCTGGTTTGGCTCCATAAGCAAGGTCACCTTCAACCCGGGCCGAGTGCGTGCTTTGGCGAGCTCGTGCCCCATGGGCAAGGCCTTGAGTATGCGGGGTAAGTGCTCGCTTAGGCCGGCTCATGCCCACTTCTTCAAGGCGAAACGTGTGTGGCGAGGGGACGTCATGCTTTGGCCGGGCCCTCCTACATGACTCGAAATACATCAAACGAGTTATGAGGCGAGTAGGTGCTTGGGCCGACTCCTACCCTCCATGGCAATGCAACTCAACTGCTCGGGTAAGATTTTGGTTTGAGGACAGTACCCTCTATATTTCCATTTTACACATGGTTCGGAATGTCTCCAAGTGGCATCTAACTATGGTAACGGTCGTGGCAAGGTTCCTCTTGGGGTCTTCGGCCCACCTTCGCGGGCACATCGGTTTGGTAGTTGGTTGCATCCCTGAGTGTTTGGCTAAGTGTGTTCCGGCTCGATGCGAACACACTTGTCCATGTGGCTTCCTCGCGAGATGGATCCCCTTTCATCTTCCATTTTGGACGAGCTTGCTCAGAGTTTACCTTCATTATTTTCTAAAGCAATGTGCGTGCTCTTGAGGAGTGCACTCTTTCTAGGCTTCGACCTCTGTTTTTTCTATGAACCTCGGGAACTCGATCTTGGTGGGCATGTATGGGCGTGTTATTGCTGAGACAAAATAGGAACCTTCGTCGTCAAGCTCCATGAGACTTGCGGGTCTATGTGTGCCTGTTAGCAACTCCAATCACCTCTAAAGAGTATGTGGACAGTCCGGTTATCTAGACAAGACCGAACAACAAGTCCTCGGACTATCGAGTATCAATTGGGTAAAGGTTTGCGCGCATTGGCGGGTCTTCATTGCGAGGCCATCAGCTTGCACAAAGCAGCCATGTACCAACCTCACACACTTTCGTTGGCTTGCTTTCGAGTTCCTTTTGTTGGAATTTGGGGCCCCAGGATCTTCCAATACTAACAACCTTTGAGCATACAGACTTAATTACACAAGATGATAAGTGAGAGATAGAAAGAAACTTGAGACAAGAATAAGTAACGTAAGCAATTTGCTTACTCACTAATGTAGATGGCCGAATTACAAAATGGGAGTACTACTCAACCATATGATGGTGCACTTACTACATGGAAGAATAGACAAGAAGATGATGATGTACAGAATTCAGATTATGCTGTTATAATCTGAGTATGTGTTAAGCATATGAGTGAACCTAACCTCTCAAGATAGTGCAACAAATCTGAAAATCAGCAAACCCTAATTCTGAAATTAGGGTTCAGAAACCCTAAAACATAATATAGGATTAACTTACTAGAGATGGCTGCTCCAAACTTGTAGAAGACTCCTTGCTCCAAGAGAATAGGCGCTTCTTCACCTCTCCTTAGTCTCCAAAGCTTCAGCAGTCCAAAATTGACACTATAGCAGCATCAACTTAAGAAGTGACTCCTCATTGATGTCCAAAAGTGTTGCCCATACCTTGTTTATATAACTTTGGCTCCCATCTCAAAAAAACAGCGATCGTTGTTCCCAAAAGCTGATCGTTGGAGTTAAAAATCTTTATCGCAAATTTTGACTTGCTTTTATTTTTGATTTCTCCAATTTTATTGCTTTTGCCATCCACTACTAATCTAACCTAGCTTTTTATATTTTGTACAACAAGAACCTCAGAAATATGCATACTATCATTTTAGGGCAGAAACTAGGGTTTGAGTTTTCTCCTAATTCTAACCTTTGATGACAGAATGATGCATATCACTAGATAGCTCTCATGAAACTCTATCTATCTAGCGTAAAAAAGTTGTACTCAAAATGTACAAAAAAATGGCTAAGTCCTAAGTTGGATTGCTGGAGATGGACTATATGTACATTGATTTCCAACACGTTTTGGCAGAGTGTGTGCATGTACATGAACCTCAACGAAGGTCCTTCAACTTCACAATAGTTTTAAGTCTGTCGGCAATCCTGTTTGGAAGCCACGACTCGTCCAAAAGAGGCAAAAGTTGGAAATTCTAGCACCTATGTAAATCTTGCCGGGGGGGGGGGGGGGGCACCTTTGCGGTGTTCCCATTCGCGTATGGAAGTTGTTCGCGAGCTAATACACCACACATTCATCTATGGGCAGCCACAATCGGCTCGTCAAACCGACTCCTCGGATCAAAGATATATCCCTTCCTGTTTGGTATTTTTCACTTTTCCAGCGAGAAATTTTTCAGAGGAAGTTCAATGATCACATTACTAGCACGTTGTTTTGACTTATTCTTCGGCGGCATACACAATCTAAGCCACAATTCGATGTACGTCTTAGACTGGTGTTGAAATTATCATGATGGACTCGGGGTCTAAATTTCACGGCCAAGACAAAATGTCATACGGCAGGCAAAATTTTGCTTCTATCTTTCATAAGAGAAATTTTGACATGTTTATTGACATGTTTATACAAGGCATATACATATAATATATATGCAAATCTACAAAAAATGACAGGCAAATTACCAATCAAAGCTTGTCATTTGATAGGAAGTTTCAAAAAACACCTGTTTTGATAAGCAAAATGGCCACTGACATGCAAAATGCCTCTCAAGTTTAGGCCTTGGATGGACTTAGGTGAAATATAACAAGTTGAGTTTTAGTCGGGTGCGCCCGTGTTGGTTCCATCTTGGCCGCCTTGCGATTCGAGACGCGTTCCTCGAGTGTTTTGTTCCCCTCGACTGTCTGTGTATCACGGTTCTTGGGTTTATTCTGTTGGTACTCTTGGCAGTTCTACTGCGGTGGATCTAGTCCCATGCCATGTGAGGTATCCTATTATGAAGCTATCTTTGCGTGTGTCGGGGGCTTTCTTTTCAGTGGGTTGTCTGTCATTGGAGCACTAGATTTTGCCCTCTGACTAGACTAGACAAGATTTGAGAATTATACTTTCGATTACGAGATCACCTATGTATGGAAATAACACAAGAATATGTAGCTGTACAAGAAGTCCCACAACCCGGGATTGAGAGGTATGGATAACTCGACTAGAGATGATTCAGGGGATCCCACAACCGGGATGGTAGGTATGAAACAAGATATCTGGATTACAAGAACTCCCTTCAGGGAGATGAACTAGATACAAGAAATAACTAGACAAGATCTCGTACTACGAGATTACAAGAGGACAAAGCGAGATGTCCCAGATACAAGACTAGACAAGACTGGAATGAGGAACAAGACAAGATCTTGAATTGGAACCTGGAGAGTACTTACTTGGCGGTCATGACTCCTTGAGCTCCGAAGGCTGGTATTGGCAAGACTTAGCATGTATGTGGCCAACCCCTCCTATATAGGTTTTCAAGGGCGGTTCATCAAAGGCGGTTACGAATTAATGATCTCATCGATGATGTCATCAATTTGAAACATGATCTCTAGATGTCAGAATCAAGCAAGTAGACAGTCGATCTTAGGGTTTTGGCATGTTTCGGACGCAACGAAAGCATTAGTTTCTACAAATTTTGAACCAATATGGAGATATAGAAGTCACATGGAATACGAGGTTCATGATGGTTTCCTTTGTCCATGACACTATCTATGTATCACGGGCTCACTTGCACCATTTGGCTCCACGTGCCTCGGTTGCTCTTTCTGATCGCTTCATCTCAAGTCTTCCTATTAAGAGGAGTGCTAACTATCTACTAACAAACATCGAAGCCGAAATATTCTTCGGAAGGGACCGTGCAACCTTGGGGTCGTCTTGCATTGCGAATGCGGATCTCAAGCTTTTTCTTCTTCAAGGCGGAGGGACTCAAACCATGCGTTTAAGCTTCTCTTCCCTTCATGAGCTTATGCCAAAATCTATCTTGGTAGGGAGATCTCATTGGCACATCAAGTGAAACCTTTCAAGTGGCCATTGTAGGGATGCTCTATTCAGAGGGCACTTTTCCTTGCAAGTGGCAGTTGTGGGGAACCATGAGCTTCAACATATATTTGCTCTATGTAGAGGATACCTCTCGGCTTACGGACAAAGTACGTCTTTGTGATAAGTCGAACATAGTGGACAAAAGACTAAGTTCTGGGCAACAAGCCCTCTTGTGAGTCCAAGTGCAAACACGAAGATTTGCTTCATGCAAGGGGCAAAGTGAAAGGCTTGTTGAGTCAAGTGGCAATTGGCTTTGGGGTATGTGGCAAGGTGTGAGCTTGTCACCTACATGTTCTAACCAGCTCATATCTTAGCGAAGTGTATCAGCTTGAGCCCTTTTGGTGAATACCTAGGATCAACTTCAAGCATGAAGCAGAGGGTGGAGTGACTTGTCTTAGCGGGGACGCCTGTTCTCTCAAGTCGTATAGGATGCTAAAGCAACTCTTCTCGACAGAAGGTCTATGTGAGCCAATGTGCTATAGACAAAGGATGGGATCCGGACAGGGAGCACTATGTGAGCTACGAGGACGTTAGCTCTCAAGTGGCAGGGGAATAGACACTACTCTTCTTTTGCAACAAAGACTCATATCCAAGCATGGAGGCCTACATGGGTCACTCTCCAGAGAAATCTCTTTCAAGTGGGATAGTTCCTATTGATATATTTAGGTAGTGATGTGTGTGAACACACTAGGACCACTGGGGCACTTTTTTCCCTCTTTAGGAGGCTTTTTTCCCTTGGCATATATATACACCTATAACCCAAACGGATTACTTATCTTTGTCATTCTAGTGATAATACATTTTGTATCCAAGCTTCTTCTTCCTTGTGTTGCCTCATTCCTTGCGTGGTATAAAGTGGTAAGTGTATCCCAAGCATCCTTAGTTGTTCAGCAAGAGCGAATGTGAGGAATAATGGCACATTTGACAGAAAAGGCTATCAATGCATGTGCCTGAGCATCTTTGCAATCCCAACGAATTTGCTCTATAGTAGGTGCAATAGGAACCGCAACACAAACAGGAACATGAAAATTAATGCCATCTTCAATGCAGTCTGCATCACCTCAAGCAACTGTGTTTGCAGGTGTAATCATACGTTTTTCAACACCCTGCACAATATTCCAGAGTCCTTTTGCAACCAATACATGATGCATTATATAAGCCCATAATGGGTAATTGGTACCGTTCAACTTATCCTCAAGAGCCAACATACGGAATACATCACTGCTTTTAGCCATGGCCACTGACTATAATACTCTGATGCAAAAAAATGATTGTATTAAAAAAAGTTGAACAGAACTACGCTGTTGAGTTCTGCTAATAGTAGACTTCGAGACGCTTATACTGGTGAACCGAAACTTGTTTATATCTTTGGCACAAAAAGACAAAATTGCCTACACAAGCACTGTGATAGTGCGTTTGAAGGTCGAAACGAGCTCAAACCGCGATTTCAGCACCAGTGATGCTCACCAAATTTCATGCGATTCTGAGACTGTGATCGGAGGGGTGTCGACGACGCCCTAGATGAAGGGACGACATGCTCTGATACCAATTGTTGGAGTTCGAGATCTGTGGAAGCATTACCTTTGAAAACAATTGGAGAGTGAGCACATGAATGAAAGAGATTCCATGGACAGTTTTGTGACAAAGATCAACGATTTGAAGGAAGAGTTGATTTCTTCTCATGAAGTCTTGCCTGACAGGTCACTTGTGCACATTGTTCTGAATGGTCTTCCCGATTCATATCAGAGTTTTGCTTCTACTCTTCGTTTGATGAGGAAAAGCAATCCAAATGCCTTAACGCTTAAGGTGTTAGTTTCTGTTATGTTGCAGGAAGATTAGTCTAAGCAGAACAAGTCCAGTATGAGTGTTGCAGACCAAGCTTTCCTAGCTAGTCAAAAGGGCAAATGTAAATGGAGCTCTTCTACTAGTAAGCAAAAATCTACTAATTCAGCACAATCAAAGAAAGATGACAGAGATGAAAAGAAAACAGAAAAGTAGAAATTGTTTTGCAAATACTGTAAAGGAAATGATCATGTCATAAAGAGTTGTCCAAAACTGGCCGCTAAAGAGGCAAGGAAGAAAGAGGCTCGAATGGTTGTTGCAGAGGCCTCTACACCCAAAACAGAGTCTGCTAATCTTGTGCAGAATGAAGAATGAGCATTTACCCAAAACAGAGTCTGTTAATCTTGTGTAGAATGAAGAATGAGCATTTACCACTGTTTGCAGTTATGACCTATCTTCTCATGAACAGTGTATGTCTGCAGAAGACTCAAATGTTTGGTACTTTGATGGCGAGGCAACCAAAACTGGCCGCTAAAGAGGCAAGTAAGAAAGAGGCTCGAATGGCTGTTGCAGAGGCCTCTACACCCAAAACAGAGTCTACTAATCTTGTGCAGGATGAAGAATGAGCATTTACCACTGTTTGCAGTTATGACCATCTTCTCATGAACAGTGTATGTCTGCAGAAGACTCAAATGTTTGGTACTTTGATAGCAAGGCAACCAAACATATTAGTGGCAATGCAGTTTCTTCACTTCACTCGAGCTTGCCCCTACAGGGAATATTGTCACATGCATCAATAACTCCTCTTCTCCTGTCATACGAGTTGGTAGGATCATTTTGACTACTGTTGATGGTAGTTCTTTTACATTGTTGGATGCTTTGTTTGTGCGAGGGATCAAGAAGAATCTGTCATCAATTTCAGTTTTAACCAAGACTGCGTTGGTTGTGAAATTTGTTGATGAAAGATGTACAATTCATGTTCTGTCAAATGATGATGTCATTACTGCTTTTGGCATTTTATGTCGTGGGCTGTATAAGCACATAGACTATGAAAAATCTGTGAATGATTCAGCATGCCCATGTGTAGTAAATGATTCTCAGGCTTTGCAGATGCAAAGCTTCGGCATGCACGCTTTGGTCATCTGAATTTTGCTAGTTTGCTACGCCAACAGAAATCTGAAATGGTGTCCTCTTTGCCCAAACTTAGAAGCACCTGGTAAACATGTATGTGAAGGTTGTATTTTGGGCAAAATGCAGCGTTCCTCCTTTCCAAAAGATGGTTCAGTTCGAGCTACTAAAAAATTGCAGCTTGTTCATAGTGATGTCTTTGGTCCTTTGGAGACACCTTTTGGGAACTGTCTTTACTTCGTGACTTTCCTCGATGATTTTTGGAGGCATGCATGGGTATATCCATTGAAAGCAAAGTCCAAAGTGTTTGTGCTTCAAACGGTTTCTCGTTTTGGCTGAAAATTTGTCAACATGTAAAATGGGCACTCTCCGTTCTGATCGAGTGGGGATTTTAATGCATTTCTGGCAGAACGTGGGATAAAACATCAGTGTACAGTATCATATACACCTCAACAAAATGGAGTTGCTGAAAGGAAGAATAGGTCACTCATGGAGATGGTTAGGTGTATGGTCAAGAGTCAGGCTTTACCACATAGTTTCTGGCTTGAGGCTGTTATGTGTCAACATATGTGCTTAATAGGTATCTTACTAAAGCATTGTAGTCTATCACTCCATATGAGGCTTGGTATGGTCATAAGCCATCTGACCTGCGTGGTTGGTCATAATGAGGCAACTTCTCAGCCTTTACAGGCATCCATTGATGAGAGAGCTGATATTGAAGAGGGAAAAACTATGCCAAAATGGCTAGTGCAGACTTTGTGTTCTTTTAAATTCTGAGAATTGGATGGCTGCTATGTAATTAGAATATGATGCTATTATGAAAAATGGTACGTGGTCTTTATGTGACTTGCCTCCTGGCAAGAAGGCCATTGGCACTAAGTGGGTATATAAGCTGAAGCGTAAGCATGATGGAACAATTGACAGGTATAAGGCTAGGTTTGTTGCAAAGGATTATGCTCAAGAAAGAGGCATTGATTTTGATGAGACCTTTGCTCCTACATGGCGAACGACCATTGTTCGTAGCATCTGTGCACTTGAAGCTCATCATGGTTGGATTGTACATCAGTTGAACATTAAAACTACATTTTTGAATGTTGACTTGCATGAAGAAGTGTATGTTTTTCAGCCTTGTGGCTTTGTGCAGAAAGGGCATGAAAACCAAGTGTGCAGGTTGATAAAGGCATTATATGGTTTGCTGCTCACTTGTTCTCATGAGAAGCATATTGCTGAGTTTAAGCCTGATCTGCATGCCTCATTTCAGATGTCAGATTTGGGGCATTTGCATAATTATTTGGGCATTCAATTCATGCAAGTTGATGGTAGAATAGCTTTGTGTCAAACCAAATATATTGACACATTATTGTAGCGTTTTTGGCCTTGAAGTCTACAAACCTAGTGCCACTCCTATGGTAACAAGTTTAAGATTGAGTCTTCATGACGTTGGAGATGCATTTGATGTTGTCCTCTATTAGCAGGTTGTTGGATGCTTGATTTACTTATGCATTACTCGGCCAGATATTAAGTTTGCTGTCGCACAGATGAGCAGGTTTACGCACTGCCAAGGTGTCAAGCATTGGAAAGCGGTTAAGCGCATCTTTCGCTACTTGAGTGGTACCTGGCTGCTTAGATTGTTTTATCCTAAGGGGGATCACTACCGCGAGATTTACATGCTTTTTCTGATTGTGATTGGGCAGGTTGTTATGACACTCGTGTGTGGTTTTTGCTTCATGCTGGGTAGCTCCTGCATATCTTGGCTGAGCAAAAAGCAGCCTATTGTGGCCACTTCTAGTTGTGAGGCTGAGTATAGGGAAGCTTTCATAACGACTGTTGAGTGTGTGTGGCTCAGACATCTTATGGCTGATTTGGGTGTTGGTGAGTCTTCTGCCATGGCCCACCACCATCTTCATTGACAGTCAGAGCTCATTGGCAGTTGCGAGGAACCCTGTGTTCTATGCTAACACTAAGCACATTGAGGTGCACTATCATTATGTTAGGGAGAGGTTCTTTGCTGGAGAGATAAGTTTGGCATATGTGCCCACAGAGGAGAACATTGCAGACCTTTTCACAAAGGCTTTGCCTAGGGAGAAGTTTGAAGCTTTCTGCAAAGCTTTGGGCTTACTTCCTTTTGAGGATTGATTCCACATAGCTTGACACTTCCTTTATACATGAGTGCCAGCTCCTTGTTCACCGCATCATTCCCAGGGGGGATTTGTTGATATATTATAATAGGTAGTGATGTGTGTGAACACACTAGGACTGCCAGGGTACTTTCTTTTCCCTCTTTAGGAGGTTTTTTTCCCTCGGCTTATATATACATCTATAACCCTAACGGGTTACTTATCTTTGTACATTCTGGTGGGAATACATTCAGTATTGTGGGTTGTGCTCGAAGCTTCTTCTTCTTCCTTGTGTTGTTTGCGTGCTTCCGCAGACCTCGAACTCCAACAGTTCCAAGGGATCTGTGAAGTATTTGTATTGCGTCAGGGACTTCGAAAGACCTTGACTGTGTTTGTGGAATCAACCTTCGAAGTGGACTACCTTTAGATCCCTATTGCAAGGGGGATGGCGCTCCATAAGCGTTGGACAAGAGGATACTGACTTTACGTATTTGCTTTGTCCAAGGTTGGGTTCAAGATCTTGTTTTGAAATTCGCTTCATTTTAGCTTGGTCATCGGAGTGGGCAGGAGGTGCTTCAGAGTTCAAGTGAACCGAGACTCGGGAGAAAGTCTTGGACTAAGCCAAAGGAAGGAGTCACAGGATGTGAAGTCTAGCGGCAACAACGAACGATCCGCTTTTTGAAGCAAAGGTATGGGGCTAGATGCGACCTAGACTTGTGTACCTCGGCAAGCGTTGCATTGTCACACTCTTCAACTTGATCCGCTCTTCAAAGGAGTACCCTAGCATGAGCAATGTAGCAGACGGCTCGTACGAACTCGTGTACATCCAAGTAAGTCCTCTTCTTTTGCTTAGAGCATTAGTACGAGATGTAATGTTCTCACCTCTCTAATTATGTAGACTTTTCTGCTATGCATCACATAGTTTGTGTGCATATCATGCCACGATTCTTTTGGGTTAACAAGGACACCGCTCCAGCATGGGGAGGAACACCTAACAGGGTCACTCCCTTTCCCTTTTGTTATCTACGCACTTAGTGTTCTCCCCTTAACACGAACGTTAACGTTGGAGCTGTAAAGTAGTATGCATTGGAAGTTCAATTTGAAGGACACAAATTCTTCCCAGTGGGTGTGAATGTTGTGCTCTGTGGGTGAGCACCTAGGGGGTGAGGACCAAAACGGAGACCAAGGCTCCTAAGCCCGATCTTGAGCTTCTGCCATGTCTCGGATGTCGAGTGGAGTCCTCATGACCGCATGGTGACGATGCACTACAAAGCATGTGTTGAGCCGTTTTCCTTGAATTCGACGTTAGTCTCTCGTTAGCTGCTCGAGTCAAGTAGATGCCTGATAACGGGAATGCTTCCCCAACCTCTCTGCGAGTGCTTGGGTATTAGATATGGTGTCCTCTCCATGAGGATCGGACCTATGACCTGAAATGGTGGAAATGTTGGTTCTAGCCTCTCACCTTGCCGGCTACGTTTGGACGGCTTTCGGATGGTACTTGAAGACACCTCTCGAGAAGGGCCCTGAATCAGTCCCAAATCCATACAAGATGCTTCCGCACAACTCTTAAGGCTTCACCTCATCAAACACGCTTCCACTTACCGTCTCATGAGGCCGTCCCGGGCTACCTCTGGGTCACTTCACAGAGAGAGAGAGAGAGAGAGAGAGAGAGAGAGAGAGAGAGAGAGAGAGAGAGAGAGAGAGAGAGAGAGAGAGAGAGAGAGAGAGAGAGAGAGAGAGAGAGAGAGAGAGAGAGAGAGAGAGAGAGAGAGAGAGAGAGAGAGAGAGAGAGAGAGAGAGAGAGGGGGAGGGAGAGAGAGAATTTGAATTCGGAAGCACAGGGAAGGAAGTGCAGAGACAGCTGCAAATGCTCCTCATATAGAGAAAGATGGAGAGCACAAGATCACTGCATGCCCTCTATCCATTTCTGTAGAGAGAACTAGAAAACAAAGAGCTCATTTCTGCTCATCCTTGCTTTCTGTGAGCAAAGACAGTTCCAGTGTCTTTGGTTAGAGGTACTGCATAACATTTTCTTTGCAAAGCCAATGATGCCAATGGTGTGGTGATAGAGAATCAGAAATTGCAGTAATTTTTTGTGCCATTCTTGCTTGATGAGCTTCCACTCTCCCTGAAAAAGCAAGGGCAACATCCACATCAGGGCCTGAAATTGATGGACTGCACAACCTTACATATGACAGGAAAAAATTCTGTGTCTGTCATATGACAGATTTCTTCGACAAGCGGGAGATGGGTTCGGGGCTTATATGGAACATTTTTCACTATGCAAACGTGCTCGGGGTGTAGTCCATGGTGCAAACATGCTTGGGGTATAGTCTATGGCAGAGCATACAGTCCATGGTAGAGCATCTAACTGAGGAAGAGAGGAAGCTGTGGCATTCACATCTCTATGAGCTAAAATATGGGTTATGGATTAATCCCAGAGTTGGAGAAGTGCCACAGAGACAAGAGCTTGAGAAACTTGCTGGAACCTATGGAAAGTTTTGATGCACATGGCAGGCAGACACAGGGGATAAGATCCCCCTTGGGCTGCTGGTGCTGATGGTGTCTCCGTAAGTGAGCTCTCTTGGCCTAATATCTGAAAATTTCATACGGGCTTGTGATAAAAGATATGATGTTACTAGCATCTATATAGCTCAAACACGAGCTGATATTGATCTGGGTCTAGGAGCAGTGCATCGTTCAGCTGATTTCATTGGAAGAAGAATGGAAAAGGGTTTGATTGCAACCTGTGGAGTTCTGTCAGAGACTCAGCTTCTGTGCTTTTAGTTGCAACCATTCATAACATAATACAATATCTGTTCTACACATGATTTACGTACAGATTCTGTGCTTTTGGGTGCAACCTGCCGGCTTCTGTGCTTTTAATTGCAACCATTCACTACGTAATACAATATCAGTTCTACATATATTTTACGTACAGATTCCGTGCTTTTCGGGTACAACCTGTGGAGTTTTATCAGAGACTCAGCTTCTGTGCTTTTAGTTGCAACCATTCATAACATGATACAATATCAATTCTACATATAATTTATGTACAGATTCTGTGTTTTTAGTTGTAACCTGTGGAGTTCTGTCAGAGAGTCAGCGTGTGGAGAGCGAATTGCCAAAATTAGGATATATTCGACAGTGCAATTAGTTAGACATCAACGATTGTTCTATGTAATTAGCTATACATCAATGGTTGTTCCATTGATTCAAATAAGTATTTGCCCCATAGAAGTAGGCATGTCAAACTATTTAGGGCCAATGAATCAGGTTACTTGTGAAAAAAAAAGTATTGCTGCCAAGTCTAAGCACTCAGCATATTATGAGCGTATCTATACATATTCATCTATACAAAAGTTCAAATAGAGCAATTGACAAAATAGACTCAAAGAGCATTTTGTTCCTCTACTCCCAGCAGTACCATAAGTATTCACCTCTTCATATAGGTAATTCTGCCAAATGCAAGCACAGAGTATGTGATGAGCATATGTATACATATTCATGTACACAATTTCAATAAGAGCAATTGACAAAAAACACTCAAAGAGCATTTTGTTCCTCTGCTGCCAAAAGTATCATAAGTACTGAACTCTCCATATAGGTATTGCTGCTCTTAACATATGAAATTTGGTACAATTGCTTATTTTAGGAGCTACTTTAGCTCATGGATAATCAACAATATCATATGCTAGCACTTGACATTGGAATTTGGTGCAGTTGTTTATTTTAGGAGGTACAATAGCTCATGGATAATCAACATATGAATCTCCCATTTGAACATACATACACTGTACAGAGATAGATACATACATCCTGCACACCAACAGTACCATAAGTACTGATCTCTCCATATAAGTACTGCCCTTGACATATGGAATTTGGTATAATTGCTTATTTTAGGAGCTACAATAGCTCATGGATAATCAACAGTACTGTTTGCTAGCTCTTGACATTGGAATTTGGTACAATTGTTTATTTTAGGAGCTACAATAGCTCATGGATAATCAATGTGTGAATCTGCATTTGAACATACATACACTTAGAGTTACATACATACACATCGTGCACACCAAAAGTACCATAGGTACTGAACTCTCCATATAAGTATTGCTTTTCTTGCCATATGGAATCGGGTAGTTGCTTCTTTTAGGAGCTACAATAGCTCTAATCAATAGTACCATATGCTAGCTTTTGACATTGGAATTTGGTATAGTTGTTTATTTTCGGAGCTACAATAGCTCATGGATAATTAACATATGAATCTTCCATTTGAATGTAGGTACACTGGACAGAGATAGATACATATATGATACATACATACATTGTGCAACCAATAGTACCATAAACAACAAACTCTCCATATAAGTATTGCTGCTCTTGACATATGTAATTTGGTAAATTTTTCTTATTTTAGGAGCTACAATAGCTCATGGATAATCAACAATAACATATGCTAGCTCTTGACATTGAGCTACAATAGCTCATGGATAATCAACATATGAATCTCCCATTTTGAACATAGGTACACTTACATTAGATAGAGACATATATGATACATACATACATACATCATGCACACAAACATAGTACAAACATGCATACATACACATATTTCTGTATATTTACATACACAGTGAAATTTGAAATGGACTTATATACGAACATATACATTGGCATTTTCACCTCATCAATAAATTTGACTCGTGTATACATTTATACTGGCAAGGCCAGATACAACAAGGAATTTGTATTGTAGGAAGATCATATCAGTATGTATGTATCTAAAATGTATGAGGCTACATCCATCAGCGTAATTGCAATAGGTATGTACAATAGGCATGTAGGATAGAGTGACTAGGAAGACCACATACAAGAAGGAATCTGTACTGTAGCTAGGTCATATCAATATGTATATATATCAGTTTTATGCAAAAATAAAAATACAACATGCCACAAGATCATCTAAATAAAAAGTTCACAGAAAGTTATTAACATATAAGCAATGTGTTGCATTTCCAAAAGAACATATAGATTTACCAAAGAGCAATATGCTGCAAGTCCAAGAAAACATATCTATTGAAGAAAACATATACCAGGATTCCCATAGAACATATAAGATCATTATTCCTATGGCATTGTTCTTCCTTTTTTTGCACTTACCCATGCTTGAAATACATCCTTCCAATCCATTGAAGAACTTCCACATCCATATATGGATATAATATCAAAGCATCTAATGGCTCCAATCTTAATGAAGATCTTGATATATTTTTGATGAATTTTGGCATGAAAGGTCACACTCACACGTGTAAATACTTGCAGAATAACCAAACATACTTGCCATATTTTCATAATCTATCTATGCAAGTCCCACCATGACTTGCCTAATTACAACCTATCCATACATCATACATGCTCTTATGTTGTGCAACTCTACATAGCATCCAAACATAATCTTCCCTCTCATTCATGGACTTACAAATATTGATCATATGAGTATCAATATTAAGTCGATTGATAATTTTATTTAATCATTCATGCGACATTTTTTTCTCAATTATATACATCTATCTGCTATTAATAAGGGCAAAAAATTTTGAATGCATTAAACACTGCTAGATCCTCAAATCTCCTATTGAGTCCATCCAATATATTTTTTACATATGCCTTTGCTATAGGAACACATTCATCAAGTGATCCTTTATTCCCGTCATTACTATTAGGCAATGAATTAAGATCTATTTCATCATCATCACCACCATCGGAATCACTTATCTCTTTACCCATTTTTTTTCTTTGCATCCATTGGGATTGAATCAAATTTCAAATAATGTACGTGAGACTTCCCACTTGCATCCTCATAGAATAACATATAATCTCTTGTCATTTTTAATAAAGAAGAAATATATGGTGAATTATGGCCATACTTTTTCATGGTAACATCAATATATCTTCATTTTTCCTTTTCAATTATCAAATCGAGAAAAACACTAATTATAGTAACATCCATTTCATGCCTCTAGAACTGCATATTGAGCTTGTTCAACTCATTAAATACATCATCAAGAAAATGTATCATGAATTGGAAGAAAAAGATGGTTATACTTTTATACCACTTCTTTTTAATATGTTCTTAATGATGAAGGATATGAGTCATGATATTCACGAGCCTTTCTATCACTTGGTCTCTTGAGAGCCATCTTAAGGAGTGAATCTATAAAGCTCTTGTTTCCCCTAGATCATGTTCATGCATAATCTTCTAAAGTTTATCATTTCACTTAGAATATTTTTCCTAGCCATGAATACACTTTGTTGGCAATCTTTTCCACAAAAACAAATATATATGGATGTGTCATAATCCATCCTTCGTGACAAGAGCTTACCTATGCAATGTATACCCATGGTATGAGTTAAGGAATCTTGAAAACATGAAGCACATTGTTGAGCCCATAAAAGTCCTAATGGTCAAAGTCAACCGTAGTCAAAGTCAAACTATCAAAGTCAAATTGGTCAAAGTCAAAAAATTCAAGGTCAAAGTCAACGGGTGCAAAGTCAAAGTGCTAAGGTGCAGGTGTCAAAGTGCACAGGTAGTGCACAATTAATTATCCACAAAGGGTAAAATTGGAGAAAGTGGGTTGCAGGTTGTAGAGGTATTTTCTCTAATTTCCCTAAGGTTCAAAGTGTTTTGGAAGGTTCAGGTGAACCCTTTCTTATGTGCAAAAGTGAAGAGTTAAAAGGAAAATGTGAAGGTATGTGAAGCGACAGCATACGCAGAAGTGAAAGTATGGCCCCCCAATTAAAATTTTTGGTTTTAGTCTAAAGTCACTACAGGACAAAACATGGAGTCGTTGGCTGCCACTTGTGAAGACAATCTTGGGACATCAAAGTGAGCACCAAGATACTCTTGCAGTTAGGAGCGTACGTGAATCGACACACTCAAATCAAGGCAAGGACTATTCTTGGACCATCCTAAGTGTAAGCAAGAGAAGCATAGTCTAAGTGGAGCAAGAGAGAGAAGTGCAAGAGACACACAGTGTGCGATGCAGAGAAGTGAAGTGCAAGGTGTGCATGAAGAGTGACCAAGGAAGTGTGCAGAGGAGTGCTAAGCTTGTCCCCCAAGGATCCCAATGTCTTACTGAAGTGTGCGCACGCCGACAGAAGGTATCCATCCCTCCCCCTTAGTGGAAGCTTGGTGCAAGGTGTGCACAAGAGCAGGCTTGTAGAAGGTGGAGGTTTGGTGCAGAGGAGGCCAGCAATAACAAGTCCCTTGGGTATTTGGTATATTGTAATTGAGCACTCTATGGGATTTTGCACAGAAGCATTGGTTGTATTGTGCTTCAACCTTGTAATTGTCTTACTGTAATCAATCGACAGAGGATTTCAGTGTGTATTTTCTCTTCTGGTCCTCCCCTTTTCTCCTACAAACACTCAAATCCCTTTTTGTCTAAGAATCCCCCAACAAAATTTGGCACGCCCGGTGGGACCTCCAAGGAGATTTGAGCTTACGAGAAACCAAGTGCAAAGTATAGAAGAGATCACGTGTCGACAGTGCTACTATAGTGCTACTTCAATAACCACAAGGTAAATATTCTTATCAAGTGTTTCATATTAAGTGGACTATGAGCTGCTCATGACCACAACCCGGTCCCAAACATTGAGGGTCACCTGCAAGAAAACAAGAAGGAAGGTTGTTAAAAGATCCTCTAGTCTCTTATCTTCAACCTCATCAGTACAGAGCATGGCGGGACACGTAGACTTGGAAACCTTACTCTCAAGATTAAATATAAAATTTCCTTTTTTCAAAGGCCTAGCTCAGGAGGATCCCGATGAACACATTAGAAGGTTTTTGGCACTATGTAAGACTAGAGGCTTAATGGGCAGGGAGGATGTCTTTTTGATACTTTTCCCTGCCACATTAGAAGGATTAGCTGATAAATGGTTCAGCCAATTTGCTGAGAACCATTTTATCACTTGGGATTTTTTGAAAGATGCATTTAAAAATCAATTCTAGCATGGAAATACTACAGAAATCATCATAAAAGAACTAGAAAATTTGAGATTGGGTCCAGGTGAGAAGTTCCCAGAGTTTGTGACTAGGGCCAAAGCACTAATGGCTAAATTACCAGATCCACCACATGATTTTTTTGTTAAGAAATGGTTAGCTAAGCCCCTACCTGTGGCCACCCAATGCAAAATAAAGGAATTAGTGTTACCTAGAGTCTCCATAGAGGAGTTCATCAACACAGCTACACGACTGGAGCAGATAAGGCACCAGTATGGAGCAACTTCTTCTCAACTAACATATGCTATAGAAATGGAGGATCCAGTAATCCAGATAAGGAAGGAGCTGTAGGGCTTAAAAAGGAATAAGCCCTACAAAGAGGAGGAGAATGCTGTTGCATAGTTGAGAAGGGAGATTGAAGCACTCAAGCTCCAAAAGGAGGAGGAGGCCCAAGTAGAGGAATTGGCTCAACTCCGACAGGAGCTGCAAGAACTCAAAGGGGGTGGCATCAAGAGTGGTCTTTGGTGTTCCATGTGCAGTAAGCAAGGTCACATAGTAAGTGAATGTCCTCTGTTAAGTGTGACTTGCCAATTATGCAGGAAAGTTGGTCATGAGGTCCATGAATGCCAATCAAGGGGAATGCCTGCAACGACATACTGGACACAAGGAGGATCCCTACCACCCACAAATGTGATGGCTGTTGCACCGAATCAAGGTAACAATTATAATCCTAGACAGAGGAATAACTTTGGAAATGGGCCTAGAAGGCCAACCATTTGTTTTAGATATGGAGAATGCGGGCACTATCAAAGTAGGTGCACCCTACCAGAAAATGCCCCTCCTTGCAGGAACTGCCATGAGGCCAGAGACCATTATACAAATTGTTGTCCTAAGAATCAAGCCTCTTCATCCGGGCCCCATATTCAAATGATTTCTATGCACAAAGAAGAAATGTGTGATCAAGTCAATGAGCCATCTCCATCTACCAGGGTGGTGCAGTTAGAAGAAATAGAATCTTTGACTGTGCAGACACGAAGCAAGGGGAAGGCTCAAGCAGACATAGGTCAAGGATCAAAGATTAAGGAATGGAGTCAAGACAAAGAACCATCTAAAGACAAAGCCACCACATGTGCAGATACAAGGCACAAAGAAGATCTCATAAGTACCAGTGATGCCATTGGGCACACATTCAACAGGGCTCACGAGAAGTTTGATAAGTCTAGTGGAGCCCACAATCTTAAGGAATCAGAAGCTTCACGACTACTAAAGTCCATGAAAAAGGAGGTTAGTATTTTTGATTTAATAAAGATGGATGGGAAATTCAGGTCAGAATTCTTGCAGATAATTGATGAGGCTTCAACTACAAGTTTGGTAGCAAAGACTGCTGTTTTACATAAAGGTAAAAGTGTAGGGGAAGCACCCCTTACATATTATAAAAGTCCTCGGCTGACAGTATCTATCAAAGGTCATGAATTTCAAGGAGTTATTGTGGATGGTGGTTCTGGCATTAAGTTGATGCCTGAACATACAATGGAAAAGATTGGACTCCACCCTTCAAGGCCTGCAAATTTCACTGTTACTTTGGCAGATCAGAGCAAAGTAAGGCCCTTGGGAGTGATCCCAAAAGTTCCACTTGAAGTACAAGGTAATCTATTCATTCTGGATTTTGTGGTTTTAAGATTGCCCCAGGTTGAAGGAGGATTTCCCCTCTTAATTGGAAGACCATGGCTGAGGCATGCAAGTGTCATTCATGATTGGGGCAAGGACACTTTGTGGGTACAAAAGAAAGGGCAAGAGCTGACACAGATTCATTTAGAAGAGGGCCCAGATAATCAAGGAAACACCAGCATGACGCAAACAGTTGGCATTTGTATGGAACCAGAATCAGAGGGTCAACCCCAAATAGATTTCGAGGAAGAAGAGGATATTCTAAATTGGCTCCAAGCAGGCAACTCTTCCTCTTGTTTTGGATTTTTTCTTAATAATTCTTGCACGACTGAAGGTTATGATGAGGATGAGGAAAAAACAAGTTGATGGATTGGGAGAGCCCATTACAGACCACAGAAGGGGCAGGAAGACACCCCTCGAATACAACTTGGAGGAGGATATGACAACCACAGATAAAGAAGTTACTAAAGCTAAAGGCAAGGTAAAAGATTCTAGTGAAGAGTGTTCTTTCCCAATTCAAGAAATACCTACAGGATGGATGCACGACAAGGAGGAACACATTGAAATCCAAAATACCCCTGCTTATGAAGCAATGCATGAAAAGCTAGTGGAAGAAGACAATGATGGAGATGAGCACGAAGATAATATGGTAGAGAGAAATCCTGTCAAAGAAATACAATTAGGCACTCAAGACAATAATTGGCCAGTTTTAGTGGCCACTTGGTTGTGGAGCCACCCAGGGCTCCTTGAAAAGGTAAGATCATTCTTGACCCATTATACAGATGTTTTTGCTTGGCATTATAAAGACTTAGAAGGAGTGCCTGCAAATTATGGAGAGCATAGAATCCCTCTGGTTGATGGAGCCAAACCCATAAGAGGGAAGAGTTATAGACTTAACCCAAAGTATGCTGAAGCTGTCTATGTGGAAATACAGAAGATGGAGACTTTAGAGCACTCAACAAGGTGACCATTCTAGATGGTTTCCCAATGCCTTTTGCAGAGCAGGTCATTGAAGAAGTGGCTGGACATGCATTATATAACTTTATGGATGGATTTAGTGGCTATAATCAAATATCAATACACCCAGAGGATCATGAAAAGACTGCTTTTATCACACCTTGGGAACATATGTGTATGTAAAAATGCCATTTGGGCTCAGAAATGCTCCAGCCACCTTTAACAGAACGGTCAATCTCATTTTTGGCCCCTTATTGCTGGAATCACTTAGAATCTTCATGGATGACTTCTCTTTGTTTTCAGGTTCTCACAAGGAGACTCCTTTAGATTGTTTGGACCATCACTTGCGACAGCTGCATAATGTTTTCAAGAGATGCAGGGAGACTAAGCTAAAGCTCAATCCAAACAAATGTCATTTCCTTGTGACAGAAGGAACTCTCTTAGGACATGTGGTGTCGGCTAAAGGTATGGCCCCAGATCCTGACAAAATCATTTCTATATTAAAGTTTCCTAAACCTAAATCTCCTAAAGAGATTCAGAGTTTCTTGGGGCATACTGGATACCACAGAAGGTTTATAAAAATGTATGCAGAGATAGCTAGGCCACTAGCTAGACTTATAGGTAAAGAAGTGCCCTTCAAATGGGAAGAGGAAGAAGAGAAGGCTTATCAGACATTAAGGTCTAAATTGGTGGATGCACCAATTTTTATCACTCCAGATTGGTCAAAAAATTTTTCATGTGCATGTGGATGCCAATGCATATGCAGTAGGTGCAGTATTGACTCAACATAGTGAAGAATTCAAACTTGACAGGCCTATTCAGTATGCTAGTAGAATCTTGACTAAAGCTGAAAAGAATTATAGCACAACTGAAAGGGAAGCTCTAGCAATGGTTTTTACAGTACAAAAATTTCGTCATTATTTGCTAGGTGTGAAGTTTGTCATCATCATTGATCATCAACCACTCAGGTATTTACTGAATAAGCCACAAGCAACTGGGAGGATATGGAGGTGGCTACTTTTGTTCTAGGAGTTTGATTTTTTGGTAGTCCACAGACCAGGTAAAGAAAATGTTATGGCAGATCACCTATCCAGGATCAATATGATGGATCAAGCTAGTGGAGTCAATGATGATTTTCTAGATGCTAACCTGTTCGCTGTGCAAGCCCAAGGTTGGTATTATGATATCAAGAATTTCATTAAACTGGTGTGTATCCTGAAAAGGCTAGTGCTGTGCAAAGGAAGAGACTACTAATCAAGAGTAGACCGTATAACTTCATTGAAGATAAATTATATAGACAGGAAAAGGATGACAGGTTTAGGAAGTGCTTGGAAGAAGAAGAAGTGAGGGAAGTCCTTCAATCTGCACATGAAGGAACAGGTGGTGGGCACCTTCCAGGGCATATTATGAGTCAGAGGATACTGGATGCTAGTCTATGGTGGCCTACACTATTTACGGATGCAAATGAATGGGGAAAGGCATGTGACGTTTGCCAGAGGTGTGGACCTAAGCCAACAAAGCAGAGGCATAACCCCTTGATTGTTTCCACTTACTGGCAACCATTTGAGAAGTGGGGGCTAGATTTTGTAGGGCCCATCTACCCTTCGTCGATTCCTAAAAGAGGAAAGTATTTACTGATAGCCACAGACTATGCGACGAAATGGGCTGAAGCTATTGCATCACCTGACTGCACCGCCCAAGCTGTGGCTGATTTCATTTACAGTAGCATCACTTGCAGGTTTGGATGTCCACTTGAAATTTGTAAAGACCAGGGTACTCACTTTGTGAATAAGGTACTACAGGAAATTTTCAACAGGTATAGAATCCTACATAGGACCTCTTGTGCCTACTATCCAAGAGCCAATGGATAGGCTAAATCGACCAATAAGGTATTAATTTCCATGTTAAGGAAGGAATGTATGTTACAGCCTACTTCTTGGGGCATTGCTTATCAAGGTACCCTATGGGCATACATGCTAGCTTACAAAGAGGCCACGGGATATTCTCCATTCCAACTGGTTTATGGCATATTGCCAATTGAGCCCTTTGAATTTTTACATAAATCACCTAAAATAGCATTCATGCAGGGAAAGAAAGATTGTGATGTCTCTCAAAGGCTTGGGGCACTACATAAAGTGGAGGACATTCGTCTACTGGCAACAAAACAATTGATAGAGACTCAGATGAAGAGGGAGGCACATGATCGACATCTGTGGAACAACAACATAGAACCAGGCATGTTAGTTCTTCTCCATAGACCTCATATTCAAACACAAGTGAGAGGAAAATGTCTTCCACACTGGGAAGGGCCTTATCGAGTCAAAACACTGAATTGGGGTGACACTGAATTGGGGTGCTGTGGAGTTAGAGACGCTGAAAGGAGAGGCCTTGCCACTGGTCAATATATCAAGGCTCAAGGCCTACCATCAACACACTTGAAGAAGTATGGATCACCTGGAATTGCAAAATCTGCCCAGGTTGTACATAGCTTTCTCATCTCATTTTGCTCAGCTTTAGTAGTTTTCTTTATCAATTTCATGCTTGTTCCTTGAGTTTTTAGCAAACCTAGAAGGCATTTGATAACCTCTGCAAAAGCATAATTTTTGGGTATTTTTGGGAAATTTTTCCAGCCTTTTTAGCAATTTTCTAGCATTTTTTATCCTTTTCCGATGTCATTTTCTTGCCAAATAGGAGGAATAAAGGAATCTCTCTATGGTTTGAGGAAGGAAATTAGGCCTAGCCCTGTAGAAAATTTTATGATATTTTTTCAGATTTTTTTGGCATTTTTTTGGCATTTTTTTGGATTTTTTCTCCAATTTCTCTATTTTTGGATAATTTTCCAACAAAAAAAAAAAGAGCCTCCCCCCCCCCCCCGGATTTCTCAGGTTGAGGGTTAAAAAAAAAAAAAAAAAAAAAAAACACACACACTTTCTCTCTCTCTCTCTCTCTCTCTCTCCCCCCCCGCCCCCCCCGTATTTTTTTTTCTTATTTTTATTCTTATTTATTTTTTTATTTTTTTATTTTTATTTATTTTATTGATTCCTTTCGATTTCTTTTTTTTATTTTATTTTCTTTTATTTTTATTTACGATAAGCGACATTCAAAGAAAAAAAAGACATATTTTACGTTTTTTTATAGATTATGAAAAAAATCAATATATATATATATTAATATATATTTTTTATTTTCTCATGGTTCAACTCTTTTGGCTCTGGATCGTGCCTCGGATGGCCATTTTTTTCAAATTTGAAGTCATTTTCATGTATTTTGGCAACTTTGGATTCATTTTTTGCATTAATTTTTCCAAAATACCACTTTTCTCTGACTTTTGGTCAAAACCCACATATTTGCTCACAATTATCACATGTTTTTAATTCATCACATTTTCCATATGGTCTCTTTTCCTTTGTCTTCCTTTATGTTTCATAATACCCCGTCTGCACCCTCTGTAGATCTACTATTTGGTCATTTTTAACCTCTCCACACCACATCATCCTGCTCCCTCACCCTCCCCTTACCCTTCTGCCCAGCCTCATCCTTACCCCTCCCTACCCCATCCAACTCAGCCCCCTCAGCCCTCCCCTCCCCCTCCTTTCTATCGTCCCATTGCCCCCCCTTTGCTTTTCCATAGCAAACATTCCGCTTTTTGGTTCTTCTCTGGTGCTTGTTCTCTCCTATTTCTGGTGGACTTGGTAGCTGTTCAATGTCCTACTTCAAGATCTTTCAGCTCTAGTATTATGGTGTCATATCTCCTCAGAGTTTTGGCTGTAGCTCTCCCGGACGGAGAGCACATTAGGTGGTGGGCAACTGCTGAGCCCATAAAAAGTCATAATGGTCAAAGTCAACCATAGTCAAAGTCAACCACAATCAAATTCAAACAGTCAAAGTCAAACTAGTCAAAGTCAACAAAGTCAAG
>CM035444.1:14577974-14745474 GCA_020310875.1 Ceratopteris richardii
TTCCTAAGATTTGACCTTCAAATATATGTCTAATTAGTGATTGTTTCTCCAACAGCTCCACCTCAATCACTAATTGACATTCCCTGTTACTTCATATCTTCTTCTTTTCTTTTACTCCTGCCATGCTTTTGAATCTGCTGGTCTTCACACCATCCAAGCTCTTTGTCATTATGTCTGCTAACTGATCTTTAGTAGAAATGTACTCCACTTCAATCTCCTTCTCCATTACCTTTTCTCTGAGAAAATGATATTGTATCTCTATGTGCTTTGTCCTTGCATGAAATACTAGATTTGCTGCAAGATAAAGTGAACTCATATTATCTCCATGTATTGTAGGTGTACCTTGATCAATGCCTAAGCTCTTGAACAATGTCTGCATCCATATGACTTCCTTAGCTGCTTCCACAAGTCCTTTGTATTCTGCTTCAGTTGATGATAATGCTACTGTATGTTGTTTCTTTGAACACCAACTTACAAGCTTATCACCAATGTATATCATGTAACCATGAGTTGATCTTCTGTCATCCTGGTTACCTGCCCAATCTGAATCACTATAGGCTCTCAACTTCAAATCTGATGTAAAAGGATAATATAATCCTTCCTTTATAGTTCCTTTGATATATCTGAGAACTCTTTGACCTGCAGTCCAATGTGGGTCCTTTGGACAATGCATGAATTGTGACAAAACTCCCACTGCATAACTAAGATCAGGTCTTGTTAGTGTAGCATAAATCAAACTACCCACAAGAGATTGATACTTCCTCATATCTTTGTAGTCTGCACCATCATATTTACTGAGCTTGTGATTAACTTCAAGTGGAGTTGAAGCTTCTCTGCAATTTTCCATATCAAACTTCTTCAACAAGTTCAGAAGATACCTTTCTTGTGACACATATATGCCATGATCTGTATAAGTAACTTCCATTCCAAGAAAGTATGATAACTTTCCTAGGTCACTGATCTTGAATTCTTTTTCAAGTAATCTCTTTACCTCCTTGATTCCTTCATCTGAAGTACCTGTGATTATAATGTCATCTACATAAATACAAATGTAGATTGTACCTTCCTCTGTTCTTGTGATAAGTAGACTTGGGTCTGCTTTTGAACTTTGATATCCAAGATCATTGAGATACTTCACCAGTCTATAGTTCCAAGCTCTTGGAGCTTGCTTCAATCCATACAATGCTCTTCTCAACCTGCAAACAAAATTTGGATACCTGGAATCTATAAACCCTTGAGGTCGTTCCATGTATACCTCATCTGATATGTATCCATTCAAGAATGCATTTTTTATATCCAATTGACTTAGAGTCCATCCTTTTGAAGCTGCAATAGCAATGATTGTCCTTATAGTTGACATCTTAGCTACGGGACTGAATGTCTCATCATAATCTATGCCATAGGTCTGGGCATAGCCTTTCACCACCAATCTAGCTTTGTATCTGGCTATACTTCCATCTGCAAGCTTCTTCACTTTATAAACCCATTTATTTCCAATTACTTTCTTACCATTTGGTTTAGGAACAAGTTCCCATGTCTTGTTCTCCTCCAATGCATTGAACTCTTCCTTCATTGCTTCTTCCCATTGCTTCTTACCTTTAGCTTCATCATAGTTATGAGGTTCTTCATCATCTTTGACCATATATGCATAGTTCTTCTGAGTTATGTAAGAAGTATCATAAGAATACCTTTCTGGTTGTCTTCTAGTCCTGCTTGACCTTCTTGGTTCACATTCTTCATATGTGTCTGGATACACTTCTTCATCAAATATAGGAGCTTCTTCATTCCTTCTTGTTAATCCACTTGTGGATGTACTTGCTTGCATATAGTCTTCATCTCTATTTACCTGCACAATTGATTTTCCTTTCTCACATCTTCTTACCTCTTCTTCAAATTCTTTAGCTGTATGACTTTGATCTGCATACCAACTTTTCTGTTAATCAAATGTAACATCTCTAGAAACAAGAAATTGTTTGGTTAAAGGATTCCACAACCTGTAACCCATCTGCTTTTCATCATAACCAATGAACACATATTTTTCTGCCTTTGGTTCAAGTTTATGCCTAAGTTGTGATGGCACATAAGCATATGCAATTGATCCAAACACTCTACAATGATCTAGTGTTGGTTTCTTACCCCACCAAGCTTCATATGGAGTCATACCATTGAGAGCTGCACATGGTAATCTATTCACAAGATATGTAGCTGTATTTACAGCCACAGCCCAAAGATAATTTGGACAGTTCTTCTCCTTTAGCATAGCTCTAGCAAACTCAACCAAAGTCCTGTTCCTTCTTTCTGCTACACCATTTTGTTGTGGTGTATACCTGCAAGTTATTTCTCTCTTAATACCTGCATTCCAAAGATAATCATTGAACTCTTGGGAGAAGTATTCTCCCCCTCCATCAGACCTCAGTCTTTTAAGCTTTTGACCTGTTACTCTCTCTGCATATGCATGAAAATGCTTGAAGGCTCCAAACACTTCTCATCTTTCCTTCAAAACATATAATGTTATCCATCTTGTAGAATCATCAATGAAAAGAACATAATACCTTGAGCCACTGATAGATCCTTCTTTTGTTGGTCCCCATACATCTGTATGAATGAGCTCAAGTACTCCATCATGTTTGAATCCTTTCTTTTGAAATGGTAACCTGTGTGCTTTACCCATTTGACATGCTTCACATTTATAAACCATATGTTGACTTTGCACATTTGGTAATCCTAGTACAGACTGATTAGCAACCATAGCTTTAATTCCTCTTTCATTGAAATGACCTAATCTCTTATGCCAGAGATCAAGTTCTGTAATCACTGCTTCACCATGTGTGATCAAAGCTTGACCAATGTTCCCTTGTACTCTTAATGTAAAGAGTCTACCTTCTTTCTTACCAGAGACAATTTGATTATATCCATTATCTGGATCTTCAACAAATACTCCTTCATTTGTAAACCTGACTTGAAAACCTTTTTCAACTATCTGTCCCACACTAATCAAGTTTTTAGGTATTGTAGGAACATACAAAACATTGGTTAGCAAATCTGCTCCACTCTTGCATTTCACTTTTCCAATTGAATGTACACTATGTCTTGTATTATCACCAGTTTGAACTGTGTGACTCGAAATACCTTTTTCCAATTCTGACATCAATTCTATGTTTCCTGACAAATGATTAGAACATCCAGAGTCAATGTAAAATACCTTTAGATCTTCTTTATCTGATGTGTTGATTGAGTTCATCATCAATGATGTATGACTTTCATTCTGTGTGTCATTTGCATAGTTGTAGTAGGTGGTGTTGTAGGATTGATTTTGTCCCCAACTTCTTCATCCACCTCTACCATAGCCTCCTCTTTGACTTTGTCTACCTCTTTGAAAATTACTTTGATATCTTCCACCTTGGCCTCTGCTATTGTTGTTTTGATTCTGGTTTGATCCTTGTTGGTTGTGCCAACAGTCATGAGCCAAATGATTACTCAATCCACAGATCCAGCAAGCCTTTTTGTTGTTATTTTGATTACCTCTTCCTCTTCCAAAACCTCTTGCTCTTCCTCTGCCAGTGCCTTTACCTCTTGCATAATAAGCTTGAGAACTAGACTCCTCTTCATCCTTTGCTTTACCTTTATCTCCTTTCTTCTTGTTCTTCATGTACATTGCAGAGCTTTGTCCTTTATCTCCATCTCCCTTCAAGTCTTGCTCATATGTGAGCATCAAACCAAGCAACTGGTTCAAATCTGGAACATAATGATTTAATGAAAGTTCTATTGATAAGACAAAAGGTTTCCACCTTTCATCCCCTCTCAAACCTGCAAGTAGTTGAGCAATCAATCTGTGATCTTCAACATCTTCATCTATGGATCCAAGACTATCTGCTAGATCCTTCATCTTAGTGACATAATCACTAATGGTTTGACTTGGATTCTTCTTGAATGTTGTAAACTCTGACCATAGACTTGCTTTCCGTGCTTTAGTAGTACTTTGGAAATGATACTCCAATGCATTCCATATATCTTCAGATGATTCCAATCCTCTGATGTGTGGTAGCAAATGATCTGAGATTGTATTGTAGATGTATGCTTTTGCACTTGCATCCTTCTTCTGCCAATGCTTTAAAGCATCAAGTTCTTCTTTCTTTGGTCGGCTTTCATCTTCAAATACTGGCTTCTCTTCTTCACCTGTTACATATACCATGAGATCCTTACTCATAAGTAAGGCTTCCATTCTCATTACCCATGCGGGGTAATTATCTCTGTCCAGTTTGTCTATGGAAATATGATCTGCCATAGTTCTTTCCTTCTGCTGCAACCTGTGAGCTTAAAGGATAAAGGACAATACCTTTTGAAGTTCTTTGTGTATGAGGATACTTTTGAAGAGAAAAACTCGATATTCTATGCACTTATTGAAGATCTGTCTGAGCTCTCGGATGTGGTTTCTTCTTTCTTGGGAATGGGCACATAAATCATCCACATATACTTCTAAGCTCTTTCGCAAGAACTCTTTGAAGACATGACACATTAGCCTTTGGAATGTTGCAGGTACATTGGTGAGCCCAAATGGCATCACACGAAATGCAAAGATTCCCCACTCTGTGGCAAAGGCCATTTTGTGTTGATCTTCTGGTGCAATGGCTACTTGGTTATAACCTAAAAATCCATCAAGGAACTATAAACTTCCTTTCCTACAACATGCTCGAATAAATGTTCGGTGATTGGAAGTGGATAGCTATCTTTGATCGTAGCGGCATTAAAATTTTTTAAGGTTGATACAAACTTGCAATTTTCTATTCTTCTTGGGCACCACTATGATGGGGGACACCCATTTAGTATGCTCAATCTCATAGATAAATCCAACTTCAATTAGTCTCTCAATTTCTTCTTTTATTTTGGCAACATAAGTGTCATTATATGTGTAGGGCTTTTGTTTGGTGGGCTTGGCGTCAACAATCATGGGGATCATATGAGAGCATATTTTTGGATCTACTCCCTTCAAGTCTCTATAGGTCCACACAAACACGTCCCTATATTCCCTTAATAAAGCTACAAGCTCTACTTCTTCTTCTGCACTTAGGTCTTCTCCTATGTACATACATCATTCTTCATTCTCTTCAATGGTTACTACAATTTTTTTGGTCTTTTCTTTATTATCGTATGCTTCCCCTATGATGGCCTCTCTCTTAGGTATTTGTACCAAAATTTTCTGTCTTCAAGTTCATATTTCTTGAAATTATCTTGTACTTCGAACAATGATTCCTCCTGTTCCTTTGACTACCTTCACTTTCCTCCCTTGAATTTATAGTTTTAATGCTTGTGAGGGGTTCTTATTCTTTTTGGGTAAACATTCCTAGATTTTCTAGATAGTGCTCGTCTGAATCAAAGCAACTGTCCATCACAATGGACTCTAAGGTCATCATCATCCTCTTCTTCTTCTATGTCCTCATTAGAGTCACACTCTTCTAGCAAGGGTTCACACATGAACACAGAGATATCATAACCCTCCTCATCACAATGAGGCATCCAATGTTCTTCATTGACAACAATATCCATGGTGGCTAAGAATTCTGCCCAACCATGAGGCTCAAATTCCTCATCTGGAAAGATCATCAGTGTGTAGGCTGGGTCTCTAACCGGTCTGGCTCCTTGAGAAGTCCCTTGTTCTCTCTGTCTCTTTTAGGCATCTTTCCTCTTCCTCTACAACCTTGCACATCCACAAGTGAGTATCTTCATGCATGGAGGATGGATCAGAAGAATTTTTAGAATGCACGGGGATTGAATCTTCTTGCACCTTATGGATAGAATTCCACTATAGGGGTGGCACATCTCTAAAGTTATAATCTTTTAGATTGACCTTGGCTGTGACCCCTAAGTGTTGCAAGTACAAGGAGTTGGTTCCCCAATCTTGTACTATTTGCAATAGATGTTGTTTTTGCCAAAATCACATAAAGCAAAGGTGTGTTCAAACTCTATAACACAAGTGGTTAGAGTTATGCCTTCTTGCAATCCTAAAGGTCTTTCAATATGATCGTCAGCCATTTGAAGCTTCATTCCAGTTGGTCTTAATGCAAGTTTGCCCCATTGCTTCCACAAGGAAGTGGTTGCAATCGCAACACCATCACTTGAATCTAAGATAGCTTTGGTTGTGTAACCTTGGTAGATGATTTGAAGATAAGTACTACCTTCTTCACCTTCACTCACGTCTCCTATTTTTTCTAGAGGTATCTCAGAAAATGTTTGCTTAGGGCCTATGTTTGACACATTGGAACCAAGTTTTGGAACCTGATTCACCACATGTTTCCATAGCTCTAGTTTTACTTTGAGTAGCTCTTCTAAGGTGAGATGACATTGCACCTTAGTGTTCTTCACGACTTCAGTGTTTCTTGGAACCAACTCTTCATTTCTTATAAGTATTATGGGAGCTCTGATCTGAAGAGATTCAGATTCCCATGGGCATGTGAATTGTGGCAACCCTTGTAAATAATTAGATTCAAAATTTGATCTTTCGTCTTCTTGTTGCTCTGCTTGGTCTCCGTAAATGGATGGAATGTCTTGGGGAAACTGATCACGAAGGTCATCAATTTCAAGAATAAGAGGGAGATTTCCCTTCTCCTTGGCCCATTTCTCTTCTTGTATTTCCCCCAAGAACTCTTGAGAGTGCTGTTGAATTGAACGAGGTGTTCCACCATCCTTAGAATTAGGAACATAAACTTCCATTGGTGATGAGCTTTCTCTTTCAATGATTGGTTGAGACTCTTGAGGTAAAGAAACCTACGACACTTGTTTACCAACTGCTCTAATCTTTCTAATAAGCCGTGGAAATACAAACTCGGTTTGATAGAATTTGTTTGATTGAACAATTGATTGGTCTCTAACATAGCTTGAGGTAGTTCTACCATTTTCATGCAAAATTTTGTCCGTTCAATCTCTAAATCTGCTCTAGGCTAACTCTTGTCTAGGTTTGCAACATCATCTTTCTTGCATGAAAGAGGCATTAAAAGGGAAGTCACTACAAGGTATACAACCGAACTCAATGGTGTAGCAGAGAGGAGGAACAGAGCTATTGTCGAAGCTGCAAGGCCCATGCTCAACGAAAAGGGATTGCAAAACTACCTATGGGCAGAGGCTGTGTCTACAGCCACATATCTCATAAATAGACTTCCATCTAAGTCACTAGATGGAACCACTCCATATGAAGTGTGGAATGGAAGAAGACCTAGTCTAGAGCATTGTAAAATCTTTGGATGCTTAGCCTATGCTCACATTCCTTCTCAAGTAAGAGGGAAATTGGATCCCAAGGTAGAGAAGTGTGTATTCATTGGTTATGATCAAAACCAAAAAGGATATAGATTGTACAATACAACCAATAAAGGATTTTCTATGAGTAGAGATGTAATTTTTGATGAAAAAAACCATGGTTTGATGATGACAGGAAAGTGAAGCTTCCTTATGACTTGGCTGAAGATTTTCCATCACTTCAACCAAAGGAGCCAAAGCAGATTGAGGAAAGTGATTCGGAGATTGACCTAGAAGACTTGGAAAGACTAAAGCTATGGAAGAACAAAGGTAAAGCAAAGATGCAGGATGCTACATATGGACCCAAGAGCTCACATCAACCACTTAGAAGGTCTTCAAGGGAGAAGAAGAAACCTGAGAGGTTTGGTTATGATACTTCTTTGGTCACCAAGCACTCAATCTACATTGCAAAAGATTCAATCAATGAAGAGCCTACCACATTGGAACAAGCACAAAGCAAGAAAGCTTGGAGAGATGCAATGGATGAAGAAATGGAAGCCCTGAAGGAGAATGACACTTGGGAGCTTGTACCTAACAAGCCATCTATGAAGCTAATTGGATCTCGATGGATATACAAAATCAAGAGGAATCCAGATGGAAGTATCAAAGCTTGGTTGGAAGTTTGAACTATGCAACACTCACAAGGGTGGATATATGCTATAGTGTTAGCATATTGAGTTAGTTTATGCATAAGCCGAGAAGACCACATATGGAAGCAGTCAAGAGAGTCCTCAAGTACCTAAAGGGGACCATGAATGAAGGTTTGTTTTATTCATATACTTCAGATATTGAGCTAAAAGTCTACTCAAATGTAGATTGGGCTGGATCTAGAGATGATAGAAGAAGCACATCCGGGTATATATCATTTGCAGGTTCAAAAATCATTTCTTGGTCATCGAAGAAGCAACCAACCGTGGCATTAACTTCTAATGAAGCGGAATATAGAGGTTTGGCTAATGCAACTCAAGAAATCATGTGGTTAAAGTCTTTGTACATAGATCTTGGACTTCATTCTTCAACACCTCACATTTTTGGTGACAACACAAGCTCACTACATCTATCAGCTAATCCGATATACCATGCTAGAACCAAGCATATTCAAGTCCACTACCATTATGTAAGGGAGAAGCTAATGAGCAAGGATATTCAACTATCCTATGTCTCTATAGATATGCAATGTGCAGACATGTTGACTAAAGCTCTTGATGGTACAAAGTTAAGTAGATTCAAGTTGATGATTGGCTTGCAAGAAATCAAGAACAATTGAAGACTTATTTGGAGGCCAAGCATGTTAGGCTTGAAGGGGAGCTATTGGTGCATTTTACCCAAGCCTACATGCTTGATATGCTTGATATTCTTGATATTATGATCATTTGTAAGTCACATGTGTAGTCATGTGAACACCTCTTGTAAAAGAGTACATTTTATCTCTTGTAGTTGAAAAAAGAAAAAGGAAGAGGATGGCTTACCTCATCCATGATGTAAAAGAAAATTCGTGGCTCTAACTACCTAAAACCACAAATTTCTGAGCTGAGGGAATATCTCCTAACTTTGGGGATCACTTTTAGGTGGAGCCATTCGAATTCGAATTCAAAACTCCCTCCAAGAACAGCTATAAAAAGAGCAAGAAGAAAGAGGCGATTAGCAAGCCTTGTACGTGACCACTTCATGTCATTTTGTAGAGTTTGAAGAGCTTAATCCATAGCTCTATCATTCTACTCCCATTGTGAAAATATTCATTGCCAATGTGGTTGTAATCATATGTAAATCTATACATTTATCATCATCTACTTCTCTGTTTTGTTCTCTGCTATACTCACTTAGAGCAGTAACTTCCGAAGGTCATATCTCGCGTTCTACTCAACTTTTTTCACGGTTTTAACATGCCTTGTATAGCTCTTATTGTCTGGTTTTTGCATGTACATTTTCATGGTCATTACATATACAGTTTTCAAGATATCTGCATTTTATTGCTCACTGGTCTATCTCTGCAGAGCCCTGAGAATGGTGGGCATGTTCTAGAAATTGATGAATCTTGTTCTCAGTGCTCAGTCCATCATTTGAAGTGTTTTAACTTGGATTGGGAAGCTTGCTAAATCTAGTTGCTATGCCCAAAAGGAATGTATTTTATTCCTACCAGGTTGAGAGCACTGCTCATTTTTTCCAGTAGGTGTATGTCCAAAAATAGCAAGTTTTGGGAGCTGGTCATTTCGCAACTAGTCTGACTTGACTTAAACTTTTGGGATACATGTTCCAAAGTACTTGGCTGATATTTTGGTGGATTTAGGAAGATCAAAGGGTCTGATAGTCAAGTCTGAAGTCTCAGTTGGCTGGTGTGAAGCTGGTTGTAGCAACACCTACTCATCTTTGGATTACATCCACCATCTCTCTTCACAGTGATATCAGAGCATAGTCAAGCAACATGGGAGATGGATTTCCATCAACAATTGACAAATTGGATCGAAATAACTACCCAGCATGGTCTCTAAGGATGGAGGCTTACCTTCAAGGGAGGAATCTATATGGATTCATATCCGGAGATGAAGCAATGCCAACCATGAGGAACAAAGGGCACCGTCACATGAAGAAGTGGAAGGACTTTCAAATTGGTGGTCCAAGGATGCACTTGCAAGGTCCTATATTCTAAACTCAATCTCTGATTTTCTTTTACCTCATGTCAAGGGATGCAAAACATCAAGAGAGACCTGGAATGCACTTGCTTCTTTCTTCTCTTCCAACACTCGAGCAAGGAAGAACCAATTGTGGATGGAGTTGACAACAATGAAGAAAAGCCGAAGCAAAGTGTGACTGATTATGTCACAAAGATGAAGGAGATTTTTGACCAACTTGGAAGCATTGGAGAGGTAATTGAAGAGGAGCAAATCATTAGACAAATTATAAATGGAATCAAAGCAGACGACAAGTGGGAGTCATTCACAATAGCCATGGATTTATACATGGATATGCATGTACCCGACCTCAACACACTCATGGGCCAAGTCTTCACTCATGAAACAAAGATTAGCAAAGGTGGTGAGTCCTCAAGAGGTAATCAAACTTTTGCCTTATATTGTGATAAAGCTAAGGTCAAGTAAAAGTCAAAGAATAGGAAGAATGAAGATGAAGGTAGCTCTTTCCAAGCAAACTTTGCAGGTAGAGCAAGAGCTAGAGGAAGAGGCAGAGGTGGAAAGCAAGGTAGGGGGAGATTCCAATCATCTCAACCTTGCAATATATGTGGCTTATCTAATCATACTGCTGAAGAATCTTTCAGGAACCCACGGAATTCAAGAGGAAGAGGATTCAATAGAGGTGGCTATGGATCAAATAGAGGCAGATACAATGGAGGCTACAACAACAACAACTACTACAACAAGAATTACAAGAACAACAACTATGAAAGTGGCCATAGAGGAAGAAGAGACTACAATAACTATGCAGAGGACCAAAGTCAAGAAGATTCATTACTGATTATGAATCTATCATTGAAGAAGGGTAAGGATGATGATCACATATTATACATTGATTCGGGATGCTCAAACCATGTAGCAGGAAATGTGGCTTTACTTTATGATTTGGAAGATCCTCATAACAAGCATGAAGTGCAGACAGGAGATGACACAAAGCACTCAGTGGAGAAGATAGGTAATGTGAAGACATTAGATGGAAATATGAACCTCTTAAGCAAAGTCTTGTATGTCCCTACAATTAGAAAAAGGATTGCAGGTTAGATTCAATTGATTTGGAGCATATGTTGAAGACCCAAGGCAAGGCTTTAGAAGGATTGCCAAAGGAGAAAAGACAGGAAGGGTTTTCACTTTTGAAGTGGAAGATACAAAGAACATAGCTTTGTTTAGCTATGGATCTCAAACTCTAATAGAGGTGGAGATATGGCACAAAAGGCTTGCTCACATTGGTGAGAGGACACTCAAACAAATTTGCAGGGACCAAAGTGTACTTGGTTTGCCTAATATCACAAGGGAACACATGATTTATAAGTGTGAAGCTTGTCAACTCGGCAAGGCTCATAGAAAACCTTTCAATAACAAAGGATATATGTATCAAAATCCTTTGGATGTAGTGCACACGGATGTGTGGGGTCCAAGTAAGGAGCCATATATATTAGGCTCAAGATATTATGTGTCTTTCATAGATGATTGTAGCAGGTGGACCATTCTGTTTTTCATGAAGCACAAGGATGAAGTGTTTAATTGCTTTAAGAAGTATATTGCTCTTGTTGAAAACCAAACAGGTAGGACTTTGAAAAGACTCAGATCAGATGGTGGAGGAGAATACTTCTCTTCTGAATTTGATGCCTTCTTGCATGAAAGAGGCATTAAAAGGGAAGTCACTACAAGGTATACACCCGAACTCGATGGTGTAGCAGGGAGGAGGAACATAGCTATTGTCGAAGCTGCAAGGTCCATGCTCAATGAAAAGGGGTTGCCAAACTACCTATGGGCAGAGGCTGTGTCTACAGCCACATATCTCATAAATAGACTTCCATCTAAGTCACTAGATGGAACCACTCCATATGAAGTGTGGAATGGAAGAAGACCTAGTCTAGAGCATTGTAAAATCTTTGGATGCTTAGCCTATGCTCACATTCCTTCTCAAGTAAGAGGGAGATTGGATCCCAAGGCAGAGAAGTGTGTATTCATTGGTTATGATCAAAACCAAAAAGAATATAGATTGTACAATCCAACCAATAAAGGATTCTCTGTGAGTAGAGATGTAATTTTTGATGAAAAAAAATCATGGTTTGATGATGACAGGAAAGTGAAGCTTCCTTATGACTTGGATGAAGATTTTCCATCACTTCAACCAAAGGAGCCAAAGCAGATTGAAGAAAGTGATTCGGAGATTGACCTAGAAGACTTTGAAAGACTAAAGCTATGGAAGAACAAAGGTAAAGCAAAGATGCAGGATGCTACATATGGACCCAAGAGCTCACATCAACCACTTAGAAGGTCTTCAAGGGAGAAGAAGAAACTTGAGAGGTTTGGTTATGATACTTCTTTGGTCACCAAGCACTCAATCTACATTGCAAAAGATTCAACCAATGAAGAGCCTACCACATTGGAAGAATCACAAAGCAAGAAAGCTTGGAGAGATGCAATGGATGAAGAAATGGAAGCCCTGAAGGAGAATGACACTTGGGAGCTTGTACCTAACAAGCCATCTATGAAGGTAATTGGATCACGATGGATATACAAAATCAAGAGGAATCCAGATGGAAGTATAAATAGACACGCTAAAGGGTTTGCTCAAACCCATGGTATTGGTTATGAGGAGACTTTCTCTCCTATTGCAAAAGTGCCTACAATTAGGGTTCTCATTAGTCTTGCTGCATCTAGAAATTGGAATCTCTATCAACTTGATGTAAAGAATGCTTTCTTGAATGGATGGATTTCTGAGGAAGTGTATATGGCATAACCTCCTGGATATGAGGATGCACATCATCCTAACTATGTATGCAAACTAAAGAAAGCTTTGTATGGATTGAAGCAAGCTCCAAGAGCTTGGAATTTCAGATTGGTGACTTATTTGCAGGGCCAAGAATTCAAAGCTAGCAAGGTGGATACCTCTTTGTTCATAAAGAGGAATGGATTTGAAGTGATCTATTTATGTGTGTATGTTGATGATATTATTATCACAGACAATGATCTTGAAGGAATCAAACAGGTAAAGAGTCAAATGAAGGAGGAGCTCAAAATAAGTGACCTCGGACCACTCACTTATTTTCTTGGATTGGAGTTAATCTACACAGATTCAGGTATATACATAACACAAAGGAAGTATGTGCATGTGTTGACGTTGTAGCATCACAACTCATACTTGTCAAACCAGGAAGCATCTCATGAGACCCAAATGTTTGCATAGAAGCACTCAACAGATGTAATGGCCCTTCGTCAATGTACGATTAACAACGTTATTAACAAGAAGACACGACATAAGCATCGCTAACGATGCACATAATCGTAAGCACAAGCATAATAACGACATAATTGCACATCAACGTGTCACAAGCGTTATACGAGAAGAGAACAAGTACGCATGCACATCATGACAACAAGAGAGCAAGAGTCTAACTACAAACTAGCATTATCTCATTACTTCTAGAAAAGCTCTCCCAAAAGAAGAGGTGGAGACCTCTTTATATACAAAATGACAAAAAAGCATGCTATGTGGGATTTCTAAACTGAAAGGAGAATGAATCCCACTTATTCTCTAGTGTGGCACTCACACACACCTATACAAGAGTGCTTTATTAACGGAATGAAAGATAGAAAAAGGTACAAATGATGATGAAAATAGAGTGGATCCAAGAAATATATGTTGTATCTTCAACACTCCCCCCCCTCCTTGACTTTGTCGTCCTCGACAAAGCTTTTGCAAGTATGGAGCTTTTGTGGAAGAGTGTGTAGGAGTTCCTTTTGATTTGCATGGTCCTTGCACCATTGGAGTGCTTTGCTTTGTTGCTTTTCTTCATCTTGCTTTTTGTTTGGAGTTGAGTGCTTTAACTTGGTTCTTTTGCCTCATATAGATGGGAATGAATATGCTAGAATGCCTCTTTTTTTTTTTGGTAATGGATGGATAATTTATGAGAATGATATGACAAAATGTAGATGATAGATACAAATAGATGAAATTAATTCATCTCTTCTTAGTCCATATGCATGAGTGGGGACTAAGGGTGCATGGGTGGAAAACAAAAAAGTGCCTATGCACGGTCTTGTAATGTGACCCTATCTTATGCATACTCTAAAAAATGTGTACAAAAAACAATGGTGCAAAAATGGATGGATCTTGAGCAAAGTTCTCAAGGGTTAGGTGATGTGGAGGCTTCCTCCAAATCTCCAACTTCAAGAACCTTCTCTTTTCCATCAACCATTTGAAATGGATGATACCTTTGTCCACCATCCTGAAAAAAGAAAAATAAAAAACAAATTTTTGAAATCTATGTACATGTGCCTGTTGATGTATGAAACACCACAAGAAATGAATTAATGTGACACTAGAACACCTCTATGGTCACCATTAACTCATTGCCACTCCAAACTTTGAGAAATGATAGCCTAAAGTGAGAACTTTGCTTCTACAGAAATTCCTAGTCACCGAAATGACATACCTTCAGTATTTTGCTAATTTCTCCTAGCTTAAGTATTATTTCTCCATGAAACTTTATAGGATGAAACTAGAAGAGCAGAGCTTTCCAACAAGATATCATATGCATCAAAGGGATCTCTAGAACTCAAGTTATATCCTTCACAAGATGACCCTATATGACCTTCCAAAACTGGAAATTTTTGCCTGTTTTAGTATTTCTGGGTGTCTAAAAAAATAAATTCGATGCTTAGCATCGAATTTCAGTCAAGGTCGATGCCGGGCATCGACTTTGAGCTTTTTTAGGCCCTTTTTCTGCACCAAAAATACTCTCTTTTACACACACATGAAGAAGACCACTTGTATGCTAGAAGTCGATGCCGGGCATCCACTTTATGCTGAAACTCGATGCCAGGCATCGAGTTGCTCCACAAACTTCATGTTTTTAAAAGATTCAACAACAGTTAACACACAGAGAATGGAAATAATGACTTATCAGCCAAGATTCGATGTCAGGCATCGAATTGCTCAGAAAACTTGAACTTTTGAATTCATCACACAGTAGGCAAGCATGGAGATGATGGAGAGAGACTCATACACAAAACTTTACTCAGTTCTTTCTCATAGCTATGAAAACTCAAAAGTTTTAAAGATGCTTTCTCACTCAGAGAAGCCCGACTATACTCACTCGTATAAAATGAACTCCTTCTTCTACTTCTTCTCTCTCTCTCTCTCTCTCCGCGTCAGTTGATACAAACTAACTTATATAGATTTTCGTATTCTCGTCGTGATTTTAAAAAACTTCTAGAACTAAAGTGAACTAACTTTACAAATATGATACACTTGTGAATTTGTCCCTTCACATAGGCATGGTGTTTTCTTCCTAAGATTTGACCTTCAAATATATGTCCAATTAGTGAGTGTTTCTCCAACAGCTCCCCCTCAATCACTAATTGACATTCCCTGTTTCTTCATATCATCTTCTTTTCTTTTACTCCTGCCATGCTTTTGAATCTGCTGGTCTTCACACCATCCAAGCTCTTTGTCATTATGTCTACTAACTGATCTTTAGTAGAAATGTACTCTACTTCAATCTCCTTCTCCATTACCTTTTCTCTCAGAAAATGATACTGTATCTCTATGTGCTTTGTCCCTGCATGAAATACTGGATTTGCTGCAAGATAAAGTGAACTCATATTATCTCCATGTATTGTAGGTGTACCTTGATCAATGCCTAAGCTCTTGAACAATGTCTGCATCCATATGACTTCCTTAGCTGCTTCCACAAGTCCTTTGTACTCTGCTTCAGTTGATGATAATGCTACTGTATGTTGTTTCTTTGAACACCAACTTACAAGCTTATCACCAATGTATATCTTGTAACCATGAGTTGATCTTCTGTCATCTTGGTTACCTGCCCAATCTGAGTCACTGTAGGCTCTCAACCTCAAATCTGATGTAAAAGGATAATATAATCCTTCCTTTATAGTTCCTTTGATATATCTGAGAACTCTTTGACCTGCAATCCAATGTGGGTCCTTTGGACAATGCATGAATTGTGACAAAACTCCCACTGCATAACTAAGATCAGGTCTTGTTAGTGTAGCATAAATCAAACTACCCACAAGAGATTGATACTTCCTCATATCTTTGTAGTCTGCACCATCATATTTACTAAGCTTGTGATTAACTTCAAGTGGAGTTGAAGCTTATCTACAATTTTCCATATCATACTTCTTCAACAAGTTCAGAAGATACCTTTCTTGTGACACATATATGCCATGATCTGTATAAGTAACTTAGAAAGTATGATAACTTTCCTAGGTCACTGATCTTGAATTCTTTTTCAAGCAATCTCTTTACCTCCTTGATTCCTTCATCTGAAGTACCTATGATTATAATGTCATCTACATAAATACAAATGTAGATTGTACCTTCCTCTGTTCTTCTGATAAGTAGACTTGGGTCTGCTTTTGAACTTTGATATCCAAGATCATTGAGATACTTCACCAGTCTATAGCTCCAAGCTCTTGGAGCTTGCTTCAATCCATACAATGCTCTTCTCAACCTGCAAACAAAATTTGGATACCTGGAATCTATAAACCCTTGAGGTTGTTCCATGTATACCTCATCTGATATGTATCCATTCAAGAATGCATTTTTTATATCCAATTGACTTAGAGTCCATCCTTTTGAAGCTGCAATAGCAATGATTGTCCTTATAGTTGACATCTTAGCTACGGGACTGAATGTCTCATCATAATCTATGCCATAGGTCTAGGCATAGCCTTTCACCACCAATCTAGCTTTGTATCTGGCTATACTTCCATCTGCAAGCTTCTTCACTTTATAAACCCATTTATTTCCAATTACTTTCTTACCATTTGGTTTAGGAACAAGTTCCCATGTCTTGTTCTCCTCCAGTGCATTGAACTCTTCCTTCATTGCTTCTTCCCATTGCTTCTTACCTTTAGCTTCATCATAGTTCTGAGGTTCTTCATCATCTTTGACCATATATGCATAGTTCTTCTGAGTTATGTAAGAAGTATCATAAGAATACCTTTCTGGTTGTCTTCTAGTCCTGCTTGACCTTCTTGGTTCACATTCTTCATATGTGTCTGGATACACTTCTTCATCAAATATAGGAGCTTCTTCATTCCTTCTTGTTAATCCACTTGTGGATGTACTTGCTTGCATATAGTCTTCATCTCTATTTACCTGCACAATTGATTTTCCTTTCTCACATCTTCTTACCTCTTCTTCAAATTCTTCAGCTGTATGACTTTGATCTGCATACCAACTTTTCTGTTCATCAAATGTAACATCTCTAGAAACAAGAAATTGTTTGGTTAAAGGATTCCACAACCTGTAACCCATCTGCTTTTCATCATAACCAATGAACACATATTTTTCTGCCTTTGGTTCAAGTTTGTGCCTAAGCTGTGATGGCACATAAGCATATGCAATTGATCCAAACACTCTACAATGATCTAGTGTTGGTTTCTTACCCCACCAAGCTTCATATGGAGTCATACCATTGAGAGCTGCACATGGTAATCTATTCACAAGATATGTAGCTGTATTTATAGCTTCAGCCCAAAGATAATTTGGACAATTCTTCTCCTTCAACATAGCTCTAGCAAACTCAACCAAAGTCCTGTTCCTTCTTTCTGCTACACCATTTTGTTGTGGTGTATACCTGCAAGTTATTTCTCTCTTAATACCTGCATTCCAAAGATAATCATTGAACTCTTGGGAGAAGTATTCTCCCCCTCCATCAGACCTCAGTCTTTTAAGCTTTTGACCTGTTACTCTCTCTGCATATGCATGAAAATGCTTGAAGGCTCCAAACACTTCTGATCTTTCCTTCAAAACATATAATGTTATCCATCTTGTAGCATCATCAATGAAAAGAACATAATACCTTGAGCCATTGATAGATCCTTCTTTTGTTGGTCCCCATACATCTGTATGAATGAGCTCTAGTAGTCCATCATGCTTGAATGCTTTCTTTTGAAATGGTAACCTGTGTGCTTTACCCATTTGACATGCTTCACATTTATAAACCATATGTTGACTTTGCACATTTGGTAATCCTAGTACAGACTGATTAGCAACCATAGCTTTAATTCCTCTTTCATTGAAATGACCTAATCTCTTATGCCAGAGATCAAGTTCTGTAATCACTGCTTCACCATGTGTGAGCAAAGCTTGACCAATGTTTCCTTGCACTCTTAAAGTAAAGAGTCTACCTTCTTTCTTACCAGAGACAATCTGATTATATCCATTCTCTGGATCTTCCACAAATACTCCTTCATTTGTAAATCTGACTTGAAAACCTTTTTCAACTATCTGTCCCACACTAATAAAGTTTTTAGGTATTGTAGGAACATACAAAACATTGGTTAGCAAATCTGCTCCACTCTTGAATTTCACTTTTCCAATTGAATGTACACTATGTCTTGTATTATCACCAGTTTGAACTGTGTGACTCGAAATACCTTTTTCCAATTCTGACATCAATTCTATGTTTCCTGAAAAATGATTAGAACATCCAGAGTCAATGTAAAATACCTTTAGATCTTCTTTATCTGATGTGTTGATTGAGTTCATCATCAATGATATATGACTTTCATTCTGTGTGTCATTTGCATAGTTGTAGTAGGTGGTGTTGTAGGATTGACTTTGTCCCCAACTTCTTCCTCCACCTCTACCATAGCCTCCTCTTTGACTTTGTCTACCTCTTTGAAAATTACTTTGATATCTTCCACCTCGGCCTCTGCTATTGTTGTTTTGATTCTGGTTTGATCCTTGTTGGTTGTGCCAATAGTCATGAGCCAAATGATTACTCATTCCACAGATCCAGCAAGCCTTCTTGTTGTTATTTTGATTACCTCTTCCTCTTCCAAAACCTCTTGCTCTTCCTCTACCAGTGCTTTTACCTCTTGCATAATAAACGTGAGAAGTTGACTCTTCTTCATCCTTTGCTTTACCTTTATCTCCTTTCTTCTTGTTCTTCATGTACATTATAGAACTTTGTCCTTTATCTCCATCTCCCTTCAAGTCTTTCTCATATGTGAGCATCAAACCAAGCAACTGGTTCAAATCTGGAACATAATGATTTAATGAAAGTTCTGTTGATAAGACAAAAGGTTTCCACCTTTCATCCCCTCTCAAACCTGCAAGTAATTGAGCAATCAATCTGTGATCTTCAACATCTTCATCTATGGATCCAAGACTATCTGCTAGATCCTTCATCTTAGTGACATAATCACTAATGGTTTGACTTGGCTTCTTCTTGAATGTTGTAAACTCTGACCATAGACTTGCTTTTCGTGCTTTAGTAGTACTTTGGAAATGATACTCCAATGCATTCCATATATCTTCAGATGAGTCCAATCCTCTGATGTGTGGTAGCAAATGATCAGAGATTGTATTGTAGATGTATGCTTTTGCACTTGCATCCTTCTTCTGCCAATGCTTTAAAGCATCAAGTTCCTCTTTCTTTGGTCAGCTTTCATCTTCAAATACTGGCTTCTCTTCTTCACCTGTTACATATACCATGAGATCCTTACTCATAAGTAAGGCTTCCATTCTCATTACCCATGCGGGGTAATTATCTCTGTCGAGTTTGTCAATGGAGATATGATCTTCCATAGTTCTTTTCTTCTTCTGCAACCTGTGAGCTTAAAGGATAAAGGATAATACCTTTTGAAGTTCTTTGTGTATGAGGATACTTTTGAAGTAACCTTTTGATGCCTTGTGTCTTCAAATGCTTCACCTTTCAAACTTTAATGGAAAACTTTACAAAACTTCTCGTACCTTTGTCGTCTTCTGCTCTCGAGAATCTTTCTGCTCTGATACCACTTATTGATGTATGAAACACCACAAGAAATGAATTAATGTGACACTAGAACACCTCTATGGTCACCATTAACTCATTGCCACTCCAAACTTTGAGAAATGATAGCCTAAAGTGAGAACTTTGCTTCTACAGAAATTCCTAGTCACCGAAATGACATACCTTCAGTATTTTGCTAATTTCTCCTTGCTCAAGTATTATTTCTCCATGAAACTTTATAGCATAGAACTAGAAGAGTAGAGCTTTCCAAGAAGCTATCATATGCATCAAACAAATTTCTAGAACGCAAGTTATGGCCTTCACAAGATGACCCTGTATGACCTTCCAAAACTGGAAATTTTTGCCTGTTTTAGTATTTTTGGGTGTCTAAAAATAAAAATTCGATGCCTAGCATCGAATTTCAGTCAAGATCGATGCCGGGCATCGACTTTGAGCTTTTTTAGGCCCTTTTTCTGCACCAGAAATACTCTCTTTTACACACACATGAAGAAGACCACTTGTATGCTAGAAGTCGATGCCGCGCATCCACTTTATGCTGAAACTCGATGCCAGGCATCGAGTTGCTCCACAAACTTCATGTTTTTAAAAGATTCAACAACAGTTAACACACAGAGAATGGAAATAATGACTTATCAGCCAAGATTCGATGCCAGGCATCGAATTGCTCAGAAAACTTGAACTTTTGAATTCATCACACAGTAGGCAAGCATGGAGATGATGGAGAGAGACTCATACACAAAACTTTACTCAGTTCTTTCTCATAGCTATGAAAACTCAGAAGTTTTAAAGATGCTTTCTCACTCAGAGAAGCCCGACTATACTCAGTCGTATAAAATGAACTCCTTCTTCTACTTCTTCTCTCTCTCTCTCTCTCCGCGTCAGTTGATACAAACTAACTTATATAGATTTTCGTATTCTCGTGATTTTAAAAAACTTCTAGAACTAAAGTGAACTAACTTTACAAATATGATACACTTGTGAATTTGTCCCTTCACATAGGCATGGTGTTTTCTTCCTAAGATTTGACCTTCAAATATATGTCCAATTAGTGAGTGTTTCTCCAACAGTGCCCTCTTTGTGCCTGGGTTAAACTAAGTGTGCCTAATGCTTGGCCTTTGGATGAGGCCCTATTCGTGTGCATACTTGGTGTACATCTTAAACATATGTTGTGCATTGGGCAAGGTTGGGTCCGACACCCATGGATGCTGCACGAAGAGGTTTTAGGTCGCCAATATGTCTTTGCTTTGTTGGTCTTAGCCTTGAGGTTTCTCCTTGGATCTTTTCTGAGTGTTTGCTTTATTGCTTTGGATCCCTTGGTCAAAAGTGGTCGTTCATGATGATAAGGCATGGTGAATCTAGACTGTAGCTTATGAAGTCTAGTGTGAGAGGGTTGCGTTTGTATAAGAGATTTCTTTGGTACCCATATCATAGTGCAATTTGATTGGGCTCTAAGTAATTTCTTGGCCACCCAAATTTGTTTGACATTACAAAGGGAAGGTGATTTCTTCTTTTTGGCATAAGGGTCTTTTGGGCCTTCTATGTGAGTCTTTAGGGATAACTCATCTTTACAAGGGGAATCCAACAAAGGTTGAGTTTTTTTACATACATCATCCTCATCCAATGGATCATAGGGTTGTGTGGTTTGAGGTTGATCTAGAGATTCAGCGATGCATTTATCCTTATTACACATAGAATCTCTAGATATACAAATAGGTGATGGATTGTCATGATTGACAATGGATCGGACATCATTTTCCATAGCGTTGTTACAAAGTATTTTTTTATCCTCTTCTTGATGAGACAAATGTAGCACATCTTTGCCCATGGATTCATAAGGAGAATCCAAGTTTAGAGGAAGAGAGGGCCCTTCCATATCCACCAGGCACTTGGAGTCCTCCACTTCATCATTTGTCAAGGTTTCCTGCGACTTACTCAAAGAAAGGTTAGATGGAAAAGCATGAGTGGAAATACTATTTTGTGGATTAAAAGTACAATCTTTGAATAGATGATTATGTCCACAATCCATAAAATGAGGATAATCATCAGGATTTCCAAAAGACTCACTAGTGGGGATGGACATAATAGATGGACAAGATGCTTCAAACCCTTGATGTTCAAAAAACCTTTGAGTGCCTATGACCAAGTCTTCATCTATTCCTTCCATAACAAAAAAATGTTTCCAAAAATTCCATAGCATTCACCACAATAGGCAACATAACTTGACCCATGCAATCATAAGTTTCACCATTCATGAGGATAGAGGAATGAGTGGTTAGTTGAATGTTATCCAAAATAATTGTCACTAAATCAATATGAATTAAATTCCACTCACAATGAGGGTTAATATAAGCACTCATATTTCTACCTTCATGACCAATGAATACATTTACAAAAGTGTTGCTATATTCCCTAGTCGCAACTATGGAACCCACCCCTTTAGAAATTCCACCAATTTCTTCTACCCCTTGTGAATTTTCTCTATTTGTTTCACCTTGATCATGTGTGATTAAAGCACACATTTCATCTTTTTCTTCCTTTGTTGGTGCAACCTTTTTCCCCCTTCCTTCTTTCTTTTGCCTTTTTCTTTCCCATGTCTTTGTTGAAACAATTTTTTTGGTTTTTTGAGTGTTTTTAATAATTGTTTGGTATTTTTGAAAGAGTTTTTAGAATTTGTTTGATGTTTTTGTGTATGTTTTTTGAATGTTTTTTAAGATGTGTAAATAAGTTCTAATGGGGTTCTTCTAGCAAGAATAAAAAAGAGTCTTTGCAAAATATACATATGTTACATAAACCTCAAGGCAGAAAAGAAAACAGAAGTTTAAGTCATTGCTATGTCACACACTTCGTAAGTCACCTATAGATCATTTTAAAAACACCATTTCTCATGTGGTGACCGACACAGTTGTCCCTGCCAAAGAATGACCATAAAGTGTTGTTTTTGAAGCTATATAGGTTTTGGAAAAAATACATTCCACATTTTCTTGTAACCCACCAATGATAAAAAGATGACAAAAGATCTCAATGATTATTCTATCGATATTACATGAGACACAATCATTAACCAAGGCTTGAAACTTTTATGTTAATGGAGATTTGACAAGTTATGGGAGTGCAATATACCGATCATGTTGCAATCTAGATCATTCACACAAACTTCCAATATTTTCCAAATCATGCAAAAAATAGTCACTATGTATGTTTGAATTAACTTCATTAGGTTCATGACCACCCTTTTTTTTGTATGTGCACACATTCTTTAGATGAGTTGTAATGGTTGGAATGTGAAAATCCCCCTATCCTTGTGTTCCAATACGACAAAGAAACACATAAACTGTTATGTGAAACTATATTTGTTTCGTAAGATTAACACAACACTTAAGTTATCAATGTTGTAGCAACCAAGATATTAACAAGACATACAATACTGTTTCCATGCATGGTCAATATAAGTTGATATGTTTTTAAATTGATATGTTTTCATGATATCAACATTTTAGACCCCATGTGCCATCATTATTCCCCCTTCAAATAGTGTGCCTACAATGACATGAATAATAACGACGTGATAGGTCAATAGCAATACAACCTTAGTAGGCATTTGCCCTAGCAGGCAGAGGCACTAGAGCAAAGGTAGCATGACCTAACTCTCTCACTCATAGTTATTCTAGACATGTGTTCATTATATTCTCTTCCTAATGCACAACTGAGAAGTCCTCGTTTTAGATAGACATTTATCTACTCCTGCAAGTTGCAATGACCTGATTACTGCACGAATTCATTATGATAATCTTACCCATCCCTCGCCCATATTTATTTTGCTATATTTATCATGTTCATAAGGTTGCTTCACTGATAGGAAACTAGGGCCTTCAACCTGCGTACTCTTTCTAAATCAGACTTGTGCATTTTTATTATATTCTTCCCGTACATTGAACCAACACCCCGTTGTGATTGGCCAATTTTAGCACCAAAAATCTAATCACAAGGATTTTGTGATCTTGGCGAGAGCGGTCGTTCCCAACAGTAATCCGGATTTGATTGATTAAAATAAGCAGCAATGCACTCCAGAGATAGGCATTCAAAGCCAAATATGTGTGTAGGATTCCTAATTCTTAGCTGTAGTAGGAAAGCAATCATACTTATTCGACTTGTACACCTGTAGACACAGAAGACATTAGCGCAAGTTTTATTTCGGAGAATTTACAAAATACCTTCCACTTTTTTTGGAGCTTTTTAATTTGCGTTCAGATTGTTCAGTTAGAATACTGAGTCATCACGTACGCTTCCTGTGGACTCTACCTTTGAGGATAGCTCAATTAGCTCTCTGGTAATCTTTTGTAGGTGCTGCATCTTTGTGTTGTGCCTTGAGAGGAGTGTACACTACCTGACATTAGGGATTTGTCATTCTTCACCTACTCCCGCTGCTGGCACTCGGTTTTCTTCGCTCGGTTCTTCATTATGATATTCCTCAATGAGGGATTGTTGATGTAGAATCAAACTTTTTGGAATAGTTACAAGCATATGCACAAATAGATCACCATAGAAAGATCAGATGAATTCAGTGCGTTAATTCCTTTACCCCTAAAGACTTCTTTATGACCAGGTTGCATTCTAGGGCAACATTGCCACTCAGAGAAAGCACCCAAACTTTGTCACCCCGAATAGCTGAAGCCAAGCAAATCGATGCATCAACATGAAGGTTGATTTTCTCTCTTCTGAACATTGTATCCTGAAGAACCTTCACAATGTCGAAAATGTGTCCAGGCCAACCACACAGAACCACCAAATTGACCACATATTGTGTGGAACAAGAATGCTGGAGACGTTTGTCTCCTATTCATGCCAGAATCCTTCCATACACTGCATACTTTAGGCCTAACTTCAGGAGGTATACCGATTCCACCGCAGGCATCACACCAAGTATCTTCTTGAAATGAGGCTGTTTGTTTGCTTCATTATGGAAAAGAGTACCTTCCCTTGCTTCCATGTTAACACGTATTTGCCAACTTCTCATGCCCGAATACCAGCTCCAGTGGTTATAGCTCTCAAAAAGGGTCCTTCTCATATGAGTGTTCTGCCCCATTGATGTTTGCCACAACCAACGTCCTTTTTCACTAAAAAACCCATTGTACATTTTTGAATTCCGTCAGTTCTAAGCTTAATAGGGAATGTACTTCACTGTTCCTATCAACATGTGGAGTCTCGATTTGCCTAACTCAAGGGAAACACTAAGGAGCATCCGAAGTCCGGCCTCTTGTCATCATGCAATTCTCTAGATTGTGCAATTCTTCTTGCTTTACATCATCTCCACATCTACCCTCCTAACCGAAACATTACATAACCTGTTACACTGCCCATTGTCCTCGAACACATAAGGTAGGGATTATCCTTTCATCCACAATCTCTACTTGTGAGGGTCAGCCTAACTTCTTGCCTTAGGATCCCAACCATGTTAAGATGTCCTCTTGAGCTCATTGCGGAGCTTCAACATTTAAGCCTTCTTGCACCTTGAAAAGATCATGCTGACACAATTATCATCCACTGAAACATCGCCTCGAGGGTGGCCTTCCCATTTTGAGTATATTCCAAGTACCTATGCACCTCGAGATATTCTTGAGTTCAATATGTGCTTTTGATTGATGTTAGAACAGATGGTACCCAAGAGCTCCTGTGCAATGATAATTATATTACCTTGCCGTATGGACTCTTCTGTGTCTCTTATAATGACCATCATAAACACTTTCTGTTGCATTAAAACATGAACCTTCCTAGCAGTAAACAAATGAGTACTTTGAAGTTTTCCCTACATTCTCAAAAAGCATCCTTCTGTAGAGATATGATAAAAACGAGGGCACCTATCTTGTGACCTGTAACAACCATTTTCTATGAGCATCCAACTAGCTATGACCTGAGTGAACAAGTACAAATCGACCACTTTGGAGCTGTTGTGATAACTTAAAAGCGCAGACAAAATTAGCATGTAAAAAGCATAAAACAACTTTCCTCCCCAAAAGGTGCACAATTCTGGCAATGTCATCCATGAGATTTTCATCAAGCCAATCACATTTGATATATAAGCCACAAAATCATCCATGAAAACACTTTTTAAAGCAAGAAGGCCATAGAGGCACGCTAGATACCACTTTTGAAAGCAATGATACTTCTGCCTTGGTTGATTTATTCCTATGTCTAGATCATAACCATTGACATTTATGAAGCTGTGATGGCCAAGAACATGCTGTTGTCTTCACATGAAGCTGCTTGCCCCGATCTCGGCTGCAAGAAATCCTTTAGCTTCTTAAAATGGCTCTCCAGACGGTCCTTTAGTGCGCAGTAAAAATCTTCGTCTTCAGAATTCTTGTATTGAAGAGATGCTATACCTGAGTCTTGCTCAGTTTTTCCTAGTTTTAAAGAACCTACGTAGTAGCGATCTCTCTAGCATCATTCAACATTTGAACTGCTACTTGTTTATGCCTGGGTTTTGCTTGCAAATGTCCAAATCAAAACCTTACTCTGTATATGCTGTCAATATTGGAGCCCATGAAACAACAGTGTATTCAGATAAGCTGCAAAAGATTTCCTGTGCTTTGATTAGCTTCCCCGAGCTTCCCACGCATGGTTAAAAAGGGTGATTGCAACATAGACTTCTGAGATGAAGCTAGTGTCCTTAAAATTCTCATGCAGTGCTGTACCGACTTCCAAAACCTAACCTTTGGGCTAGTGATCCAACTCAAAAAGCTTTAGCATGCTGGCTAGAAAAGCATTCGAAGTACTGCTAGCCCTCCAAACATCATGATGTAATCCCCCCTGAAACCAAAGCAAGAACAACAACGTGGTGCAATCTATGCACAACCACGTTCTGTTTAAAATGATGGACCCGAAGGAGCAGTTATTTTTCAATATATCCTTTCGATTTTCTTCTTCTGCAACAGATTCAATGAGGCGAGGAGAAAGCATCACTCGGGAAATTTTCGCTCTCCAGTTGTCTTGTATTTGACCGAATACATTTACACTTTCCCTCGGAAGTCTAGGGCTCTCCTGAAATCACGGCTGTCTGCATTGGTATCAATGCTAAAAAACAACATCTGCACTTATCTTGTCGTGCTACTGAAATCTAGCGATGCCCACCAGTTCTGGAGATCAAAGCGTCTATCATACTTGATGAGCTCCTTGTTATTCTGTAGAGCAGATGCGAGACAGATGGCCATCCCTATCGAGAGTGATTATCATAATCTGAGCGAGCATCTGACCTCTCACCATATGACGTTTGCCCTTGTCCTCTATCAATGCAAGATGGTTCGCCACCACCAATGATCACTCCTTCGATCAAATTCACCTCGTCCACCTCGGCCATACCCACACTCCCGACCATACATTATCCCATGCATTTCGAATACTTTTGGGGCCTTCAATGGGCATAGCTCCTCCATTTCGGCTTGGCCCATGCTTTAGAGTGCAACCTTGGTCTGCTCTAAGGCCTAAGTAGCTCAACACAAACCCTGCAAGCATTCCATAGTGATCAAGGATTGCATTTAGTGTTGTTGCAGAGACATAAAAAGTCTGTGTATTCTCAGTGATCCACGACGCAGTGTTGCCCACACTTCAAAAAGTTTTGAACCCTGTTGACCTTCTTCGATGGCACGCCTCAGCATGTTCCCTATCTTGTTCACCAAGGTACAAGCGGGATATCCGTACTTGTCCTTGACTCTCACTTCATGAGAAACCTCCTTGATCCATAGCTGTAACTTGTTTCCATTTTCACCCTTCTGCATTTCCACCAAACTCTGATAAGGTGCTAACCAGAGTTCTCCTTACAGACGACCTGCAACAATCAAACCACTTGAAGATCTAAGGACAAGCCCAACGTGATTCTTTAGGAAGAGCCTTCTCCTTAGCATCTCATCAAAGTGAGGTTTATCATGATGAAATCCAAAATGCATATGGGAATGCGCTGATGCTTCGTGCTGCGGAAGTGCAATGACCTTGGAAATAGCAGTCTCTCGTTCATCAGAACATTCCCTTTTATGAGAACTATGATGAAATTCGGGCATAGAGGGAAATGATTGTCTCTTTCAGTTGGTCCATGATCGTCTTCTCTGCCATATTTCGTAGCACGCTCTCCTACTCCTACACGCTCGCTCTTTGAATATCGCTCATGCCTCGTGGCAAATTCACCTCCATACTCCTCTCTCTCCTTTTCATTACCTTCAGAATATTGCTCGTGCCATGTTGTTTTCTTGTTCTTTGTTCAAATTTGGATGCCGCAGAAGCCTCCATATCTCCACCATGCTACTTAACATTTCACAATCCCTTCTATGTTGGCAACCGATGGTGCAGATCACCGTACAAAGCCCTCAGACTGTCAGAAATCTTTGTTGATGAAGATGATGAACCCAAAAACTCCATTGAAACTTGTAGAAGAACCCCAAATGGTGCTTATCTACACATGATTAGAGAAAAATCAACAAAATTAATAGGAAAAATCAACATAATGACCAAAATATTTCTAAAAACTACTCCTATCCTACTCGCGACTTGAAGAATCACCACACATGGTGGACTGATCACACAAAAAGTGGATCCTCATCACACCAAAAATGGCTCATCTCAACAAGTTATTATGAATCTTGCAAGCCGCAAATGCTCACAAGAGCATAATAAAATGAAAAACTCAACAAATCGTCATGAAAAACTTGCGTACACGTCTCTTTCACGCCAAAAACCATCACGTAAGTGACAAGAGAACGCTCCTTGACAATGGCGCCAAAAGTTGTTGACGTTGTAGCATCACATCTCATACTTGTCAAACCACGAAGCATCTCATGAGACCCAAATGTTTCCATAGAAGCAGTCAACAGATGTAATGGCGCTTCGTCAACGTACGATTAACAACGTTATTAACAAGAAGACACGACATAAGCATCGCTAATGATGCATATAATCGTAATCACAAGCATAATAACGACATAATCGCACATCAACATGTCACAAGCGTTATATGAGAAGAGAACAAGTACGCATGCACATCATGACGACAAGAGAGCAAGAGTCTAACTACAAACTAGCATTATCTCATTACTTCTAGAAAAGCTCTCCCAAAAGAAGAGGTGGAGACCTCTTTATATACAAAATGGAAAAAAACATGCTATGTGGGATTTCTAAACTGAAAGGAGAATGAATCCCACTTATTCTCTAGTGTGGCACTCACACACACCTATACATGAGTGCTTTATTAACGGAATGAAAGATAGAAAAAGGTACAAATGATGATGAAAATAGAGTGGATCCAAGAAATATATGTTGTATCTTCAACAGCATGACATGATCGTCCAGTTCAAGATGGAAAATACCAAGTGTGCAGGTACACCTATGGAGAAAAATCATAAGCTTAGTGCTTATGAAGGAGAGCCAATTGAAGACATCACAAGCTATCAAAGCTTGGTTGGAAGTTTGAACTATGCAATACTCACAAGGGTGGATATATGCTATAGTGTTAGCATATTGAGTAAGTTTATGCATAAGCCGAGAAGACCACATATGGAAGCGGCCAAGAGAGTCCTCAAGGTGCTAAAGGGGACCATGAATGAAGGTTTGTTTTATTCATATACTTCAGATATTGAGCTAAAAGTCTACTCAAATGCAGATTGGGCTGGATCTAGAGATGATAGAAGAAGCACATCCGGGTATATATCATTTGCAGGTTCAAAAATCATTTCTTGGTCATGGAAGAAGCAACCAACCGTGGCATTATCTTCTAATGAAGCGGAATATAGAGATTTGGCTAATGGAACTCAAGAAATCATGTGGTTAAAGTCTTTGTACATAGATCTTGGACTTCATTCTTCAACACCTCACATTTTTGGTGACAACACAAGCTCACTACATCTAGCAGCTAATCCGGTATACCATGCTAGAACCAAGCATATTTAAGTCCACTACCATTATGTAAGGGAGAAGCTAATGAGCAAGGATATTCAACTATCCTATGTCTCTACAGATATGCAATGTGCAGAAATGTTGACTAAAGCTCTTGATGGTACAAAGTTAAGTAGGCTCAAGTTGATGATTGGCTTGCAGGAAATCAAGGACAATTAAAGACTTTTTTGGAGGCCAAGCATGTTAGGCTTGAAGGGGAGCTATTGGTGCATTTTACCCAAGCCTACATGCTTGATATGCTTGATATTATGATCATTTGTAAGTCACATGTGTAGTCATGTGAACACCTCTTGTAAAAGAGTACATTTTATCTCTTGTAATTGAAAAAAGAAAAAGGAAGAGGATGGCTTACCTCATCCATGATGTAAAAGAAAATTCGTGTCTCTAACTACCTAAAACCACAAATTTTTGAGCTGAGGGAATATCTCCTAACTTTGGGGATCACTTTTAGGTGGAGCCATTTGAATTCGAATTCAAAAATCCGTCCAAGAATAGCTATAAAAAGAGCAAGAAGGAAGAGGCGATTAGCAAGCCTTGTACCTGACCACTTCATGTCATTTTGTAGATATTGAAGAGCTTACTCCATATCTCTATCATTCTACTCCCATTGTGCAAATATTCAATTCCAATGTGGTTGTAATCATATGTGAATCTATACATTTATCATCATCTACTTCTCTGTTTTGTTCTCTATTATACTCACTCAGAGCAGTAACTTCAGAAGGTCATGTCTCGAGTTCTACTCAACCTTTTTCTATGCTATAATTTGCCTTGTATAGCTCCTACTGTCTAGTTTTTGCACATAAATGTTCATGGTCATTAGATTTACAGTTTTAAAGATATCTGCATTTTACTGCTCATTGGTCTATCTATGCACAGCCCCGAGAATGGTGGGCATTTTCCAGAAATTCATGAATCTTGTTCTCAGTGCTCAGTCCATCATTTGAAGTGTTTTAACTTGTATTGGGAAGCTTGCTAAGTCTATTTTCTATGCCCAAAAGGAATCTATCTAATTTCTACCAGCTTGAGAGCACTGTTCATTTTTTTGAGCAGGTGTATGTCCAAAAATAGCAAGTTTTGGGAGCTAGTCATTTCGCAACTAGTCCGACTTGACTTAAACTTTTGGGATACATGTTCCAAAGTACTTGGCTGATGTTTTGGTGGATTTAAGAAGCTCAAAGGGTCTAGTAGCCAACTCTGAAGTCTCAGTTGGCTGGTGTGAAGCTGGTTGTAGCAGCACCTACTTATCTTTGGATTGCATCCACCATCTCTCTTCAGAGTGGTATCAGAGCATAGTCAAGCAACATGGGAGATGGATTTCCATCAACAATTGACAAATTGGATCAAAACAACTACCCGGCATGGTCTCTAAGGATAGAGGCTTACCTTCAAGGGAGGAATCTATATGGATTCATATCCGGAGATGAAGCAATGCCAACCATGAGTAACAAAGGGAAACCATCATATGAAGAAGTGGAAGGACTTTCCAATTGGTGTTCGAAGGATGCACTTGCAAGGTCCTATATTCTAAACTCAATCTCTGATTTTCTTTTACCTTATGTCAAGGGATGCAAGACATCAAGAGAGACCTAGAATGCACTTGCTTCTTTCTTCTCTTCCAACACTCGAGCAAGGAAGAACCAATTGTGGATGGAGTTTACAACAATAAAGAAAAGCCCAAAGCAAAGTGTGATTGATTATGTCACAAAGATGAAGGAGATTTCCAACCAACTTGGAAGCATTGAAGAGGTAATTGAAGAGGAGCAAATCATTAGACAAATTATAAATGGAATCAAAGCAGATGACAAGTGGGAGTCATTCACAACAACCATGGATTTATACATGGATATGCATGTACCCGACCTCAACACACTCATGGGCCAACTCTTCACCCATGAAGCAAAGATTAGCAAAGGTGGTGAGTCCTCAAGAGGTAATCAAACTTTTGCCTTATATATTTTGATAAAGCTAAGGTCAAGGACAAGTCAAAGAATAGGAAGAATGAAGATGAAGGTAGCTCTTTCCAAGCAAACTTTGCAGGTAGAGCAAGAGCTAGAGGAAGAGGCAGAGGTGGAAAGCAAGGCAGGGGGAGATTCCAATCATCTCAACATTGCAATATATGTGGCTTATCTAATCATACTACTGAAGAATGTTTCAGGAACCCACGGAACTCAGGAGGAAGAGGATTTAATAGAGGTGGCTATGGATCAAATAGAGGCAGATACAATGGAGCCTACAACAACAACAACTACTACAACAACAATTACAACAACAACAACTATCAAAGTGGCCATAGAGGAAGAAGAGACTACAATAACTATGCAGATGACCAAAGTCAAGAAGATTCATTATTGATTATGAATCTATGAGTGAAGAAGGGTAAGGATGATGATCACATATTTTACATTGATTCGGGATGCTCAAACCATGTAGCAGGAAATGTGGCTTTACTTTCTGATTTGGAAGATCCTCATAACAAGCATGAAGTGTAGACAGGAGATGACACAAAGCATTCAGTGGAGAAGATAGGTAATGTGAAGACATCAGATGGAAATATGAACCTCTTAAGCAAAGTCTTGTATGTTCCTACATTTACCAAAAAACATGTTAGGCTTGAAGGGGAGATGTTGGTGCATTTTACCCAAGCCTACATGCTTGATATGATTGATATTATGATCATTTGTAAGTCACATGTGTAGTCATGTGAACACCTCTTGTAAAAGAGTACATTTTATCTCTTGTAATTGAAAAAAGAAAAAGGAAGAGGATGGCTTACCCTCATCCATGATGTAAAAGAAAATTTGTGGCTCTAACTACCTAAAACCACAAATTTTTGAGCTGAGGGAATATATCCTAACTTTGGGGATCAGTTTTAGGTGGAGCCATTCGAATTCAAATTCAAAACTCCCTCCAAGGATAGCTATAAAAAGAGCAAGAAGGAAGAGGTGATTAGCAAGCCTTGTACATGACCACTTCATGTCATTTTGTAGAGATTGAAGAGCTTACTCCATAGCTCTATCATTCTACTCCCATTGTGAAAATATTCATTGCCAATGTGGCTGTAACCATATGTGAATCTATACATTTATTATCATCTACTTCTTTGTTTTGTTCTCTGCTATACTCACTTAGAGCAGTAACTTCAGAAGGTCATATCTCGAGTCCTACTCAACCTTTTTCAGTGTTGTAACATGCGTTGGATAGCTCTTACTGTCTAGTTTGTGCATACCAATTTCATGGTCATTGGATTTATAGTTTTGAAGATATCTGCATTTTACTGCTCACTGGTCTATCTCTTCATAGCCCAGAGAATGGTGGGCATGTTCCTGAAATTAATGAATCTTGTTCTCAGTGCTCAGTCCATCATTTGAAGTGTTTTAACTTGGATTGGGAAGCTTGCTAAGTCTATTTGCTATGTTCAAAAGTAATTTATCTAATTCCTACCAGGTTGAGAGCACTATTCATTTTTCCTAGCAGGTGTATGTCCAAAAATAGCAAGTTTTGGGAGCTAGTCATTTCGCAACTAGTCTGACTTGACTTAAACTTTTGGGATACATGTTCCAAAGTACTTGGCTCATATTTTGGTGGATTTAGGAAGCTCAAAGGGTCTAATAATCAACTCTGAAGTCTCAGTTGGCTGGTGTGAAGCTGGTTGTAGCAACACCTACTCATCTTTGGATTGCATCCACCATCTCTCTTCACAACACTCAAGAACAGAGGAAGAAAGTGCTGAAGTCCCCTTGTAGGTAGTTCATTTGGTTTTAGTCATCTCGTTTTCTTCAGTCTCATAGACTATGTCCAACTACTCACCAATTTCAGGGTAGCCTAATTGGGAGAGACATATCTCTCAATGTATGTATCCATTTTTAGAGTTGAAATATTCGTTGGAAAGCTTATGTTGTGTACTACCTCTACCTAAAACGGTTTTGTTAAATTCATCATGATTTTTGAATTCTTCAATTTTTAGTGAAGTCTAGTTTTCAGCCTAACTGAGTGGATAGGCAGTTTGTTTTGAGGCAAAGAGTTTCCAAACCAAACCTACTCCAAACTGAGTGTTTGATAGCTCATTTGAAAGATATTCGTGTCTAGTTTGAGTGACCAAAGTCTCAAGTTCATTGTCTTCTTCAATAGATACTAGTTTTCATTCTAAGGTTCAGCTATAGGTAAAAGTCTTGATCCTAAGAAGGTCTTCTACACTTTTTGCTGCACATAAGAGATGAATTCTCCAACAGTTGGTATCAAAGCTCAACAATAGAGCATCGGATCTTGAAAAGGTAAAGCATTGGAACTTAAGTAAAGCAAAGAACAAGCTACAAATGAAGGGGGAGCTTTGTAAACTCAAGAAAGAGCACAACATATTTGAGGTAAACTTAAAACTTTGAAGTTTTCAATGGCTAATTTAGGACAGAAAGTTGAGAAGTTAAATGAAGATAAATTTTAATCTTGGAGGTATAGAATGACAAATTACCTTAAAGGTAAATGTTTATGGAGTCTATTTACTAGAGATGATCCACAATCGATCGACCTTCAAGATCCCAACATCACTCTAGCACAAAGGCGACAATTTGTAGATTGAGAAGAGAGGAATCTAAGGGTGATGTTCCTCATTTCACAAGTTATTTCTCACACTATGATTGGTCTTGTGCAAAGCTTAGAGATAGCCAAGGAAGTTTGGGAAGCATTCGAGAAAGTGTATGCTACCTCAACAAGGTCTTAGAAGATTCAGCCCAAGAACAAGCTCAATAACATGAAGAAATCTACAAGCTCCAAGTGGAAAAGGATTTGTAGAGACCGGTGATGAAACTCAACACACAATTGAGCATGTTGGAGAAATCAAGCCGAGAAAGGATATTATGTTATCTTAAATGAAAAAGGCTGCTTTATAAAGAATCCAAAAGAAGCATTCAAGGTCATTGCTCAAGGAAGGAAAGAAGGTAGAATGTTGACTTTGGACATTCAAAAATCACATGGAAATGTGATGTATATTGAGTTTGGAAACAAGAGGATTGTTGAAATCAATTTGTGGCACAAAGGGTTTGGACATATCAAAATTTCGAAGCTCAAGGACATGAGCAATCATCAAGTGGTAGGAGGTCTTCCAAGATTCAATGATGCTAGATTGCATGCGTTTTGTGAAGCATGCCAACTAGGAAAGCAAAATTGACAACCATTCAAGAAGAGCAACTATGTGGCAAGGAATGTCCTCGACTTGATACACACAGATGTATGCGGACGATCACAACAACCATCGATGGCTAGTAATAGATATTTTGTCACTTTTATTGATGATCATTCAAGAAAAGTATGGATGTTATGCATAAAACAAAAATCAAATGTGTTCTCTATGTTCAAGAGATTTAAAGCACAGATAGAAAAGGAAACAAGATGGTATATAAAGACCTTGAGGTCTGATGGAGGAGGAGAATATTTCTCCAAAGAATTTTCAGATTTTCTTTATGAGAATGGCATCAAATGAGAACTTACATGTAGGTGCACGCTTCAACAAAATGGAATTGATGAAATGAAAGATAGACATATGATAGAAGTTGCACTACAAGGAATACGGGAGTATAGCGACGGTTAAGGCGACATAATTTCATCGCTATAAAATTGCAACATGCATCGTAATTAGCGTCGCGTGTCGATCGTCGATTAAACGACGAAGCAAACGATAGTTTTTGCGACTTGTGGTGCGACGGGGCTGCGACGCTCCCATAAGATGTCGCTAACACGACGCTTTTAAATAGCATCGCTTATTTTATGTCGCATAGGTGACGATTTTTGGCGTCGCATAAGCAACACTAAAAACATGTCGCTTATGCGATGACGGGTAGCATCACTTACACGACGGTCTATTGACGGACAAAAATTAAAACGTTGCAGGCTCTTCGATCGGCATTTTCATGCATCCGATTGAAGAGCTCTCCAACGTTCGCAATTGCGCTGCGCTTATGAGCTGAAGCAAGTATATGCAGAATTGTTGTTTTGCCTAAGCTCTCTCTTATTGTCTCCCTCTGTCTCTGTTTCTCTCTTTCTACATCTTTCTCTCTTTGAATTATCTCTCTCTCTCTCTCTTTATTGCAGGTTATTCAAGAAGCTAACCAAGCAAAAAGTATGGCTAACTATTGTAAGTACAATTTCTATTCTTTGTATATCATTTGAATTGTGTTATTTTCATTAGATAGCATACTCACACTTATTGATATGCACTTATACACTACATGATGAAGATGCACTTTCACACATATACACATATACACATGCACATACACACACATATATACACACAGATACATGTGCACATACACTTAGACATACACACATATACACATGCATATGCACAAACATTTCTACAACCACATAAAAAGACTTACATGCATGCATTATTGCATATATATATATATATATATATATATATATATATATATATATATACACACACACACACACATTAACATATACACAAATACATGTATATGCACATCCACATGCATGCACATGGATGCAAATGGAAATGCATCCACATACACATGCATGTTTCATACATATACACATGCATATACATACATTATACACATATATACACATATATATGCACATACGTACACACATATACACATGCACACACACATGCACATACCTACATATACACATATACATGCACATACACACATATACATGCACATACATATACACACATATACACATGCACATGCACATACTCATACACACATATACACTTACACATGCACATGCACATGCACATAGTCATACACACATATACACTTACACATGCACATGCACATACTCATACACACATATACACTTACACATGCACATGCACATGCACATGCACATACATACATATACACACACATACACATGCACATACATACATATACACACACATACATATACACTTATGTACACACATATGAATGAATTATATAATTAAATTATTAAGACACATATACACATGCACACACACATGCACATACCTACATATACACATATACATGCACATACACACATATACACATAGAGTTATACATATACATGCATATACATATACACACACTTACACATGCACATGCACATACTCATACACACATATACACTTATACATGCACATGCACATACATACATATACACACACATACACATGCACATACATACATATACACTTAGGTACACACATATGAATGAATTATATAATTAAAGTATTAAAACACATATACACATGCACACACACATGCACATACCTACATATACACATATACATGCACATACACACATATACACATAGAGTTATACATATACATGCATATACATATACATACACATACACATGCACATGCACATACTCATACACACATATCCACTTATACATGCACATGCAGATACATACATATACACACACATACACATGCACATACATACATATACACACACATACATATACACTTAGGTACACACATATGAATGAATTAAAGTAATAAAACACATATACACATGCACACACACATGCACATACCTACATATACATATATACATGCACATACACACATATACACATAGAGTTACACATATACATGCACATACATATACACACACATACACATGCACATGCACATAATCATACACACATATACACTTACACATGCACATGCACATACATACATATACACACACATACACATGCACATACATACATATACACTACATACATATACACTTAGGTACACACATATGAATGAATTATATAATTAAAGTATTAAAACACATGCTTAATATAAACAATAATAACAATCAATAGAACAAAACTCTTCATTACTTAATACCATACACATAATTCAAAACATAACTGAAATGAAAAATATATAGATAATATATATATATATATATATCAATATAAATACATATAATCCAATGTCATAATCAACTAAAATCCTAATCATCATCATCATGATCATCATCCTCATGATCATCATCATCATAAGCAATATCATGATCATCCTGATCTTCCTCATCCTCATCGTCATGATCACCCTGTGACGATCGAGATCGTCCCTCCTGTGTCTGTCTCTCCACCTCATCCATATTTGTCTCTCCATAATACTCTTGTATTACATATAACAAACATAAATAAATAAAACAATTAAACCATTCATAAAAATAAAATAATTATATAAAATTTAAAAATAATCACAAAGGCATCAGGATGATCTTGCATATACTCGCTCAAATGCCTATATCCAAAATGTGTAGCATACTTGATCTCATCTTTTGTAGGATATCGGCCATAATCCTTCTGCTGCAATGAAACAAATAAAAAACATTAGTTACTTGCATTGTAACTAAAATAAAAAATATACTCATAATAACACATATACTTACAAATGTAGCTACAAAGCCATTATGGCCCATTTGGCCTAGGTGCGATGTGTGGCCCGACTCCACTCTCTTCTTTGTAGCAGCCTGTTTATTCAAGAAAAAAATACATAAATTAAATGTAAAAAATTACTAAAATATTTAAAAATTATAAATATAAACTATTAATTTGTGTACCTTCTGCTGAGGAAATGACTCCTAAAGACGTAGCTGTCTACAAAAGAACTGCCACGACTTAGGTGGTATGTTAGGTCGCCTCTTATTTTTTTCGACCATACAATATCTCTTGTTAATTTAATCTCAAACAGAAAAAAAATCAGAATACATACACATATATACACACACATACACATACACATACCCACATACACATATACATGCAAACATATACACATACATATATGTATACATATACACATATACATACATATAACATAAACACACATATACATATCCACATATATACGTACACACACATGCATGCATATACACTCATTCATACAAAATACATATCCTCATGAATGGTGAAACTTGACCCATGCAATCATAAGTTTCACCATTCATGAGGATAGAGGAATGAGTGGTTAGTTGAATGTTATCCAAAAAAATTGTCACTAAATCAAGATGAATTAAATTCCACTCACAATGAGGGTTAATATAAGCACTCATATTTCTACCTTCATGACCAATGAATACATTTACGAAAGTGTTGCTATATTCCCTAGTCGCAACTATGGAACCCACCCCTTTAGAAATTCCACCAATTTCTTCTACCCCTTGTGAATTTTCTCTATTTGTTTCACCTTGATCATGTGTGATTAAAGCACACATTTCATCTTTTTCTTCCGTTGTTTGCGCTGTTAAAAGTCAAGCTTCAAGCTAAAACTTCGTGGGGAATCTTTTATGGACATGTGGAGCAATCAAAGGAAGCCAAAAGCCACGAGATTCCATCAAGAAAAATCACTCAACCACTCCCCAAGTCATCTCAACTAATTCCTCCAAGTTAGGAGGCTGATTTGGAAAGGTAGTTCCTAGATTTTAGGGGCACACCTCTCACTATAAAAGGAGCATGTATCCCGACTTCTTTTGGGCCATCTTCTTGGAGTTTTAGCTCATGTAAAGTGAGCACTAAGTGCTGGAGTTGTGATAAGCAATCCCCTTGCTTAAGCAACCCCCTTGCTTGCTTGTTTGTTTTCTTTTAGTAGGCATATCTATGTGTGTGCGCAGGCAGTGTTGCAACTCTCTACCCCTGAGTTGTTAGCATTGGTTCTCCCTCATATGGTATCCATTTGATGTAATTCTTGTCTCATTGGATAGCTATAAGAGTCTATTTTATGCTTACCAATTCTCTGGAGCATTCTCTAAGTACGCTGGGAGCAACATTCATTTTAGTGAAGTTGTGTGATTGATATCTCTCTCTTTGTGTAGGCTCTGTTGGAAATATTTTGCTCTCTGTTGTAAGGGCTGGTTCTCCTTCTCTATGTATCCATTTGCTATGATTTTGGTGTCATTGGGTAGCTATTAGAGTGCTCTAAAGTTGACTCAAGTTTGAGATTCATTCTCTGTATAATCTCTGAGAAAAGTTTGCTGGAGTGAAGTGAGGTCTCTGCTTGACTAGCAGTTGTGAGCATTCAACTAGCTCATGTTGTAGACATTGTTTCTCTTTGTGTAAGCATCCATTTCAAGTGAAATTTGTTTTTTTGGAAAGCCCTTGGTGTCTACTACAGGTCTACAAAAGCTCACTGGAGTTCTCTGCATAATCTCTGAGTAAGAGCATTTTTTGTGTGCAGAGGTCAAAGAAGGATACCTGTGGAGGTCATTTGCGCTTCATCGTTGCTTAGAGGTTGAGATACTTCCCCCATCAGTGGTATCAGAGCATTTGGGCATCTTGGAGGTATCACATACAAGCAAGAAGACCTCTTGGAGTTGGTGGTTGAAGAGTTGCATCAACAAAAGCTTCTTGGAGGTAGCTCACATCAAGGGGGAGCTATTCTACTCAAATTTGCAAGAGCACAAGGTGTCCATCTAAGGAAAGCTTTGGATTGAGGTAACCTCAGAGCCTCATTTTCATTTTACACACATTGGAGCATTAGCCAAGGGCTAGGTCAAGTATCAAAGACTAGATATGGGAGACTTCAACACTCAAATTGAAAAGCTAGACAAAGGTAACTATCAACCATGGAGATTTAGGGTCTCCAACTATCTTATGGGCAAGGGCCTTTGGGGGTTGATTAGTGGAAGTGAACCAAGACCTAGGTTGGATGAGAATCCAACCAACGACCAGAGAAGGGCCTTTAGGGAATGGAATGAAAGAGACAAGAGGGTTATCTTTATTCTTTCCCAACACATTAGCAATAGCATGATCGGCCATATCCAAGACCTGGATTCAAGCATGAAGGTATGGGAGACACTTGAAAGGCTTTATTCAACAAGCACCAAAGCAAGGAAGATCCAACTCAAGAATGAGCTCAACAACCTTAGGAAGAGCTCAGGGAGTAGCATAAATGACTACATACTTAAGGTCAAGGAGTTATCAGATGCATTGGGATCCATTGGAAGCCACGTAGACGATGACGATCTTGTGGCTTATACTCTCAATGGTTTGAGAGATGATGAGAAGTGGAAACCCTTTACCACTTCAGTTTATGTAAGGGATAATTTTCCCGATTTTGAGCAATTGGTTGCTCTCATGGTCACCGAAGAAATGAACATAGGTGGAAGTTCAACTAAAAGCAAAGATGCACAAGTTTTCTATGCAGGTAATCAAAGGGGCAAAGGAAGACAAGGACAAGGAAGGGGCAAAGGAAGGTTTGGAGGAAGGCAAGGCCACTCAAGAAATCAAGGACATGACCAAGGCACCTCATCACAAAGAGGGAGAGGAAGATCAAGAGGAAGAGGAGGACGACATCAACAAAACAGGAATCAAGATGGCAAAGGATGTTACATATGTGGCAAGTTTGGCCACTATGCTAGAGATTGCTACCAAGGAGGAAACCAAAGGAACTATAATCAAGGTTCTTCATACAAAGGCCAAGGTAATTATGCTTCTACAAGTTCAGAAAATGACAATCTCTTGATGATGCACATGAATGGGAATTCAAGCAAAGTAGATAACACTTGGTATATTGATAGTGGATGTAGCAACCATATGAGTTGCAATGCTTCTTGGTTTACTAATCTACATGTTCCCAAAGGTAAAGGACATGTAGAAACAGGTGATGATACAGCCCATGAGATCTCCCATGTTGGAGATGTAGCTTTGGATGACAAGGAGGAAGGAAGATGTCTCAAGGATGTCTTGCATGTACCTACCATCACAAAGAACTTGGTTTCTGTTGGGCAAATGGTTGAAAGAGGCTATCAAGTAAGGTTCAACAAAGGTGGATGCTTTGTGAAGAACCCTAAGCAAGGTTACAAGGTCATAGCAAGAGGAAAGAAGCAAGGGAGACTCTTCACTTTGGAGGTAAATTCTCATTCTACTCAACATATCTACTTCACATATGGAAACAAGAGGATTTCGGAGTTGGACTTGTGGCACAAGAGGATAGGTCACATCAACATACAAAGAATGAAGGAAATGCAATTCAAGAGGCTGGTTGAAGGTCTTCCCAACTTCCAAGGACAAGGTATGAAGCATTTATGTGAATCTTGTCAACTAGGGAAGCAAGCGAGACTTCCATTCAAGAAGAGTGGCTACATAAGCCAACATCCATTGGAGTTGATACATACAGATGTGTGGGGGCCAACGAAAGAGCAATCCATTGGAGGTAACAAGTACTTTGTCACTTTTATAGATGATTGCACAAGGATGGTTTGGGTTTATTTCATCAAAAACAAATAAGATGTGTTTACATGTTTCAAAGCATTCAAGGCAATGGTAGAGAAGGAAACAGGTACATATATCAAGAAGCTAAGGTCCGATGGAGGGGGAGAATATTTCTCAAATGAGTTTTCTGATTTTTTAATGGATCAAGGCATCAAGAGGCAAGTAACATGCAGGTACACACCCCAACAAAATGGAGTAGCAGAGAGAAAGAATAGATACATTGCCGAGATCGCTAGAGCAATGCTTAATGAGATGAATGTACCTAACATGTTTTGGAGTGATGCAGCAAATACCGCCGTGTATCTAATGAATAGGGCTCCTACCTCAGGGATCCATGGCTTGACACCATATCAAGCCTATTATGGTAAGAAACCTGATCTTTCCCACTTGAAGATATTTGGATGTACTTGTTATGTACATGTGCCAAGTGAATTGAGGCACAAGCTACAACCAAAGGCAGAAAAGTGTGTGTTTCTAGGATATTCAAATGATCATAAAGGTTACAGGTGCTTCAACCCAAACACAAAGGACTTGAGGATATCAAGGGATGTAGCATTTGATGAGCTACTCCCTTGGTATAAGAAGTATGATTGTATGCAGGACTATGAAGAAGAAAAGCATGGACATGATGAAGAACAAATCGACCTAGAGCTAAGCGGCCCAAGGTGTTCCATCAATGAAGATAGTTCAAGCATGAACTCACCATGGAGGGGGAGATCTTCATCAAGCTATGAAGCACAATCAATCAACAAAGGCAAAGCAACATTGGTGGAGTTGGATGAAGAAGGTAATGAAGTTGAAGATGATGAAGGACACATGATGGAGAAAGAAGCCACGTCAAAGAAAGAGATCAAGTTCCCAAGGCAAAGGAGGTTTATTCCTCCAAAAGGTGAAGAAAGGAAGTCTTCTAGAGTTAAGTATCCAACTCAAAGGTTTACTTATGATTCATACATGGCAACACATTATGCATATATGAACAAAGTAGTAGAAGATCATGAGCCCGATTGCTATGAAGATGAAAGCAGGTACACCGAATGGAAAGAGGCAATGCAAGAAGAGATCGACGCACTTGAGGAAAATCAAACATGGACTCTAGTGCCCAAGAAGGAGAACATGAAGGTAATAGGTAATAAGTGGGTGTATAAAGTAAAGAGGAATTCAGATGGATCTATTTCTAGGTTCAAAGCAAGATTGGTGGCCAAGGGTTTTGCACAAACCTATGGAGTGGACTTTGAAGAGACATTCAGCCCCGTGGCAAAGATGAGCACCATTAGGACACTCATTGCAATGGCTGCTAGCAAAGGATGGAAGCTCTTCCAATTGGATATCAAGAATGCCTTTCTCAATGGAGACTTGGAAGAAGAGGTATACATGGAGCAACCACTAGGTTTTGTTCATAAAGAGTTTCCACATCATGTTTGTAGGTTGAAGAAGGCACTTTATGGCCTAAAGCAAGCTCCAAGGGCTTGGAACCAAAGATTGGTGGACTATTTGATCAAATGTGGTTACAATCAATGCAAGGCGGATCCATCTCTCTTCATCAAACAAAGAGGAGAACTTGTGGTCTACATGTGTGTGTATGTAGATGATCTTATCATTACAGGTAATGATACAAAGGGCATTGAGGAGATCAAGGCAAAGCTTGGAAAGGAGTTTAGGATCTCTGATCTTGGAGATCTTAGGTATTTTCTTGGCATTGAAGTTGTATACAAAGAAGAAGGTATTATGCTCATACAAAGGAAGTATATTCTAGACCTACTTGAGAGGTTTGGGATGCTACATTGCAAGCCTATTTCAAATCCCATGGAAGTTAATGTAAAGCTAAGCTCCATTGATGGAGAGCCATTATAGGATGTAACTTTGTATCGATCTATTGTAGGCTCTTTCAATTATGCCACAATAACCAGGCCCGACATAGCATATGGAGTTGGAGTGTTATCACAATTTATGCATAGTCCAAGGACTACACACTTGCAAGCTGCAAGAAGAATGTTGCGATATCTCAAAGCCACTATAAATGAAGGATTGTCTACTCATTTGATGATGATATGCAGGTCAAAGCTTATTTGATGCCGATTGGGCCGGTTCGAAGGAAGATAGAAGGAGTACAAGTGGTTACCTAGTCATGCTAGGTAGCAAGATCATCTCATGGATTTCAAAGAAGCAACCCACGGTGGCATTATCTTCCACCGAGGCTGAGTATAGAGCTTTGGCTCAAGTCACATGTGAGCTAATGTGGATTAAGAAGTTATTTATGGAGCTTAATTTGCAGGTTGACACATATCCAATTTTTTGTGACAACATGAGTAGCATTCATCTAGCATCGAACCCTGTCTATCATGCTAGAACCAAGCATATTGAAGTGCACTATCACTTCATAAGGGAAAAGGTGATATCCAAGGAAGTTTCAGTACATCATATTGGTACCAAGGACCAAGTTGCGGACATGTTTACAAAGGCTTTGGATGGGATGAATATTTCAAAATTCAAGCAATGCATCAACATGAAGGAGCTTGGATGAGGATGAAGAATTGAAGCTTGAGGGGGAGTGTTAAAAGTCAAGCTTCAAGCTAAAAATTCGTGGGGAATCCTTTATGGACATGTGGAGCAATCAAAGGAAGCCAAAAGCCACGAGATTCCATCAAGAAAAATCACTCAACCACTCCCCAAGTCATCTCAACTAATTCCTCCAAGTTAGGAGGCTGATTTGGAAAGGTAGTTCCTAGATTTTAGGGGCACACCTCTCACTATAAAAGGAGCATGTATCCCGACTTCTTTTGGGCCATCTTCTTGGAGTTTTAGCTCATGTAAAGTGAGCACTAAGTGCTGGAGTTGTGATAAGCAATCCCCTTGCTTAAGCAACCCCCTTGCTTGCTTGTTTGTTTTCTTTTAGTAGGCATATCTATGTGTGTGCGCATGCAGTGTTGCAACTCTCTACCCCTGAGTTGTTAGCATTGGTTCTCCCTCATATGGTATCCATTTGATGTAATTCTTGTCTCATTGGATAGCTATAAGAGTCTATTTTATGCTTACCAATTCTCTGGAGCATTCTCTAAGTACGCTGGGAGCAACATTCATTTTAGTGAAGTTGTGTGATTGATATCTCTCTCTTTGTGTAGGCTCTGTTGGAAATATTTTGCTCTCTGTTGTAAGGGCTGGTTCTCCTTCTCTATGTATCCATTTGCTATGATTTTGGTGTCATTGGGTAGCTATTAGAGTGCTCTAAAGTTGACTCAAGTTTGAGATTCATTCTCTGTATAATCTCTGAGAAAAGTTTGCTGGAGTGAAGTGAGGTCTCTGCTTGACTAGCAGTTGTGAGCATTCAACTAGCTCATGTTGTAGACATTGTTTCTCTTTGTGTAAGCATCCATTTCAAGTGAAATTTGTTTTTTTGGAAAGCCCTTGGTGTCTACTACAGGTCTACAAAAGCTCACTGGAGTTCTCTGCATAATCTCTGAGTAAGAGCATTTTTGGTGTGCAGAGGTCAAAGAAGGATACCTGTGGAGGTCATTTGCGCTTCATCGTTGCTTAGAGGTTGAGATACTTCCCCCATCAGTGGTATCAGAGCATTTGGGCATCTTGGAGGTATCACATACAAGCAAGAAGACCTCTTGGAGTTGGTGGTTGAAGAGTTGCATCAACAAAAGCTTCTTGGAGGTAGCTCACATCAAGGGGGAGCTATTCTACTCAAATTTGCAAGAGCACAAGGTGTCCATCTAAGGAAAGCTTTGGATTGAGGTAACCTCAGAGCCTCATTTTCATTTTACACACATTGGAGCATTAGCCAAGGGCTAGGTCAAGTATCAAAGACTAGATATGGGAGACTTCAACACTCAAATTGAAAAGCTAGACAAAGGTAACTATCAACCATGGAGATTTAGGGTCTCCAACTATCTTATGGGCAAGGGCCTTTGGGGGTTGATTAGTGGAAGTGAACCAAGACCTAGGTTGGATGAGAATCCAACCAACGACCAGAGAAGGGCCTTTAGGGAATGGAATGAAAGAGACAAGAGGGTTATCTTTATTCTTTCCCAACACATTAGCAATAGCATGATCGGCCATATCCAAGACCTGGATTCAAGCATGAAGGTATGGGAGACACTTGAAAGGCTTTATTCAACAAGCACCAAAGCAAGGAAGATCCAACTCAAGAATGAGCTCAACAACCTTAGGAAGAGCTCAGGGAGTAGCATAAATGACTACATACTTAAGGTCAAGGAGTTATCAGATGCATTGGGATCCATTGGAAGCCACGTAGACGATGACGATCTTGTGGCTTATACTCTCAATGGTTTGAGAGATGATGAGAAGTGGAAACCCTTTACCACTTCAGTTTATGTAAGGGATAATCTTCCCGATTTTGAGCAATTGGTTGCTCTCATGGTCACCGAAGAAATGAACATAGGTGGAAGTTCAACTAAAAGCAAAGATGCACAAGTTTTCTATGCAGGTAATCAAAGGGGCAAAGGAAGACAAGGACAAGGAAGGGGCAAAGGAAGGTTTGGAGGAAGGCAAGGCCACTCAAGAAATCAAGGACATGACCAAGGCACCTCATCACAAAGAGGGAGAGGAAGATCAAGAGGAAGAGGAGGACGACATCAACAAAACAGGAATCAAGATGGCGAAGGATGTTACATATGTGGCAAGTTTGGCCACTATGCTAGAGATTGCTACCAAGGAGGAAACCAAAGGAACTATAATCAAGGTTCTTCATACAAAGGCCAAGGTAATTATGCTTCTACAAGTTCAGAAAATGACAATCTCTTGATGATGCACATGAATGGGAATTCAAGCAAAGTAGATAACACTTGGTATATTGATAGTGGATGTAGCAACCATATGAGTTGCAATGCTTCTTGGTTTACTAATCTACATGTTCCCAAAGGTAAAGGACATGTAGAAACAGGTGATGATACAGCCCATGAGATCTCCCATGTTGGAGATGTAGCTTTGGATGACAAGGAGGAAGGAAGATGTCTCAAGGATGTCTTGCATGTACCTACCATCACAAAGAACTTGGTTTCTGTTGGGCAAATGGTTGAAAGAGGCTATCAAGTAAGGTTCAACAAAGGTGGATGCTTTGTGGAGAACCCTAAGCAAGGTTACAAGGTCATAGCAAGAGGAAAGAAGCAAGGGAGACTCTTCACTTTGGAGGTAAATTCTCATTCTACTCAACATATCTACTTCAGATATGGAAACAAGAGGATTTCGGAGTTGGACTTGTGGCACAAGAGGATAGGTCACATCAACATACAAAGAATGAAGGAAATGCAATTCAAGAGGCTGGTTGAAGGTCTTCCCAACTTCCAAGGACAAGGTATGAAGCATTTATGTGAATCTTGTCAACTAGGGAAGCAAGCGAGACTTCCATTCAAGAAGAGTGGCTACATAAGCCAACATCCATTGGAGTTGATACATACAGATGTGTGGGGGCCAACGAAAGAGCAATCCATTGGAGGTAACAAGTACTTTGTCACTTTTATAGATGATTGCACAAGGATGGTTTGGGTTTATTTCATCAAAAACAAATAAGATGTGTTTACATGTTTCAAAGCATTCAAGGCAATGGTAGAGAAGGAAACAGGTACATATATCAAGAAGCTAAGGTCCGATGGAGGGGGAGAATATTTCTCAAATGAGTTTTCTGATTTTTTAATGGATCAAGGCATCAAGAGGCAAGTAACATGCAGGTACACACCCCAACAAAATGGAGTAGCAGAGAGAAAGAATAGATACATTGCCGAGATCGCTAGAGCAATGCTTAATGAGATGAATGTACCTAACATGTTTTGGAGTGATGCAGCAAATACCGCCGTGTATCTAATGAATAGGGCTCCTACCTCAGGGATCCATGGCTTGACACCATATCAAGCCTATTATGGTAAGAAACCTGATCTTTCCCACTTGAAGATATTTGGATGTACTTGTTATGTACATGTGCCAAGTGAATTGAGGCACAAGCTACAACCAAAGGCAGAAAAGTGTGTGTTTCTAGGATATTCAAATGATCATAAAGGTTACAGGTGCTTCAACCCAAACACAAAGGACTTGAGGATATCAAGGGATGTAGCATTTGATGAGCTACTCCCTTGGTATAAGAAGTATGATTGTATGCAGGACTATGAAGAAGAAAAGCATGGACATGATGAAGAACAAATCGACCTAGAGCTAAGCGGCCCAAGGTGTTCCATCAATGAAGATAGTTCAAGCATGAACTCACCATGGAGGGGGAGATCTTCATCAAGCTATGAAGCACAATCAATCAACAAAGGCAAAGCAACATTGGTGGAGTTGGATGAAGAAGGTAATGAAGTTGAAGATGATGAAGGACACATGATGGAGAAAGAAGCCACGTCAAAGAAAGAGATCAAGTTCCCAAGGCAAAGGAGGTTTATTCCTCCAAAAGGTGAAGAAAGGAAGTCTTCTAGAGTTAAGTATCCAACTCAAAGGTTTACTTATGATTCATACATGGCAACACATTATGCATATATGAACAAAGTAGTAGAAGATCATGAGCCCGATTGCTATGAAGATGAAAGCAGGTACACCGAATGGAAAGAGGCAATGCAAGAAGAGATCGACGCACTTGAGGAAAATCAAACATGGACTCTAGTGCCCAAGAAGGAGAACATGAAGGTAATAGGTAATAAGTGGGTGTATAAAGTAAAGAGGAATTCAGATGGATCTATTTCTAGGTTCAAAGCAAGATTGGTGGCCAAGGGTTTTGCACAAACCTATGGAGTGGACTTTGAAGAGACATTCAGCCCCGTGGCAAAGATGAGCACCATTAGGACACTCATTGCAATGGCTGCTAGCAAAGGATGGAAGCTCTTCCAATTGGATATCAAGAATGCCTTTCTCAATGGAGACTTGGAAGAAGAGGTATACATGGAGCAACCACTAGGTTTTGTTCATAAAGAGTTTCCACATCATGTTTGTAGGTTGAAGAAGGCACTTTATGGCCTAAAGCAAGCTCCAAGGGCTTGGAACCAAAGATTGGTGGACTATTTGATCAAATGTGGTTACAATCAATGCAAGGCGGATCCATCTCTCTTCATCAAACAAAGAGGAGAACTTGTGGTCTACATGTGTGTGTATGTAGATGATCTTATCATTACAGGTAATGATACAAAGGGCATTGAGGAGATCAAGGCAAAGCTTGGAAAGGAGTTTAGGATCTCTGATCTTGGAGATCTTAGGTATTTTCTTGGCATTGAAGTTGTATACAAAGAAGAAGGTATTATGCTCATACAAAGGAAGTATATTCTAGACCTACTTGAGAGGTTTGGGATGCTACATTGCAAGCCTATTTCAAATCCCATGGAATTTAATGTAAAGCTAAGCTCCATTGATGGAGAGCCATTATAGGATGTAACTTTGTATCGATCTATTTTAGGCTCTTTCAATTATGCCACAATAACCAGGCCCGACATAGCATATGGAGTTGGAGTGTTATCACAATTTATGCATAGTCCAAGGACTACACACTTGCAAGCTGCAAGAAGAATGTTGCGATATCTCAAAGCCACTATAAATGAGGGATTGTTCTACTCATTTGATGATGATATGCAGGTCAAAGCTTATTCGATGCCGATTGGGCCGGTTCGAAGGAAGATAGAAGGAGTACAAGTGGTTACCTAGTCATGCTAGGTAGCAAGATCATCTCATGGATTTCAAAGAAGCAACCCACGGTGGCATTATCTTCCACCGAGGCTGAGTATAGAGCTTTGGCTCAAGTCACATGTGAGCTAATGTGGATTAAGAAGTTATTTATGGAGCTTAATTTGCAGGTTGACACATATCCAATTTTTTGTGACAACATGAGTAGCATTCATCTAGCATCGAACCCTGTCTATCATGCTAGAACCAAGCATATTGAAGTGCACTATCACTTCATAAGGGAAAAGGTGATATCCAAGGAAGTTTCAGTACATCATATTGGTACCAAGGACCAAGTTGCGGACATGTTTACAAAGGCTTTGGATGGGATGAATATTTCAAAATTCAAGCAATGCATCAACATGAAGGAGCTTGGATGAGGATGAAGAATTGAAGCTTGAGGGGGAGTGTTAAAAGTCAAGCTTCAAGCTAAAACTTCGTGGGGAATCTTTTATGGACATGTGGAGCAATCAAAGGAAGCCAAAAGCCACGAGATTCCATCAAGAAAAATCACTCAACCACTCCCCAAGTCATCTCAACTAATTCCTCCAAGTAAGGAGGCTGATTTGGAAAGGTAGTTCCTAGATTTTAGGGGCACACCTCTCACTATAAAAGGAGCATGTATCCCGACTTCTTTTGGGCCATCTTCTTGGAGTTTTAGCTCATGTAAAGTGAGCACTAAGTGCTGGAGTTGTGATAAGCAATCCCCTTGCTTAAGCAACCCCCTTGCTTGCTTGTTTGTTTTCTTTTAGTAGGCATATCTATGTGTGTGCGCAGGCAGTGTTGCAACTCTCTACCCCTGAGTTGTTAGCATTGGTTCTCCCTCATATGGTATCCATTTGATGTAATTCTTGTCTCAATGGATAGCTATAAGAGTCTATTTTATGCTTACCAATTCTCTGGAGCATTCTCTGAGTAAGCTGGGAGCAACATTCATTTTAGTGAAGTTGTGTGATTGATATCTCTCTCTTTGTGTAGGCTCTGTTGGAAATATTTTGCTCTCTGTTGTAAGGGCTGGTTCTCCTTCTCTATGTATCCATTTGCTATGCTTTTGGTGTCATTGGGTAGCTATTAGAGTGCTCTAAAGTTGACTCAAGTTTGAGATTCATTCTCTGTATAATCTCTGAGAAACGTTTGCTGGAGTGAAGTGAGGTCTCTGCTTGACTAGCAGTTGTGAGCATTCAACTAGCTCATGTTGTAGACATTGTTTCTCTTTGTGTAAGCATCCATTTCAAGTGAAATTTGTTTTGTTGGAAAGCCCTTGGTGTCTACTACAGGTCTACAAAAGCTCACTCGAGTTCTCTGCATAATCTCTGAGTAAGAGCATTTTTGGTGTGCAGAGGTCAAAGAAGGATACCTGTGGAGGTCATTCGCGCTTCATCGTTGCTTAGGGGTTGAGATACTTCCCCCATCATGCGCAACCTTTTCCTCCTTCCTTCTTTCTTTTGCCTTTTTCTTTCCCATGTCTTTGTTGAAACAATTCTTTTGGTTTTTGGGTGTTTTTAATATTTGTTTGGTATTTTTGAAAGAGTTTTTAGAATTTGTTTGATGTTTTTGTGTATGTTTTTTGAATGTTTTTTAAGATGTGTAAATAATTTCTAATGGGGTTCTTCTAGCAAGAATCAAAAAGAGTCTTTGCAAAATATACATATGTTACATAAACCTCAAAAAGGCAGAAAAGAAAACAGAAGTTTAAGTCATTGCTATGTCACACACTTCGTAAGTCACCTGTAGATCATTTAAAAAACACCATTTCTCATGTGGTGACCGACACACTTGTCCCTGCCAAAGAATGACCATAAAGTGTTGTTTTTGAAGCTATATAGGTTTTGGAAAAAATACATTCCACATTTTCTTGTAACCCTTCAATGATAAAAAGATGACAAAAGATCTCAATGATTATTCTATCGATATTACATGAGACACAATCATTAACCAAGGCTTGAAACTTTTATGTTAAATGAGATTTGACAAGTTATGGGAGTGGAGTATACCGATCATGTTGCAATCTAGATCATTCACACAAACTTCCAATATTTTCCAAATCATGCAAAAAATAGTCAGTATGTATGTTTGAATTAACTTCATTAGGTTCATGACCACCCTTTTTTTTGTATGTGCACACATTCTTTAGATGAGTTGTAATGGTTGGAATGTGAAAATCCCCCTATCCTTGTGTTCCAATACGACAAAGAAACACATAAACTGTTATGTGAAACTGTATTTGTTTCGCAAGAGTAACGCAACACTTAAGCTATTAATGTTGTAGCAACCAAGATATTAACAAGACATACAATACTGTTTCCATGCATGGTCAATATAAGTTGATATGTTTTCATGATATCAACATTTTAGACCCCATGTGCCATCATTATTCCCCCTTCAAACAGTGTGCCTACAATGACATGAATAATAACGACGTGATAGGTCAATAGCAATACAGCCTCAGTAGGCATTTGCCCTAGCAGGCAGAGGCACTAGAGCAAAGGCAGCATGACCTAACTCTCTCGCTCATAGTTATTCTAGACATGTGTTCATTATATTCTCTTTCTAATGCACAACTGAGAAGTCCTCATTTTAGATAGACATTTATCTACTCCTGCAAGTTGCAATGACCTGATTACTGCACGAATTCATTATGATAATCTTACCCATCCCTGGCCCATATTTATTTTGCTATATTTATCATGTTCATAAGGTTACTTCACTGATAGGAAACTAGGGCCTTCAACCTGCGTACTCTTTCTAAATCAGACTTGTGCATTTTTATTATATTCTTCCCGTACATTGAACCAACACCCCATTGTGATTGGCCAATTTTAGCACCAAAAATCTAATCACAAGGATTTTGTGATCTTGGCGAGAGCGGTCGTCCCCAACAGTAATCCGGATTTGATTGCTTAAAATCAGCAGCAATGCACTCCAGAGATAGGCATTTAAAGCCAAATATGTGTGCAGGATTCCTAATTCTTAGCTGTAGTAGGAAAGCAGTCATACGTATTCGACTTGTACACCTGTAGATAGAAGACATTAGCGCAAGTTTTATTTCGGAGAATTTACAAAATACCTTCCACTTTTTTTGGAGCTTTTTAATTTGCGTTCAGATTGTTCAGTCAGAATACTGAGTCATCATGTACGCTTCCTGTGGACTCTACCTTTGAGGATAGCTCAATTAGCTCTCCAGTAATCTTCTTTTTCTTTTTTTGATAAAAACAGGAAGAATAAAATTGATGCTAGACAAAAACAAACTTACATCAGGACCTCAGGGGAGCCCAAGGCAGATATAGGAAATCCTAGTTCCAAAAAGGTAGGGGGTCCTCATAAGAGGATAGAGTTAACAAAATCACCAAGGAAAGTGATCATGTCACACCTGGGCTTTGAGTACATACGAAGAAGCTTGGCCTTCCACACATTACAGTGGTAGTTTTTGAAAATTACAAAGGGGCTCTTAAAGTCCGATTGGGATTCATGACAATAGGATGAACAGAGATTGAGGATTTTCCTCAGACCCAGCAGACAGGAGAAGAAGTGATCTTTTCCCCTTTTATTAGAGATGGCACTGTTTCTATTCTTCCAAATAAACCACAAAGAATGATTTTTGATAATCTGCCACAGAAGGATGTCCATGCCTCCTGATTCACCAATCAGAATATCTTTGCAACTTGGAGTTTTGAGCCCCTGTATTTGACAGTAAGACCAAATGCCTACCCAGAATCTGGAAGCAAATTTACAATTAATGAACAAGTGCTCCAAATCCTCTTCTTTGCCACATAGTTTACAAAGTCCAGCATCAATTTTATACTTCCTAGCATGGCTTCCCGTCCAGATGCCTTTGTGGAGAATGAGCCAGTTCAGACAGGATTGCTTTTTAGAGAGGGGGAAGGCCCAGAAGCATTGAAATCTGTACTTCCACTGCAGGTGGGACCACTGAAGGACCCACTTCTTATTCAGCTTTCCAGTAATCTCCTTAATACTTCTGACATTCCTTTTGTAGGAGCTTAGCATATCCCCGACGACATCTTGGAGAGAAATCTCCTTCCTCCACATGTTGACCTCCATCTTCTCCATCAACATCTCCTTCTTGCTTATGAGAATCTGTTTACATTGAACTGAAAGACCATCAATTTTGAGAATAGCATTATCATCAACAACTTCACCTGCACTTATCAAGTCCTGCCAATGTCCAAAGCCTTTCTTTCTACATTTATTCCATCTAATTGGGAGGGTAGGGAGGGTTCCAGTATTAGACCAGCCAAACCAAATGGAATCCTGCACTAAAAAAGGAAAAATTGTGATCAAACTAGACTGGGAGATTATACTTAGCCTTAACAACCATCCAGGCTTTCTAGAAATTGCAAATTAGCTGACTACCCTTAGGCACAAAGTCAACAGGAGCAGTAATCACATCCCACAGAGAACAGTTGACCCAACTTTTATTATGCTTAACATTGAACCTGTTAATATTTCTTTTAATCAAACAGGCCCAAAATTCATTAGAGGAAACAGATCTATAAATCCACTTGGCAGCCATTTGAATAGCCATCCTGGAGGGGCATATGAGACCAAGGCCACCTTCAGCTTTCTTCATACAACAAATATTCCAGGCAACTTTGGGAATTTTGGAGCCACCCCATAAAAATCTTCTAGCCAGAGAGATGGCCTGACCTAACTACTTCTTATTAGGCTGCCAGCAGGACAAAAAACAAGTCAAGGAGGGGAGGATATAATGCTTCAAAACAAAAGATCTTTGAGAAATACTATGCTGCATATCAATCCACTTGTAAATTTTAGCCCTAAATTTATCAAGCATCCAATTCCATCTTTGTTCATTAGTGATGCCAAAGCCCATGGGAATACCCAGCAACCTGAATACCGTCCCTTTCTTGATGATATCACAACCTGTTGCCTCAACACAAAAAGGAATCTTATTATCAGTGGCAAAAAAACCCGTTTTCTTATGATTGACCACAGAGCCACTGGCCAAACAGAACAACTCAAGACAATTAAGGAATTGGTTAGCAGAATTTTCATCAGCCAACATCAACATGTTGGTGTCATCTGCAAACATCTGCTGACCCAGGGGAGAGTGAGCCTGAGGGATATCCAATCCAAAAATTGTCCCATGTCTGATGCAATCCTTAACAAGCCAACCTAAAGCATCACTAGCTATAGCAAAAAGTAGGGGAGCCAAGGGGCAGCCTTGCCTAATGGACCTGCACAGTCTAAAAGGGTTAGAAAGATAACCATTAATAGCTACTTTAGAAAAAGCATTACCAAAAAGAATACTAACAGATTTAATAGAACTTTTGCCAAAACCAATGTCATGCAATGATTGAAGAATGAAATCCCATTCAATCCTGTCATAGGCCTTATCAAAGTCTATTTTGAAAAAGTAGGTGTCAACATTCAGCTCATTATAATAATCTAGACCTTCCTAGATAGTGAAAATGTTGTCCAGAATAAATCTTTCTTTAATAAATCCCTTTTCTTCAAGAAGAATTATACTATCCATTAAAGGACTCAGCCTTCTGGCCAGGATGGAAGCAAAGATTTTGTACAGAGAAGTCAGGCAGGAGATGGGTCTCCAATTGTTTAGATCATCTTTGGGACCTTTTTTGTGACTTAACTTTATCACTCCAGTGTTAATGAAGGGAGAAAGAGTTCCCCTTCTAGTGGCTTCTTGCCAGATCTAGAGAATTATGGGCACCAACACTTCCTTGAATTCCTGAAAAAACTCATAGGGCAGACCATCATGCCCAGGAGACTTACCATGCTTCAATTTGCTAATGGATTCTCTAACCTCACCCTCAAAGAGGGGCATGTCAAGGAGGGAGTCCATTCCCTGAGGAACCATTTTCTTCCTACAAAGGGCAATAGCAGCTCTTGCACTCCACACAGAATCCCCTCTCTTGGGAGGCTGAGAGAATACATTGGCAAAGAACCTATGAGCAACCTGAAGATTATCCTTCAAATTAGTAACATGAATACCAGAATTGTTCTTGAGTAGGGGGATGAAGTCCCTTGCTTTTTTCTTCCTCATAAGGTCAAACATGTGCTTATTAGGCTTGTCAACTTTTCCTGCCCAAAATTCTCTAGATGTGGCAAGGGCACCTCTAGCAAGGAGGTAGTCCTCATTCTTCACTTTTTCCTGCAGCTCCAAAATCTTAAATCTTTTGGTAGCCATATCAAGATTAGAACACTCTAACATAGTCATCTCCTGCAAAATCATCATCCTCCTCTTGTACCTGATCTTTTTAGCTTTATTCTTGAAGTACACAATCAAGGCCTGAATTTCTCTAACAGCTTCTTCCCAGGTCACAAAAGGCGACATATCTTTACTGAAATGCAACTTAAGAGTATTAGAAATTCTTTCCTTCACAATAGGAATCTTAAAAAGGGAAGAGTCCATGTGCGGCCAGCCAACTCTATAGTAGGGGTTGTTATTGAATAAATTCACAATCAAAGGAGTATGATCAGACAGAAGCAAAGAATGATCAGTAGTGCAACAAAAATTCCACAGCTCTTGACTCCTACCAGCATGCATATAGAATCTGTCCAATCTAGTAGACAAATAGTTATTTTGATTCTTGTTATTCCAAGTATGACCAGTGTTAGCAGATTGATCCAGAAGGTTATGTTTATTAATCAGATTATACCAGCACTGCTTTTCAAAACCAGAGATAACATTATCACTTTTACCATTCCTATCACCAAGATTAGTGACCATGTTGAAGTCCCCTGTCAACAAGATATCACCATTGATCCTGATAATTTCTTCCCAGCATTTAGACCTATGCAAAGCCTGATTAGCAGCATAAACACAGACAACAGTGAAATTGAGAGGCTCTTTACACTTCACAACTATCCACTGATTAGTAGGGCTCCTTTGCACATCCTCAATTAAGTGGCACAAACCATTAGCAATGCCAATGTCAGCACCACCCTTACCATTATGATCCGTGTGCACCCATTGGCAATTGCTAGAAGTAATTTTCAAATTCGACATGAGAGGGGATCCCCCAACCTTCAGTTCCTGTAAACAGATGAAGTCACGAGCAAAAGAAGCATCTTTGATCCAGTTATTAATGATCTTACCTCTGACCGGGTCAGAGAGACCCTTGGTGTTGAGAGAAATCAGCTTAATACTGTCCATGGGAAACAATCAGGAAAAGAAAAGCTTACTTTTTATGATTCTTTACAGGCTTAACAGCTGAGATCGAAGACCTAACCGTATCTTTCCTTTTGGATTTATTCTTTTCTTTGCCTTTAGGGCTAGGAGACCTGGCATTTGACATACAAACATCTTGTTTGATGGGGCAACCAACACCCTCCTGGGCAATAGTATTCTCATCAAACCTGTTAATTTGATCCAAAAACATTTCATCACAATTACTTAGGGCATCCTCTTCTGAAGATACTGACACAGGGGTGGAGCCTGTAGTGTTTCTGAAAAAGGAATCTTTTACCTCAAATCCTCTCCCTTCAACTTTATCCTGAAAATTAAAGCTTACCTTACTTTGTCCTTCCTGGTTCTTTAGCTCCTCATAAGCCTCAGCACCCGAAGGTTGAGAGCCACTGTGGGAGATGTCTTCAAGAACCTGAAAGGGATTGAAAATCCCTTTGACAAGAGGCTCAGATCTAATCCCCATATTAGGGTTTTTTTTTCTTTGCTTGTAAGGAACCTTTTTGAACCCTTGATCTTCTTTGGGTTGGACCGAGATATTGGGAGCTGTGGCAGTGGGGGTCTCTTCTCCAAGAATTGTCTCTTTTACCTGATTTTTGGCAAGCAGAGGGCAGTCTTTTATTAAATGACCTTGCTTATAACAATTAAAACACGCGTTAGGGAGGTTCCTGTAGAAAATCTTTTGAACATGCAGCTTACATCCCTCTGAGTTCTTAATAACCAACTCAGTTTTAATATTTTTAGAGATGTCTACCTCTACAAGCATCTGGGGCTCCCATTTGGGATTAAAATCTTTTTTAGGTTTCTGTCCGAGCACTTTCCCAATTAACGATCCTAATTTTTCAAGCCACGGATAGTATTCCACAGGAAAATCCGGAAATTCCACCCAGACTGGAATTTTGGTCGGCTTGTTACTCCTAGGGTTAAAGCCAGGGTACCATTTATAAAAAGAGATAGGGGTGTTCCTAATAATCCAATGCCCCTCTGCTATGACTTGCATTGCGTTACTCGCATCTTCAAAAAAAAAGAGAAAAAAGTTATTAGTCAGGTATTGCACATGCCTGGCAAATAGCCCCTTACTTTCCTAATTCACTCTCATCCAATTTTTTAGGACATCCTGAGCTGGTCGAGGTCCATGACAGAGGGCTATCACAACCTTATCCTCAAGGTGAATGTTCCAACTATTGAGCAAGGAGCTCTCTATAATAAGAGTGCACTCATCCTTATCCTCAGTTTCCGGATCTAGGTTTAACGAATGTTCCTTCTCAGTCTTAGGATAGGAGCTGCCAGCAACATTATCCTCGACAGCCTTGCCCTTACCTTTGTAGTCATTGAAAATAGAGTGAGGAAAATGCATACCTGGTAAATCCTGATTAGCAAACATAGAGTAGAAGCAATGCTGACTCTGTAAAGCCTTGGCGTAGGATACATGACCTTGCATCAGTTGTTGTACTTTAGGGTTGCGACTGACCTGATCATCTGAAGCTTTCTCACAGCTAGGGTTGACACCCAGCGCCAGGGACGACCCATTGTTTCCTTCATAGATAGGATTAAGCATCGAGTTCAGTACGATACTTGCATTATCTCCCTTGGAGCCCATCATACCGTCGCGAAGCGCCTCGTGCAGGGCCATTAAGGGAGCCCCAACCCGACATAGGGCAGCCCGAGAGGGAACAACCACTCGCCTAAGCGCCCATGGAGCTGCAGGAAAAATTGCAAAGATCCGCTTTCAAGGCTTGTTGAAAAAAAGCTAGAAAGAAGGAGGAGGCCACATGGCCACACAAGCACGCCCTCCTTGACCCCTCCCTCCCTCCCTCTCTACATGTGCAGAGTAGCCCTTATTCCACAGTAGTCCTTATTCCATAGTCCTTATCCCTCCGGTAATCTTCTGCAGGTGCGACATCTTTGTATTGTGCCTTGAGAGGAGTGTGCACTACCTGACATTAGGGATTTGTCATTCTTCACCTACGCCCGCTGCTGGCGCTCGGTTTTCTTTGCTCGGTTCTTCATTATGATATTCCTCAATGAGGGACCATTGATGCAGAATCAAACTTTTTGGAATAGTTACAAGCATATGCACAAAAATATCACCATAGAAAGATCAGATGAATTCAGTGCCTTAATTCCTTTAACCCTAAAGACTTCTTTATGACCAGGTTGCGTTCTAGGGCAACATTGCCACTCAGAGAAAGCACCCAAACTTTGTCACCCCGAATAGCTGAAGTCAAGCAAATGGATGCATCAACATGAAGGTTGATTTTCTCTCTTCTGAACATTGTATCCTGAAGAACCTTCACAATGTTGAAAATGTGTCCAGGCCGACCACACAGAACCACCAAACTGACCACATATTGTGTGGAACGAGAATGCTGGAGACGTTTGTCTCCTATTCATGCCAGAATCCTTCCATACACTACATACTTTAGGCCTAACTTTAGGAGGTATACCGCTTCCACCGCAGACATCACACCAAGTCTCTACTTGAAATGAGGCTCTTTGTTTAATTCATTATGGAAAAGAGTACCTTCCCTTGCTTCCATGTTAACATGTATTTGCCAACTTCTCATGCCCGAATACCAGCTCCAGTGGTTGTAGCTCTCAAAAAGGGTCCTTCTCATCTGAGTGTTCTGCCCCATTGATGTTTGCCACAACCAACGTCCTTTTTCACTAAAAAACCCATTCTACATTTTTGAATTCCGTTAGTTCTAAGCTTAATAGGGAATGTACTTCACTGTTCCTATCAACAGGTGGAGTCCCGATTTGCCTAACTCAAGGGAAACGTTGAGGAGCATCCGAAGTCCGGCCTCTTGTCATCATGCAATTCTCTAGATTGTGCAATTCTTCTTGCTTTACATAATCTCCACATCTACCCTCCTAACCGAAACATTACATAACCTGTTACACTTCCCATTGTCCTCGAACACATAAGGTAGGGATTATCCTTTCATCCACAATCTCTACTTGTGAGGGTCAGCCTAACTTCTTGCCTTAGGATCCCAACTCTATTAAGATGTCCTCCTGAGCTCATTGCGGAGCTTCAACATTTAAGCCTTCTTGCACCTTGAAAAGATCATGCTGACACAATTATCATCCACCGAGACATCGCCCCGTGAGGGTGGCCTGCCCATTTTGAGTATATTCCAAGTACCTATGCACCTCGAGATATTCTTGAGTTCAATATGTGCTTTTGACCGATGTTAGAATAGATGGTACCCAAGAGCTCCTGTGCAATGATAATTATATTACCCTGCCATATGGACTCTTCTGTGTCTCTTATAATGACCATCATAAACACTTTCTGTTGCATTAAAACATGAACCTTCCCAGCAGTAAACAAATGAGTACTTTGAAGTTTTCCCTGCATTCTCAAAAAGCATCCTTCTGCAGAGATATGATAAAAACGAGGGCACCTATCTTGTGACCTGTAACAACCATTTTCTATGAGCATCCAACCAGCTATGACTTGAGTGAACAAGTACAAATCGACCACTTTGGAGCTGTTGTGATAGCTTAAAAGCGCAGGCAAAATTAGCATGTAAAAAGCATGACACAACTTTCCTCCCCAAAAGGTGCACAATTCTGGCAATGTCATCCATGAGATTTTCATCAAGCCAATCACATTTGATTTATAAGCCACAAAATCATCCATGAAAACACTTTTTAAAGCAAGAAGGCCATAGAGGCATGCTAGATACCACTGTTGAAAGCAATGATACTTCTGCCTTGGTTGATTTATTCCTATGTCTGGATCATAACCATTGACATTTATGAAACTGTGATGGCCAAGAACATGCTGTTGTCTTCACATGAAGCTGCTTGCCCCGATCTTGGATGCAAGAAATCCTTTAGCTTCTTAAAATGGCTCTCCACACGGTCCTTCAGTGCACAGTAAAAATCTTCGTCTTTAGAATTCTTGTATTGAAGAGATGCTATACCTGAGTCTTGCTCAGTTTTTCCTATTTTTAAAGAACCTACGTAGTAGCGATCTCTCTAGCATCATTCAACATTTGAACTGCTACTTGTTTATGCCTGGGTTTTGCTTGCAAATGTCCAAATCAAAACCTTACTCAGTATATGCTGTCAATATTGTAGCCCATGAAAGAACAGTGTATTCAAATAAGCTGCAAAATATTTCCTGTGCTTTGATTAGCTTCCCTGAGCTTCCCAGACATGGTTAAAAAGGGTGATTGCAACATAGACTTTTGAGATGAAGCCAGTGTCCTTTAAATTCTCATGCAGTGCTGTACAGACTTCCAAACCTAACCTTTGGGCTAGTGATCCAACTGAAAAAGCTTCAACATGCTGGCTAGAAAAGCATTCGAAGTACTGCTAGCCCTCCAAACATCATGATGTAATCCCCCCTGAAACCAAGGCGGGAACAACAACGTGGTGCAATCTATGCACAACCACGTTCTGTTAAAAATGATGGACCCGAAGGAGCAGTTATTTTTCAATATATCCTTTCGCTTTTCTTCTTCTGCAACAGATTCAATGAGGCGAGGAGAAAGCATCACTCGAGAAATTTTTGCTCTCCAGTTGTCTTGTATTTGACCGAATACATTTACACTTTCCCTCAGAAGTCTAGGGATCTCCTGAGATCACAGCTGTCTGCATTGGTATCAATGCTCAAAAACAGCATCTGCACTTACCTTGTCGTGCTACTGAAATCTAGCGATGCCCACCAATTCTGGAGACCAAAGCATCTGTCGTACTTGATGAGCTCCTTGTTATTTTGCAGAGCAGATGCGAGACAGATGGCCATCCCTATCGAGAGTGATTATCATAATCTGAGTGAGCATCTGAGCTCGCACCATATGACGTTTGCCCTTGTCCTCTATCAATGCAAGATGGTTCGCCACTACCAATGATCACTCCTTCGATCAACTTAACCTCGTCCACCTCGGCCATACCCACACTCCCGACCATACATTATCCCATGCATTTCGAATACTTTGGGGCCTTCAATGGGCATAGCTCCTCCATTTCGGCTTGGCCCATGCTTTAGAGTGCAACCTTGGTCTGCTCTAGAGCCTAAGTAGCTCAACACAAACCCTGCAAGCATTCCATAGGGATCAAGGAATGCATTTAGTGTTGTTGCAGAGATATGAAAAGTCTGTGTATTCTCAGTGATACACGACGCAATGTTGCCCACACTTCAAAAAGTTTTGAACCCTGTTGACCTTCTTCGATGGCATGCCTCAACATGTTCCCTATCTTGTTCACCAAGGTACGAGCGGGATATCCGTACTTGTCCTTGACTCTCACTTCATGAGAAACCTCCTTGATCCATATCTGTAACTTGTTGCCATTTTCACCCTTCTGCATTTCCACCAAACTCTGATAAGGTGTTAACCAGAGTTCTCCTTACAGATGACCTACAACAATCAAACCTCTTGAATATCTAAGGACAAGCCTAGCGTGATTCTTTAGGAAGAGCCTTCTCCTTAGCATCTCATCAAAGTGAGGTTTATCACGATGAAATCCGAAATGCATATGGGGATGCGCTGATGCTTCGTGCTGCGGAAGTGCAATGAACTTGGAAATAACAGTCTCTCCTTCATCAGGACATTCCCTTTTATGAGAACTATGATGAAATTCGGGCATATGAGGGAATTGATTGCCTCTTTCAGTTGGTCCATGATCGTCTTCTCTGCCATATTTCGTAGCACGCTCTCCTACTCCTACACGCTCGCTCTCTGAATATCGCTCATGCCTCGTGGCAAATTCACCTCCATACTCCTCTCTCCCATTTTCATTACCTTCAGAATATTGCTCGTGCCATGTTGTTTTCTTCTTCTTTGTTCAAATTTGGATGCCGCAGAAGCCTCCATATCTCCACCATGCTACTTAACATTTCACAATCCCTTCTATGTCGGCAACCAATGGTGCAAATCACCGTACAAAGCCCTCAGACTGGCAAAAATCTTTGTTGATGAAGGTGATGAACCCAAAAACTCCATTGAAACTTGTAGAAGAACCCCAAATGGTGCTTATCTACACATGATTAGAGAAAAAACAACAAAATTAATAGAAAAAATCAACATAATGACCAAAATATTTCTAAAAACTACTCCTATCCTACTCGTGACTTGAAGAATCACCACACATGGTGGACTGATCACCCAAAAAGGGGATCCTCATCACACCAAAATTGGCTCATCTCAACAAGTTATTATGATTCTTGCAAGCCGCAAATGCTCACAAGAGCGTAATAAAATGAAGAACTCAACAAATCATCATGAAAAACTTGCGTACACGTCTCTTTCACGCCAAAAACCATCACGTTAGTGACAAGAGAATGCTCCCCGGCAATGGCGCCAAAAGTTGTTGACGTTGTAGCATCACAACTCATACTTGTCAAACCAGGAAGCATCTCATGAGACCCAAATGTTTGCATAGAAGCACTCAGCAGACGTAATGGCGCTTCGTCAACATACGATTAACAATGTTATTAACAAGAAGACATGACATAAGCATCACTAACGATGCACATAATCGTAATCACAAGCATAATAACGACATAATCGCACATCAACGTGTCACAAGCGTTATACAAGAAGAGAACAAGTACGCATGCACATCATGAGGTCAAGAGAGCAAGAGTCTAACTACAAACTAGCATTATCTCATTACTTCTAGAAAAGCTCTCCCAAAAGAAGAGGTGGAGACCTCTTTATATACAAAATGGAAAAAAAGCATGCTATGTGGGATTTCTAAACTGAAAGGAGAATGAATCCCACTTATTCTCTAGTGTGGCACTCACACACACCTATACAAGAGTGCTTTATTAACGGAATGAAAGATAGAAAAAGGTACAAATGATGATGAAAATAGAGTGGATCCAAGAAATATATGTTGTATCTTCAACAACATGACATGCTCATCAAGTTCAAGATGGAAAATACCAAGTGTGCAGGTACACCTATGGAGAAAAATCATAAGCTTAGTGCTTATGAAGGAGAGCCAATTGAAGACATCACAAGCTATCAAAGCTTGGTTGGAAGTTTGAACTATGCAACACTCACAAGGGTGGATATATGCTATAGTGTTAGCATATTGAGTAAGTTTATGCATAAGCCGAGAAGACCACATAGGGAAGCGGCCAAGAGAGTCCTCAAGTACCTAAAGGGGACCATGAACGAAGGTTTGTTTTATTCATATACTTCAGATATTGAGCTTAAAGTCTACTCAAATGCAGATTGGGCTGGATCTAGAGATGATAGAAGAAGCACATCCGGGTATATATCATTTGCAGGTTCAAAAATCATTTCTTGGTCATTGAAGAAGCAACCAACCGTGGCATTATCTTCTAATGAAGCGGAATATAGAGGTTTGGCTAATGCAACTCAAGAAATCATGTGGTTAAAGTCTTTGTACATAGATCTTGGACTTCATTCTTCAACACCTCACATTTTTGGTGACAACACAAGCTCACTACATCTAGCAGCTAATCCGGTATACCATGATAGAACCAAGCATATTGAAGTCCACTACCATTATGTAAGGGAGAAGCTAGTGAGCAAGGATATTCAACTATCCTATGTCTCTACAGATATGCAATGTGCAGAAATGTTGATTAAAGCTCTTGATGGTACAAAGTTAAGTAGATTCAAGGTGATGATTGGCTTGCAGGAAATCAAGGACAATTGAAGACTTATTTGGAGGCCAAGCATGTTAGGCTTGAAGGGGAGCTGTTGGTGCATTTTACCCAAGCCTACATGCTTGATATGCTTGATATTATGATCATTTGTAAGTCACATGTGTAGTCATGTGAACACCTCTTGTAAAAGAGTACATTTTATCTCTTGTAATTGAAAAAAGAAAAAGGAAGAGGATTGCTTACCTCATCCATGATGTAAAAGACAATTCGTGGCTCTAACTACCTAAAACCACAAATTTTTGAGCTGAGGGAATATCTCCTAACTTTGGGGATCACTTTTAGGAGGAGCCATTCTAATTCGAATTCAAAACTCCCTCCAAGAATAGCTATAAAAAGAGCAAGAAGGAAGAGGCGATTAGCAAGCCTTGTACGTGACTTCATGTCATTTTATAGAGATTGAAGAGCTTACTCCACGGATCTATCATTCTACTCCCATTGTGCAAATATTCATTGCCAATGTGGTTGTAATCATATGTGAATCTATACATTTATCATCATCTACTTCTCTGTTTTGTTCTCTGCTATACTCACTCAGAGTAGTAACTTCAGAAGGTCATATCTCGAGTTCTACTCAACCTTTTTCTATGCTATAATTTTCCTTGTATAGCTCTTACTGTCTAGTTTTTGCGTATAAATTTTAATGGTCATTAGATTTACAGATTTGAAGATATCTGCATTTTACTGCTCATTGGTCTATCTCTGCAGAGCCCCGAGAATGGTGGGCATGTTCCAGAAATTGATGAATCTTGTTCTCACTGCTCCGTCCATCATTTGAAGTGTCTTAACTCAAATTGGGAAGCTTGCTAAGTCTATTTTGTATGCCCAAAAGGAATCTATCTAATTTCTACCAGGTTGAGAGCACTGTTCATTTGTTCGAGTAGGTGTATGTCCAAAAATAGCAAGTTTTGGGAGCTAGTCATTTTGCAACTAGTCTGACTTGACTTAAACTTTTGGGATACATGTTCCAAAGTACTTGGCTGATATTTTGGTGGATTTAGGAAGCTCAAAGGGTCTAATAGTCAACTCTGAAGTCTCAGTTGGTTGGTGTGAAGCTCGTTGTAGCAGCACCTACTCATCTTTGGATTGCATCCACCATCTCTCTTCACAGTGGTATCCGAGCATAGTCAAGCAACATGGGAGATGGATTTCCATCAACAATTGACAAATTGGATCGAAAAAACTACCCAGCATGGTCTCTAAGGATAGAGGCTTACCTTCAAGGGAGGAATCTATATGGATTCATATCCGGAGATGAAGCAATGCCAACCATGAGGAACAAAGGGCAACCATCACATGAAGAAGTGGAAGGACTTTCAAATTGGTGTTCGAAGGATGCACTTGCAAGGTCCTATATTCTAAACTCAATCTCTGATTTTCTTTTACCTTATGTCAAGGGATGCAAGACATCAAGAGAGACCTAGAATGCACTTGCTTCTTTCTTCTCTTCCAACACTCGAGCAAGGAAGAACCAATTGTGGATGTAGTTCACAACAATAAAGAAAAGCCCGAAGCAAACTGTGACTGATTATGTCACAAAGATGAAGGAGATTTTCGACCAACTTGGAAGCATTGGAGAGGTAATTGAAGAGGAGCAAATCATTAGACAAATTATAAATGGAATCAAAGCAGACGACAAGTGGGAGTCATTCACAACAACCATGGATTTATACATGGATATGCATGTACCCGACCTCAACATACTCATGGGCCAAGTCTTCAAGCATGAAGCAAAGATTAGCAAAGGTGGTGAGTCCTCAAGAGGTAATCAAACTTCTGCCTTATATTTTGATAAAGCTAAGGTCAAGGACAAGTCAAAGAATTGGAAGAATGAAGATGAAGGTAGCTCTTTCCAAGCAAACTTTGCAGGTAGAGGAAGAGCTAGAGGAAGAGGGAGAGGTGGAAAGCAAGGCAGGGGGAGATTCCAATCATCTCAACCTTGCAATATATGTGGCTTATCTAATCATACTACTGAAGAATGTTTCAGGAACCCACGGAACTCAAGAGGAAGAGGATTCAATAGAGGTGGCTATGGATCAAATAGAGGCGGATACAATGGAGCTTACAACAATAATAACTACTACAACAACAACTACAACAACAACAACAACAACTATCAAAGTGGCCATAGAGGAAGAAGAGACTACAATAACTATGCAGAGGACCAAAGTCAAGAAGATTCATTATTGATTATGAATCTATCAGTGAAGAAGGGTAAGGATGATGATCACATATTTTACATTGATTCGGGATGCTCAAACCATGTAGCAGGTGGCTTTACTTTCTGATTTGGAAGATCCTCATAACAAGCATGAAGTGCAGACAGGAGATGACACAAAGCACTCAGTGGAGAAGATAGGTAATGTGAAGACATCAGATGGAAATATGAACCTCTTAAGCAAAGTCTTGTATGTCCCTACAGTTACCAAAAAACATGTTAGGCTTGAAGGGGAGCTGTTGGTGCATTTTACCCAAGCCTACATGCTTGATATGCTTGACATTATGATCATTTGTAAGTCACATGTGTAGTCATGTGAACACCTCTTGTAAAAGAGTACATTTTATCTCTTGTAATTGAAAAAAAGAAAAAGGAAGAGGATGGCTTACCCTCATCCATGATGTAAAAGCAAATTCGTGGCTCTAACTACCTAAAACCACGAATTTTTGAGCTGAGGGAATTCTCCTAACTTTGGGGATCCGTTTTAGGTGGAGCAATTCGAATTCGAATTCAAAACTCCCTCCAAGAATAGCTATAAAAAGAGCAAGAAGGAAGAGGTGATTAGCAAGCCTTGTACGTGACCACTTCATGTCATTTTGTAGAGATTGAAGAGCTTACTCCATAGCTCTATCATTCTACTCCCATTGTGAAAATATTCATTGCCAATGTGGTTGTAATCATATGTGAATCTATACATTTATCATCATCTACTTCTCTGTTTTGTTCTCTGCTATACTCACTCAGAGCAGTAACTTCAGAAGGTCATATCTCGAGTTCTACTCAACCTTTTCAGTGTTGTAACGTGCATTGGATAGCTCTTACTGTCTAGTTTGTGCACACCAATTTGATGGTCATTGGATTTATAGTTTTGAAGATATTTGCATTTTACTGCTCACTGGTCTATCTCTACAGAGCCCTGAGAATGGCGGGCATGTTCCTAAAATTGATGAATCTTGTTCTCAGTGCTCAGTCCATCATTTTAAGTGTTTTAACTTGGATTGGAAAGCTTGCTAAGTCTATTTGCTATGTCTAATTGGGTAGGGTAGCCTAATTGGGAGAGACATATCTCTCAATGTATGTATCGATTTTTAGAGTTGAAATATTTGTTGGAAAGCTTATGTTGTGTACTACCTCTACCTAAAACGGTTTTGTTAAATTCATCATGATTTTTGAATTCTTCAATTTTTAGTGAAGTCTAGTTTTGAGCCTAACTGAGTGGATAGGCAGTTTGTTTTGAGGCAAAGAGTTTCCAAACCAAACCTACTCCAAACTGAGTGTTTGATAGCTCATTTGAAATATATTCGTGTCTAGTTTGAGTGACCGAAGTCTCAAGTTCATTGTCTTTTTCAATAGATACTAGTTTTCATTCTAAGGTTCAGCTATAGGTAAAAGTCTTGATCCTAAGAAGGTCTTCTACACTTTTTGCTGCACATAAGAGATGAATTCTCCAACAATTGGTATCAAAGCTCAACAATAGAGCATCGGATCTTGAAAAGGTAAAGCATTGGAACTTAAGTAAAGCAAAGAACAATCTACAAATGAAGGGGGAGCTTTGTAAACTCAAGAAAGAGCACAACATATTTGAGGTAAACTTAAAACTTTGAAGTTTTCAATGGCTAATTTAGGACAGAAAGTTGAGAAGTTAAATGAAGATAAATTTTAATCTTGGAGGTATAGAATGACAAATTACCTTAAAGGTAAATGTTTATGGAGTCTATTTACTAGAGATGATCCACAATCGATCGACCTTCAAGATCCCAACATCACTCTAGCACAAAGGCGACAATTTGTAGATTGAGAAGAGAGGAATCTAAGGGTGATGTTCCTCATTTCACAAGTTATTTCTCACACTATGATTGGTCTTGTGCAAAGCTTAGAGATAGCCAAGGAAGTTTGGGAAGCATTCGAGAAAGTGTATGCTACCTCAACAAGGTCTTAGAAGATTCAGCCCAAGAACAAGCTCAATAACATGAAGAAATCTACAAGCTCCAAGTGGAAAAGGATTTGTAGAGACCCGTGATGAAACTCAACACACAATTGAGCATGTTGGAGAAATCAAGCCGAGAAAGGATATTATGTTATCTTAAATGAAAAAGGCTGCTTTATAAAGAATCCAAAAGAAGCATTCAAGGTCATTGCTCAAGGAAGGAAAGAAGGTAGGATGTTCACTTTGGACATTCAAAAATCACATGGAAATGTGATGTATATTCAGTTTGGAAACAAGAGGATTGTTGAAATCAATTTGTGGCACAAAGGGTTTGGACATATCAAAATTCCGAAGCTCAAGGACGTGAGCAACCATGGTGGTAGGAGGTCTTCCAAGATTCAATGATGCTAGATTGCATGAGTTTTGTGAAGGATGCCAACTAGGAAAGCAAAATTGACAACCATTCAAGAAGAGCAACTATGTGGCAAGGAATGTCCTCGACTTGATACACACAGATGTATGCGGATGACCACAACAACCATGGATGGCTAGTAATAGATATTTTGTCACTTTTATTGATGATCATTCAAGAAAAGTATGGATGTTATGCATAAAACAAGAATCAAATGTGTTCTCTATGTTCAAGAGATTTAAAGCACAGGTAGAAAAGGAAACAAGATGGTATATAAAGACCTTGAGGTCTGATGGAGGAGGAGAATACTTCTGCAAAGAATTTTTGGATTTTCTTTATGACAATGGCATCAAATGAGAACTTACATGTAGGTGCACGCTTCAACAAAATGGAATTGCTGAAAGGAAAAATAGAGATATGATAGAAGTTGCACTACAAGGAATACGGGCGTATAGCGATGGTTAAGGCGACATAATTTCATCGCTATAAAATTGCAACATGCATCATAATTAGCGTCGCGTGCCGACCGTCGATTAAACGACGAAGCAAACGACGGTTTTTGCGACTTGTGGTGCGAGGGGGCTGTGACGCTCCCATACAATGTCGCTAACACAACACTTTTAAATAGCATCGCATAAGCGATGCTTTTTAATGTCGCATAGGTGACGATTTTTGGCGTCGCATAAGCGACACTAAAAACATGTCGCTTATGCGACGACGGGTAGCATCGCTTACACGAAGGTCTGTTGACGGACGAAAATTAAAACGTTGGAGGCTCTTCAATCGGCATTTTCATGCATCCGATTGAAGAGCTCTCCAACGTTCGCAATTGCGCTGCGCTTATGAGCTGAAGGAAGTATATGCAGAATTGTTGTTTTGCCTAAGCTCTCTCTTATTGTCTCCCTCTGTCTCTGTTTCTCTCTTTCTACATCTTTCTCTCTTTGAATTATCTCTCTCTCTCTCTCTCTTTATTGTAGGTTATTCAAGAAGCTAACCAAGCAAAAAGTATGGCTAACTATTGTAAGTACAATTTCTATTCTTTGTATATCATTTGAATTGTGTTATTTTCATTAGATAGCATACTCACACTTATTGATATGCACTTATACACTACATGATGAAGATGCACTTTCACACATATACACATATACAAATGCACATACACACACATATATACACACAGATACATGTGCACATACACTTAGACATACACACATATACACATGCATATGCACAAACATTTCTACAACCACATAAAAAAGACTTACATGCATGCATTATTGCATATATATATATATATATATATATATATATATATATATATATATATATATATATATATATATATATATATATATATATATATATATATATATATATATATATATATATATATATATATATATATATATATACACACACACACACACACATTAACATATACACAAATACATGTATATGCACATCCACATGCATGCACATTCACATGCATGCACATGGATGCAAATGGAAATGCATCCACATACACATGCATGTTTCATACATATACACATGCATGTTTCATACATATACACATGCATATACATACATTATACACATATATACACATATATATGCACATACGTACACACACATATACACATGCACACACACATGCACATACCTACATATACACATATACATGCACATACACACATATACACATAGAGTTACACATATACATGCACATACATATACACACATATACACATGCACATGCACATACTCATACACACATATACACTTACACATGCACATGCACTTACTCATACACACATATACACTTACACATGCACATGCACATACTCATACACACATATACACTTACACATGCACATGCACATACATACATATACACACACATACACATGCACATACATACATATACACACACATACATATACACTTAAGTACACACATATGAATGATTAAATTATTAAGACACATATACACATGCACATACCTACATATACACATATACATGCACATACACACATATACAATAGAGTTATACATATACATGCATATACATATACATGCATATACATATACACACACTTACACATGCACATGCACATACTCATACACACATATACACTTATACATGTACATGCACATACATACATATACACACACATACACATGCACATACATACATACATACACACTTAGGTACACACATATGAATGAATTATATAATTAAAGTATTAAAACACATATACACATGCACACACACATGCACATACCTACGTATACACATATACATGCACATACACACATATACACATAGAGTTATACATATACATGCATATACATATACACACACATACACATGCACATGCACATACTCATACACACATATACACTTATACATGCACATGCACATACATACATATACACACACATACACATGCACATACATACATATACACACACATACATATACACTTAGGTACACACATATGAATGAATTATACAATTAAAGTATTAAAACACATATACATATACACATGCACACACACATGCACATACCTACATATACACATATACATGCACATACACACATATACACATAGAGTTACACATATACATGCACATACATATACACACACATACACATGCACATGCACATAATCATACACACATATACACTTACACATGCACATGCACATACATACATATACACACACATACACATGCACATACATACATATACACTACATACATATACACTTAGGTACACACATATGAATGAATTATATAATTAAAGTATTAAAACACATTCTTAATATAAACAATAATAACAATCAATAGAACAAAACTCTTCATTACTTAATACCATACACATAATTCAAAACATAACTGAAATGAAAAATATATAGATAAAAAAAAATAAAAAAAAAAATATATATATATCAATATAAATACATATAATCCAATGTCATAATCAACTAAAATCCTAATCATCATCATCATCATGATCATCATCATCATGATCATCATCACCATAAGCAATATCATGATCATCCTGATCTTCCTCATCCTCATCGTCATGATCACCCTGTGACGATCGAGATCGTCCCTCCTATGTCTGTCTCTCCACCTCATCCATATTTGTCTTTCCATAATACTCTTATATTACATATAACAAACATAAATAAATAAAACAATTAAACCGTTCATAAAAATAAAATAATTATATAAAATTTTAAAATACTCACAAAGGCATCAGGATGATCTTGCATATACTCGCTCAAATGCCGATATCCAAAATGTGTAGCATACTCGATCTCATCTTTCGTAGGATATCGGCCATAATCCTTCTGTTGCAATGAAACAAATAAAAAACATTAGTTACTTGCAGTTTAACTAAAATAAAAAATATACTCATAATAACACATATACTTACAAATGTAGCTACAAAGCCATTATGGCCCATTTGGCCTAGGTGTGATGTGTGGCCCGACTCCACTCTCTTCTTTGTAGCAACCTGTTTATTCAAGAAAAAATACATAAATTAAATGTAAAAAATTACTAAAATATATAAAAATTATAAATATAAACTATTAGTATTAATCATTTTTTGAAAAGGAATTCATTTTGAAATTACGAAAAAACTACCACGACTCAGGTGGTATGTTAGCTCGCCTCTTATTTTTTTCAACATACAATATCTTCTGTTAATTTAATCTCAAACAGAAAAAAAATCAGAATACATACACATATATACACACACATACACATACACATACCCACATACACATATACATGCAAACATATACGCATACATATATGTATACATATACACATATACATACATATAACATAAACACACATATACATATCCACATATATACGTACACACACATGCATGCATATACACTCATTCATACAAAATACATGCATTTATCCCACAATAATGTGTAGTTGTGTATATGTGAATATATGTGTATGTGTAAATGTGTATATGTGAATATGTGTGTATGTGTAAATATATATATGTAAATTTTTTGTGTATGTAGATAATCAGATTATTAATATCAAATACCATTATTTGTAGATTCTGATCAATCTGATGGAACTCCACCACCATCTCCTCATCATGCAATGACTTTATACTGTAAGTATATCAAACATTTAATTTAAATATATTTGATGGATACATAACTTATATTTTTTTTTGTTTCTTATTATGTGCAGATTCTGATCAATAAGAGGGTACTCCACCACCTCCTACCCATGCAATGACTTCACATGTGTCCTTTGATAGGAATTATGATGAATTTTACTATGAAGAGCATATTATATGTTGGTGTAACTCTTGTTATGGCACGTATCGAAGACCACGATTGGAATGTATTGAACATGAGGTAGAGTATGGTACTTTTGAGCATGCACCATCACCTAGTCAACGTGATAATGCTTGGGTATGTATTTTCTATATATATTAATGTCAGTATTTTATTTGAAAACCATATATAAAATCAAATTATTGTTGATATACAGGAATACTTGCACGATGATGATGATGATGATAATTTTTCTCATAATGTTAATATACCTCGTACACGTCATGGACTTGCCATTCATCAATTACAAGCAGAGGTTTCTAGAAATCCTCTACCTCCTAGTTTAGAGAATGAAACGGCTGGAGATTATCCATTGCCAGCTCATGATCGTTCTTTAGTACAAACATATGATAGAAGAAGATATGGAGGATGGAATAGAGGACCACTTCTTTTAGATGGAGAGGTTTTCAACTTTTGGGGTAATCACTATATGATTGCTCCATCCACTATTACTAATGCTGATTGTGGTCTCTTTATTGTAGAGGATTTGTATGTGCCTCCAAATTTTGAAGCCACTCTTATGTCATTTTGTGGTCCTATATATGGATGGGGAGATTGGCATCGACTTTCACGTTATGTTCAAAGCATGATTACTTATGGAATATGCTTGAATGCAGCATCCCTTACTAGTAGAAGGATTTTACATGCAGAAAATGAAAGATTATATATTGATGGAAGACCTTACACACATGAAAATATAGCAGGTTTAATAAATAGTAGTCGAGGGTTACATAATAGTTCAAGGACTAATTGCACATTTGAGGAGCGTGAAAATAGTCATGAATCACCATACACGAGTAGAGATGTATCAAGATACATAGTTGTCAATGCTATTACTACATTACATGCTGGTGATGAACTATTAGTGAATTATGGATGGCGTAGACCTCCAAGAGCACCTTTTAGCTAGAGAGAATAAAAATTTTCTATTCATATTTAATAAGTTATATACTTAATTTTATATTTAAAGTTTACTTTTTATTCATTAATGGAATACTAATGAATTTTATTTATATGTGTAGATTCCAACGAATGATGTTGATGATATTCCTCCACAACATTCACAATTACCAATAAGACCTCATTTATCAGAAGCTTCCATGAGGAGGCTATGCAAAACTAATCCTGTGCAATATGCAAAATTGAAAGATCTATATTCAAAAGACGATAAAGTACAAGATTTGTGTGAAAATGATGAAGATGATGGCATGGCAGATTTTATTGAGGATTGGTATCAAAATGACAGTGAGAGCATTGATATTTCTAAAAATGAGAAATATCTTCGAGAGGAATGTCTAAAGCATGTATATGAAGGAAGTCGTTTGACACGACTAAGTGCGAGCTTACTTAATCTCAACCTTCAAAATCATTTTGGATGGAGTAATGTATCTGTTTCGACACTATTAAGGTATAATTTTCAATTTTCTATCTATTTATATATATATGCATATATATATATATATATATATATATATATATATATATATATATATATATATATATATATATATATATATATATATATATATATATATATATATATATATATATATATATATATATATATATATATATATATATGCAGGTTTATATTCTTACTTTAGATAAGGTAAGAACAAGAACTTGAATTGAATGGACTGTCTGCACATCTTTTAAAACTATTAATGCATCTTTCAAAATATTAGCAAAAAATTTGATTGTTTGGATGGCAGTATACGATTGTTTGTTTGGGAGGATATGAAGTATGTACCTTCATTGAATGATTTCTCGATTCACACATATGTTCAGTTTGAAAGTGCGAGAAGCGGATTTATAATTGCTATTCAAAGAATTTGGCACTGTTTATAGGCCATACAATGGTGACTTGGATTAATTGCATACACAGAGGTTACTCAAGATAGAGCAATCTGATTATAATGGACTAGTGCCAGCAGGATTCCTAGGGTATGCAGTAAACCTCTTGCATGTCAATGATGAGCATCTGAACTTTAGGATACAAAGTGGAAATCATGGTGGCTTGAGAGGATCACTTTTATACAGCTTGTTCAAAAAACTTCAGTGTGATAAACCTGAAGTTCTTTGAACAAGCTCTATAAAAGTGATCCTCTCAAGCCACCATGATTTCCACTTTGTATCCTAAAGTTCAGATGCTCATCATTGACATGCAAGAGGTTTACTGCATACCCCAAGAATCCTGCTGGTACTAGTCCCTTATAATCAGGTTGCTCTATCTTGAGTAATCTCTGTGCATGCGATTCATCCAGGTCACCATCGTATGGCCTATAAACAGTGTCAAATTCTTTGAATAGAAATTATAAACCCACTTCTCACACTTTCAAACTGAATATATGATAGAATCGACAAATCATTCAATGAAGGTACATACTTCATATCCTCCAAAACAAACAATCGTATCCTGCCATCCAAAACAATCAAATTTTGCGCGAATACTTTGAAAGATACACATAAACATACACATATATAAAATTATATGCATATATATATGTATATTTATTTGTTTACTTTTTTTAATATATCTTTTTTTGATAAACTTACAGGTTATTATCTGAAAAGTTTTTACCAAGTCAGAATATTCTTCCTACCTCACATGATGAAATGAAGAAGATAATCAACAATCTTGGTATAGATTATCAATGTATGCATGCATGTCCTAACGATTGTATTTTATATAGAGGTGAATATGCAGAATCTTTGACATGTCCCAAATCTCAATCTCCTCGATATAAGGGCAAAGAAGGTAAAATCCCAAAAAAGGTATTGAGACATTTTCCATTGGCTCCACGGATTAGACATATGTTTCAAAGCCCCGAATTATCAAAGCTTTTGACTTGGGGACATGATCACAAAAGTACTAATGGAATAATCAGAATTCCTCATGATAGTGTTGCTTTTCAGCATATTGATTCTACATGGCCTGAATTTGCACAAAATCCACAGAATCTAAAGTTAGGAGTTGCATTAGATGGGGTTAATCCATTCTCCATGAAATCCAGTAAATGGTCAACATGGCCAGTGGTAGTCATAAACTACAATCTTTCGCCATATCTTAGCATTAAAAAGGAACATTTAATGCTTTCACTTTTAATCCCAGGCAAAAGACAAGTTAAAGATATGAATATATATCTTGCTCCTCTCATTGAAGATCTTCAAGAGTTATGGAGAGGTATTAATGTCATTGATGTATCGAAAAGCATCAATGAAAGACATATTACCGTTTGTGGTATTGTGGCTTGGACTATTCACGATTTTCCAGGATATGGTGTTTGTTCAGGTATTGATGTAATTTTTTTATTCAATATGCATGTAAATAAATATGATTTAATCTAATTATATTTGTATCATTTTCCATGATGCAGGAATATCTACTAAGGGTTATAAAGCTTGTCCATATTGTGGTGATTGGTTGAGATCAATCTATAGTAAGAATCTCAACAAAAATATTTATCTTCGAAATCAACAATTCTTGCCTGATGATCATCCATTAAGATCTAAAAGAGAAGCGATACATTTTAATGGAAAGCTTGAAACAGGTCAGTGTCCAAAACCTCTAACGCCTATGGATTGGTATAAAAAATGGACAGATGGACCTCTGATAGATCCAGAAGCAGAAATCTTCAGTGATGATTCAGATAATGAGTATGTGAACAGAGGTAAAGGAAAATTGGCACTCGCAGAGAACATATCAATATGGTATTCTTTGGAGTATTGGAAAGAGTTAAAGGTATGTCATCTTCTTGATCCTATGCTTATATTCAAAAATATTGGTTATTCACTATGGCAGCATCTTCTTGGACTAAAAGATACCACAACATCAAGGAATGATTTGAAAGAAAAAAAATCCAAACCAAAGTTATGGCCAATTTTTGATAGACATCGACAAGAAACGACTTATGCACGTGCTCCTTGGGTACTTACAACAAAAGGGATACAGACTATCAACAATAGAATTCAATTGATTAAGACTCCTACAGGATATGGAGCATCTTTTCAAAACATGTTTACTATGGATGATAAGAGCTTATCTGGGTTAAAGACCCATGACTGGCATAACTTTTTGAAACATATTTTACCTTTGGTTATCGATGGATGTACAACGAAAGGAGTACAAGATGTGATCTATCGTCTTGGATCACTTATAAGGTAATTATGATACTTTTATATTTAATATGTATGAATATTGGATATCTTTTATTTTTTAGTTAACTTCTTTATAATTTTTTTTATGATATGTATAGGTGGATTACATCCAAAGAGATTGACAAAAACTCAATCCCACAAAAAAAATGTGAATGCAAAGAGCTACTATGTTTGATGGAGAAAGAACTTCCTACTTCATTTTTTGATATTAAGGTTCATTTATTAGTCCATCTTGTAGATGAAATAGAGATTGCAGGTGTTGTCAACACTTGATGGATGTTTTGGGTCGAGCAATTTATGGGAGTATTAAAAGGTTATGTGCGACAAAGAGCGAAACCAGAAGGATCCATGGCAAAGGGTTGGATGCTTGAAGAGTGCATGTATTACGTTAGTGAGTACCTTGAAAGAGTTCATGAAGAAGCTCCACGTGCATGGACCAACGGGTCTTCTTCAAAAATAACAGATGAGGTATTATCAGGTAAGGGGGTTCCATTCTTATTTACATTTCAAGAAAAAATGATGTTTCTACTTTTGTAGCATATAATAGCAAATGCATGCAAGCATTCCTTAGCGAGTATGAGGAACTTCAAAATCTCCAAAAAGGTGAAAAAACAAAAGATTTAGACGTAATCTCGATAATAATGAGATTACAGATATATCTTCTTTCACGGATTGGCTATATAGTCGTTTGCAATTCACCAATGCAAATAATGAAGAAATCTCACATGAGCAAAGAGAGTTAATGATAGGTTGTGAACGAAAGGTAATTTTATTAAAATAATATTTTATTTTTTTCATATATGTATGCTAGTTTCTATTTACTAATTGAATTTATTTTGCAGGCTCGAATGTTCACTAATATGTGGGCTTTTGGACAGCATATTAGAATCAAAGCCATTGATTCTTTACGTAAAACAGAGGATTCTAGTATTGTTGCTTCTTTCAAGCAACTATCACGTGCTAGCTCAAAAGACACGAACCTTATAAATAGTGAACTTGGTTACATAGGAGCTATTGTTGGTATCTAGGAAATTTCATTTTGTACATTCAAACAGGTAGAAAAAAGTTTATATTTTTTTTATAGAGTTAGTTATTTTTTTAAGCACCTAATAATGGGTTTTTGTTGTTATATATTTTGATAGGTCATTTTGAAGGTTGACTGGTTTTGAGCGGAGTATAAAGGTAGTAATTCCACATTAAGAAAGGAATTATCTGGGTTTTGGGAAATTGATTCTTCCAAGGTAATGCGATCTACTAAAGAACCATATATTCTTCCTAGGCATATTGAACAAGCATTTTTTTATAAAAACCGAGATGCTCATCCTTGGTGGCAAGTCATTCATGTGCAACCTAGAGGTAGGTCATTGTTTGAACAGTTTATTGTTAGATCGAAGAAAGTCCTCTTGATGATTCAGCATCAGATACTGATACATCAACATCTGAAATAGAAATTAGACTCATTATACGTGATGATGATACTAATCTTTTTGATGAAGAGGATAATTCTCTACATGCTGATTCTACTGATGAGGAAGAGGAATTACCAGAAATAGATATTAATCCATCAATAGATGATGTGATTCATGAGAACATAGATTTAACAATAGAAGAAATAAATGAAATCAATAAGGATAATGAAGATGAGACTATATTGATGTCTTACCAAAATGATGGCAATAATGAAAACATATGAGCAGATTAGATAGTAAATTCTACTCTAGTTATCGATCAATAACTTGAAGCTTCTGAATGGATATCAGATAATAGATCTTTTTATTAACTTGAATAATGGTGAATCCTACTAGAGAGATGAAATCCTGTTCTTCTAAGTTAGAACATGAAGCTCGGGGGTATGCCTAATTATTTTATATATAGCTTTATCTTCGAGGAGCAAATTTTTATCATGTATGTATGCATATGTGTGTGTGTATTCATGTGTATTATATGTATACATATGTTAGTATGCATATATATGTATTTCATGTATATGTATGTGTTTGCATGTGTGTGATATATATATACATGTGTTAAATATGCATATGTGTATATATGCATATGCATTTCATGTATTCATGTAATATATGCAAGTGTTTATAATTGTGTACATGTATATGTGTCTATGTGTAAATATGTACATGTAAATATGTATGCATGTATATATATGTTTATGTGTGCATGTAGGCATGTATATGTGATGTGTACATGTATATATGTATATATGTCTATGTGTAAATGTGTACATGTAAACATGTTAGTATGTATATATATATTTATGTGTTCATTTAGGCATGTATGCGTGATACATAATATATCTACTCCATTTTATATTTATGTATCCTATCTACATGATGTGTATATATCTTTATATATATTATGATCCTCGTTGATTCGAGTAGCTATATATAGAGGCATAAGGTTGGGAGGAGAGACATCTCTCTAGTAGGACCTCGGAGGAATAGATGCAATGTGTACATATACTTCAAACATATGGCTAAAAGGTTGAATTAGAGTTTTTAAATTAGGGGTTTTAAAACCCTAATATCAAAATTAGTGTTTTAAATTTAGGATTTTTGAAATAGGATTTATTTATTTATTTATTTATGCGTATGCATGTGTTGTGTATGTATCTGTATCTATATGTGCATATGCATGTGTTGTGTGTGTATATATGCATGTGTATATGTATATATGCATGTAAATATGATTATATGAGTCTATGTGTGTGTACATATGATTATGCATGTGTATGTGTATGTGAGTATGTGTACGTGTATGTGAGTATGTGTATGTGTCTATGTGTATTCATTATATGTGTGTAACTGCATGCATGTGTATGTGTGTGTAAAAATGTGCATGTATGTGTGTGTATGTATAAATGTGCATGTATATGTATATGTGTGTAAATGTGCATGTATGATGTATATGTGTGTGTATGCGTGTATTTATACCTCTAGTCTCACTCTTTTCTCTCTCTCTCTCATATACATACATACATGCATAAACACACATACTCATATCCACATATATATACATAAAAGCAGTGCATATCGTGCATTATCGCGATGATGAGCCATAAGTGTCCGCATCTCTTTTAGACACCACTTAAGCGACCATCCTCTCCCAAACTCTATCTCAAGTGAACTAAGTACATATTTTTTATCCCTCTCATCATGCTCACTACAAAAAAAAAACATAATGTAAATAAAACATAAGATATTTATTTCAATTTATATGTAAAATTTTTACTTACTTCCACAGTAAGTGGACAAAGCGCAGGTAAGAGTCATAGTGCCCGCATCTTTCTCTTGAACTCCAATCCATTCCCTATGTACACAATGTTCCCCTCTAGCTCTATATCGCACTCTAGTCCTAAGGTGCCTATGCATGTCCTCATAGGCAACTCTGCTCTGCTAACACGTGCTGGAGGTGGTATAGGTGTCCTGAAAATATATAGATAAAAATAAATAAAAATATGTGTTATAATATCATTAAAAAAGTTTATGAAAAAAAAGACATACCTATGAGCAGATAGCTCTCTTCCTGCATGTGGAGCCACAGAAGAGCCCTCGTCGGATCACTGGGGAAGCATCTGGATTGTATAGTCCAACTCCTCATCAGACATCTTTGAGTAATCATGCATTATGGCCCCTAGAGTATCAGACGGAACTCTTGCTCTCATAAGACTTTTTATGAGAGTGAGTTTCGCCTTTCTCTCTCTAGTAGGATCCATAATACCTAACATATAAAACAAAATGATTAGAAATCAATATATATATATGTGTACATATGTATGTGAGTATGCATTAAGTATGTGTATGTATGCATGCGTGTGTGTATGTATGTGCGTGTATGTGTGCGTGTATGTGTGTATGCATGTGTATGTGTGTGTATGCATCATTATGTGTGTATGTGTCTATGTGTGTATGTGTGTGTGTATGTGTGTGTGTCTATGTGTATGTGTGTGCATCTATGAGTGTGTATGTGTTTATGTGTGTGTATGTGTCTATGTGTGTGTATGTGTCTATGTGTGTATGTGTATGCAGGTATGTATGCATATGTGTGTATGTGTGTGTATGCATTATGTATGCATATGTGTGTGTATGCATTATGTATGTGTATGTATGCATGTATGTATGTATGTATGCATATGCATATGCATTATGTATGTGTATATATGCATGTATGTGTATGTGTGAGTATGTCTCTCTATGTGTGTGTATGCATATATGTGTGTGTACATGTGTTTGTATGTGTGTATGCATGTGTATGTGTATGTATGCATCATTATGTGTGTATGTTTCTATGTGTGTTTGTGTGTGTGTATATTGATGGGGGAAGTATCTCAACCCCTAAGCAACGACGAAGCGTGAATGACCTCCACAGGTATCCTTCTTTGACCTCTGCACACCAAAAATGCTCTTACTCAGCGCTTATGCAGAGAACTCCAGTGAGCTTTTGTAGACCTGTAGTAGACACCAAGAGCTTTCCAACAAAACAAATTTTACTTCAAATGAATGCTTACACAAGGAGAAACAATGTCTACAACATGAGCTAGTTGAATGCTCACAACTGCAAGTCAAGCAGATACCTCACTTCACTCCAGCAAGCTTTTGTCAGAGATTATACAGTATATGAATCTCAAACTTTAGTCAACTTTAGAGGACTCCAATAGCTACCCAATGGCACCAAAATCATAGCAAATGGATACATAGAGAAGGAGAACCAGCCCTTAAAACAGAGAGCAAAATATTTCCAACAGAGCCTACACACCAAGAGAGATATCAGTCACACAACTTCACTAAAATGAATGTTGCTCCCAGCTTACTCAGAGAATGATCCAGAAAATTTGTGAGCCTAAAATAGACTCTAATAGCTATCCAATGAGACAAGAATTACATCAAATGGATACAATATGAGGGAGAACCAATGCTAACAACTCAGGGGTAGAGAGTTGCAACACTGCCTGCGCACACACATAGATATGCCTACTAAAAGAAAACAAACAAGCAAACAAGGGGCTAGCTTAAGCAAGGGGATTGCTTATCACAACTCCAGCACTTAGTGCTCACTTTACATGAGCTAAAACTCCAAGAATATGGGCCCACAAGAAGTCGGAATACATGCTCCTTTTATAGTGAGAAGTGTGCCCCTAAAATCTAGGAACTACCTTTCCAAATCAGCCTCGTAACTTGGAGGATTTAGTTGAGATGAATTGGGGAGTGGTTGAGTGACTTTTCTTGATGGAATCTTGTGGCTTTTGGCTTCCTTTGATTGCTCCACATGTCCATAAAAGATTCCCCACGAATTTGTAGCTTGAAGCTTGACTTTTAACACTCCCCCTCAAGCTTCAATTCTTCATCCTCATCCAAGCTCCTTCATGCTGATGCTTTGCTTGAATTTTGAAATCTTCATTCCATCCAAAGCCTTTGTAAACATGTCGGCAACTTGGTCCTTGGTACCAATATGATGTACTGAAACTTCCTTCGATATCACCTTTTCCCTTATGAAGTGATAGTGCACTTCAATATGCTTGGTTCTAGCATGATAGACAGGATTCGATGCTAGATGAATGCTACTCATATTGTCACAAAAAATTGGATATGTGTCAACCTGCAAATTAAGCTCCATAAATAACTTCTTAATCCACATTAGCTCACATGTGACTCGAGCCAAAGCTCTATACTCAGCCTCGGTGGAAGATAATGCCACCGTGGGTTGCTTCTTTGAAATCCATGAGATGATCTTGCTACCTAGCATGACTAGGTAACCACTTGTACTTCTTCTATCCTCCTTCGAACCGGCCCAATCGGCATCAGAATAAGCTTTGACCTGCATATCATCATCAAATGAATAGAACAATCCTTCATTTATAGTGGCCTTGAGATATCGTAACATTCTTCTTGCAGCTTGCAAGTGTGTAGTCCTTGGACTATGCATAAATTGTGATAACACTCCAACTCCATATGCTATGTCGGGCCTAATTATTGTGGCATAATCAAAAGATCCTACAATAGATCGATACAAGGTTACATCCTCTAATGGCTCTCCATCAATGGAGCTTAGCTTTACATTAATTTCCATGGGATTTGAAATAGGCTTGCAATGTAGCATCCCAAACCTCTCAAGTAGGTCTAGAATATACTTCCTTTGTATGAGCATAATACCTTCTTCTTTGTATACAACTTCAATGCCAAGAAAATACCTAAGATCTCCAAGATCAGAGATCCTAAACTCCTTTCCAAGCTTTGCCTTGATCTCCTCAATGCCCTGTGTATCATTACCTGTAATGATATGATAATCTACATACACGCACATGTAGACTACAAGTTCTCCTCTTTGTTTGATGAAGAGAGATGGATCCACCTTGCATTGATTGTAACCACATTTGATCAAATAGTCCACCAATCTTTGGTTCCAAGCCCATGGAGCTTGCTTTAGGCCATAAAGTGCCTTCTTCAACCTACAAACATGATGTGGAAACTCTTTATGAACAAAACCTAGTGGTTGCTCCATGTATACCTCTTCTTCCAAGTCTCCATTGAGAAAGGCATTCTTGATATCCAATTGGAAAAGCTTCCATCCTTTGCTAGCAGCCATTGCAATGAGTGTCCTAATGGTGCTCATCTTTGCCACGGGGCTGAATGTCTCTTCAAAGTCCACTCCATAGGTTTGTGCAAAACCCTTGGCCACCAATCTTGCTTTGAACCTAGAAATAGATCCATCTGAATTCCTCTTTACTTTATACACCCACTTATTACCTATTACCTTCATGTTATCCTTCTTGGGCACTAGAGTCCATGTTTGATTCTCCTCAAGTGCGTCGATCTCTTCTTGGATTGCCTCTTTCTATTCGGTGTACCTGCTTGCATCTTCATAGCAATCGGGCTCATGATCTTCTACTACTTTGTTCATATATGCATAATGAGTTGCCATGTATGAATCATAAGTAAACCTTTGAGTTGGATACTTAACTCTAGAAGACTTCCTTTCTTCACCTTTTGGAGGAATAAACCTCCTTTGCCTTGGGGAACTTGATCTCTTTCTTTGACATGGCTTCTTTCTCCATCATGTGTCCTTCATCATCTTCAACTTCATTACCTTCTTCATCCAACTCCACCAATGTTGCTTTGCCTTTGTTGATTGATTGTGCTTCATAGCTTGATGAAGATCTCCCCCTCCATGGTGAGTTCATGCTTGAACTATCTTCATTGATGGAACACCTTGGGCCGCTTAGCTCTAGGTCTATTTGTTCTTCATCATGTCCATGCTTTTCTTCTTCATAGTCCTGCATACAATCATACTTCTTATACCAAGGGAGTAGCTCATCAAATGCTACATCCCTTGATATCCTCAAGTCCTTTGTGTTTGGGTTGAAGCACCTGTAACCTTTATGATCATTTGAATATCCTAGAAACACACACTTTTCTGCCTTTGGTTGTAGCTTGTGCCTCAATTCACTTGGCACATGTACATAACAAGTACATCCAAATATCTTCAAGTGGGAAAGATAAGGTTTCTTACCATTATAGGCTTGATATGGTGTCAAGCCATGGATCCCTGAGGTGGGAGCCCTATTCATAAGATACACGGCCGTATTTGCTGCATCACTCCAAAACATGTTAGGTACATTCATCTCATTAAGCATTGCTCTAGTGATCTCGGCAATGTATCTATTCTTTCTCTCTGCTACTCCATTTTGTTGGGGTGTGTACCTGCATGTTACTTGCCTCTTGATGCCTTGATCCATTAAAAAATCAGAAAACTCATTTGAGAAATATTCTCCCCCTCCATCGGACCTTAGCTTCTTGATATATGTACCTGTTTCCTTCTCTACCATTGCCTTGAATGCTTTGAAACATGTAAACACATCTGATTTGTTTTTGATGAAATAAACCCAAACCATCCTTGTGCAATCATCTATAAAAGTGACAAAGTACTTGTTACCTCCAATGGATTGCTCTTTGGTTGGCCCCCACACATCTGTATGTATCAACTCCAATGGATGTTGGCTTATGTAGCCACTCTTCTTGAATGGAAGTCTCGCTTGCTTCCCTTGTTGACAAGATTCATATAAATGCTTCATACCTTGTCCTTGGAAGTTGGGAAGCCCTTCAACCAGCTTCTTGAATTGCATTTCCTTCATTCTTTGTATGTTGATGTGACCTATCCTCTTGTGCCACAAGTCCAACTCTGAAATCCTCTGGTTTCCATATGTGAAGTAGACATGTTGAGTGGAATGAGAATTTACCTCCAAAGTGAAGAGTCTCCCTTGCTTCTTTCCTCTTGCTATGACCTTGTAACCTTGCTTAGGGTTCTCCACAAAGCATCCACCTTTGTTGAACCTTACTTGATAGCCTCTTTCAACCATTTGCCCAACGGACACCAAGTTCTTTGTGATGGTAGGTACATGCAAGACATCCTTGAGACATCTTCCTTCCTCCTTGTCATCCAAAGCTACATCTCCAACATGGGAGATCTCATGGGCTGTATCATCACCTGTTTCTACATGTCCTTTACATTTGGGAACATGTAGATTAGTAAACCAAGAAGAATTGCAACTCATATGGTTGCTACATCCACTATCAATATACCAAGTGTTATCTACTTTGCTTGAATTCCCATTCATGTGCATCATCAAGAGATTGTCATTTTCTGAACTTGTAGAAGCATAATTACCTTGGCCTTTGTATGAAGAACCTTGATTATAGCTCCTTTGGTTTCCTCCTTGGTAGCAATCTCTAGCATAGTGGCCAAACTTGCCACATATGTAACATCATTCGCCATCTTGATTCCTGTTTTGTTGATGTCGTCCTCCTCTTCCTCTTGTTCTTCCTCTCCCTCTTTGTGATGAGGTGCCTTGGTCATGTCCTTGATTGCTTGAGTGGCCTTGCCTTCCTCCAAACCTTCCTTTGCCCCTTCCTTGTCCTCGTCTTCCTTTGCCCCTTTGATTACCTGCATAGAAAACTTGTGCATCCTTGCTTTTAGTTGAACTTCCACCTATGTTCATTTCTTCGGTGACCATGAGAGCAACCAATTGCTCAAAATCGGGAAGATTATCCCTTACATATACTGAAGTGGTAAAGGGTTTCCACTTCTCATCATCTCTCAAACCATTGAGAGTATAAGCCACAAGATCGTCATCGTCTACGTGGCTTCCAATGGATCCCAATGCATCTGATAACTCCTTGACCTTAAGTATGTAGTCATTTATGCTACTCCCTGAGCTCTTCCTAAGGTTGTCGAGCTTATTCTTGAGTTGGATCTTCCTTGCTTTGGTGCTTGTTGAATAAAGCCTTTCAAGTGTCTCCCATACCTTCATGCTTGAATCCAAGTCTTGGATATGGCCGATCATGCTATTGCTAATGTGTTGGGAAAGGATAAAGATAACCCTCTTGTCTCTTTCATTCCATTCCCTAAAGGCCCTTCTCTGGTCATTGGTTGGATTCTCATCCAACCTAGGTCTTGGTTCACTTCCACTAATCAACCCCCAAAGGCCCTTGCCCATAAGATAGTTGGAGACCCTAAATCTCCATGGTTGATAGTTCCCTTTGTCTAGCTTTTCAATTTGAGTGTTGAAGTCTCCCATATCTAGTCTTTGATACTTGACCTAGCCCTTGGCTAATGCTCCAATGTGTGTAAAATGAAAATGAGGCTCTGAGGTTACCTCAATCCAAAGCTTTCCTTAGATGGACACCTTGCGCTCTTGAAACTTTGAGTAGAATAGCTCCCCCTTGATGTGAGCTACCTCCAAGAAGCTTTTGTTGATGCAAATCTTCAACCACCAAATCCAAGAGGTCTTCTTGCTTGTATGTGATGCCTCCAAGATGCCCAAATGCTCTGATACCACTGATGGGGGAAGTATCTCAACCCCTAAGCAACGACGAAGCGTGAATGACCTCCACAAGTATCCTTCTTTGACCTCTGCACACCAAAAATTCTCTTACTCAGCGCTTATGCAGAGAACTCCAGTGACCTTTTGTAGACCTGTAGTAGACACCAAGAGCTTTCCAACAAAACAAATTTCACTTCAAATGGATGCTTACACAAGGAGAAACAATGTCTACAACATGAGCTAGTTGAATGCTCACAACTGCCAGTCAAGCAGATACCTCACTTCACTCCAGCAAGCTTTTCTCAAAGATTATACAGTATATGAATCTCAAACTTTGGTCAACTTTAGAGGACTCCAATAGCTACCCAATGGCACCAAAAGCATAGCAAATGGATACATAGAGAAGGAGAACCAGCCCTTAAAACAGAGAGCAAAATATTTCCAACAGAGCCTACACACCAAGAGAGATATCAATCACACAACTTCACTAAAATGAATGTTGCTCCCAGCTTACTCAGAGAATGATTCAGAGAATTTGTGAGCATACAATAGACTCTAATAGCTATCCAATGAGACAAGAATTACATCAAATGGATACAATATGAGGGAGAACCAATGCTAACAACTCAGGGGTAGAGAGTTGCAACACTACCTGCGCACACACATAGATATGCCTACTAAAAGAAAACAAACAAGCAAACAAGGGGCTAGCTTAAGCAAGGGGCTTTCTTATCACAACTCCAGCACTTAGTGCTCACTTTACATGAGCTAAAACTCCAAGAAGATGGGCCCACAAGAAGTCGGGATACATGATCCTTTTATAGTGAGAAGTGTGCCCCTAAAATATAGGAACTACCTTTCCAAATCAGCCTCCTAACTTGGAGGATTTAGTTGAGATGAATTGGGGAGTGGTTGAGTGACTTTTCTTGATGGAATCTCGTGGCTTTTGGCTTCCTTTGATTGGTCCACATGTCCATAAAAGATTCCCCATGAATTTGTAGCTTGAAGCTTGACTTTTAACATATATGTGTGTGTGTGTGTCTATGTGTATGTATGTGTGTCTATGAGTGTGTATGTGTTTATGTGTATGTATGTATCTATGTGTGTGTATGTGTCTATGTGTATGCATGTATGTATGCATATGTGTGTGTATGCATGTGTATGTGTGTGTATGCATCATTATGTGTGTATGTGTCTATGTGTGTATGTGTGTGTGTATATGTGTGTGTGTGTGTCTATGTGTATGTGTGTGTGTCTATGAGTGTGTATGTGTTTATGTGTATGTATGTATCTATGTGTGTGTATGTGTGTATGTGTATGCATGTATGTATGCATATGTGTGTGTATGCATATGTATGTGTGTGTATGCATCATTATGTGTGTATGTGTCTATGTGTGCATGTTTGTGTGTGTGTATATGTGTGTGTGTATATGTGTGTGCGTATGTGTATGTGTCTATGTGTATGTGTCGCTATGCGTCTATGAGTGTGTATGTGTTTTTGTGTGTGTATGTGTCTATGTGTGTGTATGTGTGTATGTGTATGCATGTATGTATGCATATGTGTGTATGTGTGTGTACGCATTATGTATGCATATGTGTGTGTATGCATTATGTATGTGTATGTAAGCATGTGCATTATGTATGCATGTAAGTATGTATGTATGCATATGCATATGCATTATGTATGCATATGTGTGTATGTGTGTGTATGCAGTATGTATGTGTATGTAAGCATGTGCATTATGTATGCATGTAAGTATGTATGTATGCATATGCATATGCATTGTGTATGCATATGTATGCATGTATGTGTATGTGTGTGTATGTCTCTCTATGTGTGTGTATGCATATATGTGTGTGTATGTGTGTGTATATGTGTCTGTATATGTGTATGCATGTGTAGTATGCATCATTATGTGTGTATGTGTGTGTATATGTGTGTGTATGTGTGTGTGTGTGTCTATGTGTATATGTGTTTATCTATGAGTATGTATGTGTTCATGTGTGTGTATGTGTCTATGTGTGTATGTGTCTATGTGTGTATGTGTGTATGTGTGTATGTGTCTATGTGTGTATGTATCTATGCATGTGCATTATGTATGCATATGTGTGTATGTGTGTGTATGCATTATGTATGCATATGTGTGTGTATGCATTACGTATGTGTATGTAAGCATGTGCATTATGTATGCATGTAAGTATGCATGTGTAGTATGCATCATTATGTGTGTATGTGTATGCATGTGTAGTATGCATCATTATGTGTGTATGTGTGTGTATATGTGTGTGTATGTGTGTGTGTGTCTATGTGTATATGTGTGTATCTATGAGTATGTATGTGTTTATGTGTGTGTATGTGTCTATGTGTGTATAAGTCTATGTGTGTATGTGTCTATGTGTGTATGTGTCTATGTGTGTATGTGTCTATGTGTGTATGTATCTATGCATGTGCATTATGTATGCATATGTGTGTATGTGTGTGTATGCATTATGTATGCATATGTGTGTGTATGCATTACGTATGTGTATGTAAGCATGTGCACTATGTATGCATGTAAGTATGTATGTATGCATTATGTATGCATTATGTATGCATATGTATGCATGTATGTGTATGTGTGTGTATGTCTCTCTATGTGTGTGTATGTGTGTGTATATGTGTCTGTATGTGTGTATACATGTGTAGTATGCATCATTATGTGTGTATGTGTGTGTATGTGTGTGTGTCTATGTGTATATGTGTGTATCGATGAGTATGTATGTGTTTATGTGTGTGTATGTGTGTATGTGTGTATGTGTCTATGTGTGTGTATGTATCTATGCATGTGCATTATGTATGCATGTAAGTATGTATGTACATTGTATGCATATGCATATGCATATGCATTATGTATGCATGTATGTGTATATGTGTGTATGTCTCTCTATGTGTGTGTGTGTATGCATATATGTGTGTGTATGTGTGTATGTGTGTGTATATGTGTCTGTATGTGTGTATGCGTGTGTATGTGTGTGTATGCATGTGTATGTGTGTATGTGTCTATGTGTGTATGTGTGTTATGTGTGTGTGTATATGTGTGTGTATGTGTGTGTGTCTATGTGTATGTGTGTGTATCTATGAGTGTGTATGTGTTTATGCATGTATGTGTCTATGTGTGTGTATGTGTCTATGTGTGTATGTGTATGCATGTATGTATGCATATGTATGTGTATGCATGTGTATGTGTGTGTATGCATCATTATGTGTGTATGTGTGTATGTGTTTGTGTATATGTGTGTGCGTATGTGTGTGTGTCTATGTGTATGTGTCGCTACGCGTCTATCAGTGTGTATGTGTTTATGTGTGTGTATGTGTCTATGTGTGTGTATGTGTGTATGTGTGTATGTGTATGCATGTATGTATGCATAGGTGTGTGTATGTGTGTGTATGCATTATGTATGCATATGTGTGTGTATGCATTATGTATGTGTATGTATGCATTATGTATGTGTATGTATGCATGTAAGTATGTATGTATGCATATGCATATGCATTATGTATGCATATGCATATGCATTATGTATGCATATGCATATGCATTATGTATGCATATGTATGCATGTATGTGTATGTGTGTGTATGTCTCTCTATGTGTGTGTATGCATATATGTCTGTGTATGTGTGTATGTGTGTATGTGTGTGTATATGTGTGTATATGTGTGTCTATGTGTGTATGCATGTGTATGTGTGGGAATGCATCATAATGTGTGTATGTGTCTATGTGTGTATGTGTGTGTGTGTATGTGTGTGTGCGTCTATGTGTATGTGTGTGTGTCTATGAGTGTGTATGTGTTTATGTGTGTGTATGTGTCTATGTGTGTGTATGTGTCTATGTGTGTATGTGTATGCATGTATGTATGCATATGTGTGTGTATGTTTGTGTATGCATTATGTATGCATATGTGTGTGTATGTGTGTGTATGAGTTTATGTGTGTGTATGTGTCTATGTGTGTGTATGTGTATGCATATGTGTGTGTGTATGTGTATGCATGTATGTATGCATATGTGTGTGTATGTGTTTATGTGTGTGTATGTGTCTATGTGTGTGTATGCATGTAAGTATGTATGTATGTACGCATATGCATATGCATTATGTATGCATATGTGTGTGTATGCATGTAAGTATGTATGGATGTACGCATATGCATATGCATTATGTATGCATGTATGTGTATCTGTGTGCATGTCTCTCTATGTGTGTGTGTATGCATATATGTGTGTGTATGTGCGTGTGTATGTGTGTGTGTATGTGTGTGTGTATGGGTGTGTATATGTATGTGTATATGTGTGTGCATGTGTATGCATTATGTGTGCATGTGTGTATGCAACATTATTTGTGCATGTGTGTATATGTGTGTGTATTTGTGTGTATGTGTGTGTGTGTCTATGTGTATGTGTGTGTGTGTCTATGTCTGTATATGTGTGTGTGTATGCATATGTATGTGTGTGTAAGTGTGTGTGTGTTCACATACCTTGCTTCAAGTAGATGCATCTCTCTCTCTCTCTCGCTCTCTCTCTCTCTCTCTCTCTCTCGGTCTCTTCTTGCTCTCGCGTCCAAATCCCGGCACATTTATCGATTTTTTTTTTTACATTCCAGAGCGTCGCATATGCGACACTATTCAATTTTCCAACGTCGCAAATACAATCGCTAACTAGCAACGGTATTTGCGACGCTTTAATTTAGCGTCGCATAAGTGACGCTAACATCGCTTATGCGACGAATGCCATGAGAAAAAAAAATCGAAAACTTTACCGTCGCTTATGTGATGCCAGTGTCGCATAAGCAATTCGGGGGCATCGCTACGCCCCCTATTTCTTGTAGTGTTGCAAGATGCATGCTCAACAAGATGAGAGTGCCACTAAACTATTGGGCTGATCCAGCTAGTACAACTATTTATTTGATGAACAAGTGCACAACAGCTTGAGTGCATAATTTAACTCCTAAGGAGGTTTATTTTGGTAAGAAACCTGACCTTACACATATCAAAGTTTTTGGATGTGTGTGTTATGTTCACATTCCTCAAGAACTAATGACAGACATGGAGCCAAAGTTAGAAAAATGTATTTTCATTGGATATTCATCAAAGAAAAAGGGATATAGGTGCTACAATCGGATGACAAAGGAGCTACGAGTCTCACAAGATGTGGTATCTGATGAGCTAAGACCATGGTTTGGAGACAAAGGGAAATAGAAGATTCTTGAAGAATATTATGGAGATGATGGAGGTGCTGTCAAAGAAGAATTTAGGAAACAAGCACTCAAATGTCAGGTCCAGAAGCTTCTACATCACATGGAGAAAGGTCAACATGGAAGGGGAGACTAAGGAGTCATTCCTCATCACCAACATCAGGTTATGAAAGATTTGAATTTGAAAGTGCTGCCCAAAACAGTGATTCAAATGCAAGTGAAGAAGAGTATGAAGAGGTGATTACACCAAAGGTAAAGTTGAACCCATTGAAGAAGCAATATTCAAAAGGAAATTAAAGGAGGTCTTGAAGAGTAAGGAAATTAAAGGCTGAGCTATGATAGTTTTATTGCAAAACATTTTGCATATATGACATAGGTGGTCAAAGACAAAGGACTGGATGCATATAAAGAAGCATGTAGACAAAAAAAAATTGTACCAAGCTATGCAATAAGAGGTAAAAGCTCTCAAGGACAATCACACATGGGAACTACTTCCAAAGGCTGAAGGTATGAATACTTTTCCAAATAAATGGGTGTTTAAAATGAAGAGAAATGTTGATGGTTCTCTAACTAGGCATTAAGCTAGACTAGTAGCAAAAGGATTCAAGCCAACTTATGGCATCAACTATGAAGAGAATTTTAGCCCGGTTGCAAAGATGGGAACAATTATGTTGATGATCTCATCATAACAGGAAGTAATGCTGTAGGAATATAAGAGATAAAAAGAAAAATCGATAAGGAGTCTAGAATTTCAGATCTTGGTGAGCTGAAATGTTTTTTAGGCATTGAGGTAGTGTATGGGAAAGATGGTATCTACTTGATGCAAAGAAAGTACTTGCTGGATGTTTTTTTTAGATTTGGAATGAGTGAATGCAAACCACTCACTCAACCTATGGACACAAATGTGAAGCTATGCTCAAATGATGGAGAGAAGTTATATGATGTAACTACATACAAGAGTGTTATATATTCATTGACGTATGCTACAATCACAAGACCAAATTTGTGTTATATCATTGGAGTTCTTTCTCAATTTATGCAAACTTTAACAAGTGAAAATTTAAATTCAGCCAAACGAGTGCTAAGATATGTGAAGCAGACATTCAATCATGCCTTGTTTTATAGATATGATGAAGAATTGCAAGTGAAAGGATTTAATGATGCTAATTCTGTTGGTTCAAAGGAAGATAGAAGATCCACTTCAGGTTATGTATTCATGATAGGCAACAAACCTATCACATGGAGCTCAAAGAAGCAACCTACGGTTGCACTATCATCTATAGAAGCTGAATATAGAGGATTAGCTTTTGCAACTTGTGAAGCTATGTGGATTAAGAAGCTCTTGACTCATCTTGATGTGCAAGTAGAGACCATTCCAATTTACCATGACAACATGTACAACATTCACTTGAGAAACAATCCAATGTTTCATGCACAAAGTAAGCACAAAGAAGTGCATTATCATTATGTTCAAGAAAAAGTTTTGAGCAAGGATGTGTATATAAAGTTCATTAAAACTAATCACCAAGTTGTAGACATGTTTACAAAGTCCTTAGATGCTTCTAAACCAAAGAGGTTCAAGAATGAAATCAATTTGCATGATATGGCTGAAGGTGCAAGCTCGCATGTGAGCTTGAGGGGGAGTGTTAAAAATAAAGAAGCAATATCGTATATATTTTGCAAAAAGGATTTTTCTTCAAATAGAAAGAAAATACAAAAATGAAAATGGAAGCATTTACTTCAACAAGTAGTGGAGGCTAAAAGAGAATCAAGCAAAAGAGAATCAAATCCAAAAACTAAACTGGAAGAGAAGAGTGACTGCTCAAAGTAGTGGAGTTATGGAGAAGAGCTCTCAAATTTATCATGAAAGCTTGTGGTCATTTTGGCTACAAAAGAGGCAAGGGAGGACATTCATGAATAGAGGAAGAAGGGGCTCAAGTCCCCTTGTAAGAACATTTTTTTTAGTGATTTCATTTTCTTCAGTCTCATAGACTATGTCCAGTCGCTCACCAATTTGTAGGTGACCTGATTGCCAGAGTCATATCTCTCAATGTATGTATCCATATTTAGAGTTTAAATATTCCTTCGAAAGCTTATGTTATGTACTTTTGTTATTGAGTTTTTAGTGAAGTACATTTTCTAGCCTAACTGAGTGGACAAACAACCTATTTTGAGGCAAAGAGTTGCCAAACCAAAACTACTCCAAATTGAGTGTTTGATAGCTCATTTGAAAGCTATTAGCATCTAGTTTGAGTGACCAAAGTCTCAAGTTCATTGTATTCTTCAATTGATACCAATTTTCTTTCTAAGGTTCAGCTATAGGTAAAAGTCTTGATCCTGAGAAGGTCTTCTACACTTTCTAGTGCACATAGAAGTAGAATTCTCCAATAGTTGGTATCAAAGCTCAACAATAGAGCATTGGAGGTTGAAGAGGCAAAGCATTGGAACTAAAGTAAAGCAAAGGAAAAGTTATGAATCAAGGGGGAGATTTGTAAAGTCAAGAAAGAGAACCACAACATATTTGAGGTAAACTTCAAACTTGGAAGTTTTCAATGGCTGATTTAAGAGAACAAATTGAGAAGTTAGATAAAGATAATTTTCAGCCTTGGAGGTATAAAATGAAAAATTACCTTAAATGTAACGGTTTATGGAGTTTAGTTACTGGAGATGATCCACAACCGGTGGACCTTCAAGATCCCAACATCACTCTAGCACAAAGATAACAATTTGCAGATTGAGAAGAGAGGAATCAAAGGGTGATGTTCCTCATTTCACAAGTTATTTCTAACACTGATTGGTCATGTGCAAAGCCTAGAGACAGCCAAGGAAGTTTAGGAAGCATTGGAGAAGGTGTATGCTACCTCAACAAGGTCTCGGTAGATGCAACTCAAGAATGAGCTCAACAACATGAAGGAAAGCTCAAACCAAAGCATTAGTGAGTATACATTGAAGATCCAGGAGCTTTGAGATCAACTAGCATCAATTGGATGCAAGATAGAAGAGGACGACATCATCCAAACAACCTTCAATGACTTGAGGAGTGAAGATAAGTGGAAGCCCCTCATCACAAACATTGTTTATAGAGACTCTCTACCAACATTTGACAAGATTATACCAAATCTTGTGGCTGAAGAGGTTGCTCAACAAGGAGAAGGCAAGAAAGGTAAGGACGGCCATAGCCAAATGTTATATGCAGGTCTAGGTAGAGGAAGGAAATCAAGAGGAGGCTCGAGAGGAAGAGAAAGAAGCTACAACAACACAAATTCCAACCAACACAACTCAGAGGACAACAAGGACAATTCAAATGACAACACACATGGAAGAGGTATATGAAGAAATAGAGGAAGAGGTCGAGGTTCATACAATCCTCATAAAGGTATAACATGTTATCATTGTGGTAAAATAGGACATTATGTGGATGATTATTGGCATAAGAATGGAAGATTGAATGGAGGCAATCAAAGGAGCCAAAATAACTATGCGAGTACATCAAGTGAAGGAGACAAGTAAACCATGCTTGCCATGAAGCATGAGTGCAACAGCCTGAGAAGTGATGATAAAAAATGGTTTATAGATTCAGGTTGCAACAATCATATGATGTGCCAAGGAGATTTATTCACAAATCTACAAGCTTCCAAGTGGAAAAGGATTTGTAGAGACTGATGATGAAACTCAACACATAATTGAGCATGTTGGAGAAATCAAGCCTGGAGACAAGAAGGTATTGAGTGATGTTCTTCATGTCCCTACTATTGCAAAGAATTTGATTTCCATAGGACAAATGGTAGAGAAAGGATATCATGTTATCTTCAATGAAAAAGGCTGCTTTATAAAGAATCCAAAAGAAGGATTCAAGGTCATTGCTCAAGGAAGGAAAGAAGGTAGGATGTTCACTTTGGACATTCAACAACCACATGGGAATGTGATGTATATTGAGTTTGGAAACAAAAGGATTGCTGAAATTGATTTGTGGCACAAAAGGTTTGGACATATCAAAATTCCAAAGCTCAAGGACATGAGCAAACATGAAGTGGTAAGAGGTCTTCCAAGATTCAATGATGCTGGACTACATGAGTTTTGTGAAGCATGCCAACTATGAAGGCAAACTCGACAACCATTTAAGAAGAGGAACTATGTGGCAAGGAATGTCCTCGAATTGATACACACGGATGTATGGGGATCATCACAACAACCATCGATGGCTAGTATTAGATATTTGGTCACTTTTATTGATGATCATTCAAGAAAAGTATGGATGTTTTGCATAAAACAAAAATCAGATGTGTTCTCTATGTTCAAAAGATTTAAAGCACAAGTAGAAAAGGAAGTAGAACGGTATATAAAGACCTTGAGGTCTAATGGAGGAGAAAATATTTCTCCAAATAATTTTCAGATTTTCTTTATGAAAATGGCATCAACCGATAATTTACATGTAGATGGATGCCTTAACAAAATGGAATTGCTGAAAGGAAAAATAGACATATCACACAAGTTGCAAGTTGCATGCTCAACAAGATGAGCATGCCACTAAACTATTGGGCTGAAGCAGCTAGTACGACTGTTTATTTGATGAACAAGTGCACAACAACTTAAGTGCATAATTTAACTCCCTAGGAGGTTTATTATGGTAAGAAACCTGACCTTACACATCTCAAAGTTTTGGGATGTGTGTGTTATGTTCACATTCCTCAAGAATTAAGGACAAAGATGGATCCAAAGTAAGAAAAATGTATTGTCATTGGATATTCATCGGAGCAAAAAGGATATAGGTGCTACAATCCGGTGACAAAGGAGCTATGAGTCTCACGAGATGTGGTATTTGATGAGCTAAGACCATGGTTTGGAGACAAAGGGAAAGAGAAGATTCTTGAAGAAGATTATGAAGATGATGGAAGTGCTATCAAAGAAGAATTTCAAGAAACAAGCACTCAAATGTCAGGTCCAGAAGAGTCTAGATCACATGGAGAAAGCTCAACATGGAAGGGGAGACTAAGGAGTCATTCCTCATCACCAACATCAGGTTATGAAAGATTTGAAGTTGAAAGTGTTGCCCAAAATAGTGATTCAAATGCAAGTGAAGAAGAGTATGAAGAGGTGATTACACCAAAGGTAAAGTTGAACTGGTTGAAGAAGCAATATTCAAAAGGAAATGAAAGGAGGTCTTCAAGAGCAAGGTATCCAATTCAAAGGCTGAGCTATGATAGTTTTATTTTGGACATGTAGTGAGCTGTGCGAGGAACATGAGGATCCAAAGGCACTATAAACCTTATGATGGAGAGTGTTAATCTCCAAAGAACAAGCTATTGTTGATGTTAGAGCACCTCTATATCAAGAATAACTCAAAACCTCTACCAATTTGGAGGACTAATGTCAAACTATCAAAGTTTTGAATTAACTGTGAACAAAGTCAACACACAGAAAAGTCTACTGCACATAACTCACTCATTGACTGACCAAATGTGTAAAGTTTCTACTGAGACTTTGTAGAAGGTGTTGTCTAATGTTTGGCACCTCTCCAAGTAAAAACGTCTCAAAAGGTTTAGTAAATCTTGAGATTTACTCGAACCAATTCACCTATGTCTAAAACTATACTTCTCTACAATCGACTCCTCTAACTTCTAATGCATAATTCTCTCAAACTACAAGCCGTTTATTCAAATTCTTTTAGCCATAGGTAGCTCACCTTCCATCTTAAAGAATGAGTGCTTGCTTGCTCAACAATGTGGAAGGAGAACTGACCAAAACATTAGCATCGAATTTGTGCTTGTTGCAAACTTTACTTCTTCACATTTACACATGTAAATGTTCCTACTCTCAATTCTCTCAGCCTAATTACAATTAGGATATGAAAACTTGTACAAAGGTCAATCAACTATAGACTTAGACTTGTATAAAAGAAGTTCTCAAAAGATTAAACACAGAGGGAGTATTCAACAAAATATCGGGTGCAACTTTTTCTTCTACTCAGAAAATTTTACATTTGAATGATGAGAGAGATCTTCTACACTTCTAAAGTGTCTAATGACTCTTACCAATTCTCATTCTTCATCTCTCATGCTCTCTCATACTTTATCATACTTTCTCATACTTGCCCTGACTTTTTACTTGTATATATAGGCATATATGTACAAGCTCATGACCATAACAAAAGTATAAGTGAGCTAATTACAAGTTTAATGTACATATGTATACAAGTCTTCATTTCCTGAATATGCACTATCTTCAAGCTTCATTTGTTGATCTTTTCTTCATCTTTTGTCTTCAACTCTTTGTTCAAAACATCAATTGATGGTTGTCATGCACCAACAGCTCCCCCTCAATCATCAATTGAGGTTTTCTCTATCTTCTTTATACCTGCCATGTCTTTGAATCTCTATAGCTTTGGTCCATCCAAGCTTTTGGTTAGCATATCTGCAATCTGATCTTTTGTTGAAGTATGTAGGACTTCAATCTCCTTATCAATCACCTTCTCTCTTAAGAAGTGATACTGAATCTCAATGTTTTTAGTCCTAGCATGGAAAATAGGATTAGCAGCTAGATACAATGAACTCATATTATCTCCATGAATAATGGGTGTACTCTGAATGATGTCAAAACTTTTCATGAGAGTCTTCAACCATATGACCTCCTTTGCAGCGTCAACCATTCCTTTGTACCCTGCTTCTCTAGATGAAGAAGCAACTGTATGTTGCTTCTTAGAACACCAAGAGATAAGCTTATCTCCCACATAACACAAGTATCCATATGTTGATCTCGTATTATCAGGATTACCTGCCCAATCTGTCTCACTATATATCTTGATGTTTGTATTTGATGTAGAAACCATAATACAAACCTTCCTTGAGTGTACCCTTAATGTATCTCAACACTCTATGTCCTGCAACCCAATGTTCTTTCCTAGGACAATGCATGAATTGAGACAACACTCAAACTGCATATGACAAATCGGGACTAGTTAATGTAGCATATATTAGACTACCAACCAAGCTTTGATATAACTTCATATCCTTGAATTCTTCTCCTCCATTTCTGCTCAATTTGTGATTCATCTCCATTGGAGTAGGTGCTACTGTGCAATCTTCCATTTCAAATTTGATTAACAAGTTCTTCAAATACCTTTCTTGAGTCACATATACTCCATGTTGAGTATATGAAACCTCCATGCCCAAGAAATATGACAAGTCTCCTAAGTCACTGATCTTCTTTCTCCATTTGCTTCTTTAGACTTTGTATGCCCTTCTCATCTATACATGTAAGGCTTATGTCATCACCATATATGCACATATAAATGAACCCATCATCACTTGCTTTGACACGCAAGCTACTATTTGCCTTAGACATTTGAAAACCAAGTTCCTTCAAGAACTTCATAAGTCTATAATTCCATGCCCTTGGGGCTTGCTTCAAACCATATAAAGCTCTCTTGAGCTTACATACATAATCCGAATACCTTTTATCTCTGAACCTTTCTGGTTGCTCCATGAAAACATCATCTGAAATATAACCATTAAGAACATAATTTCCAACCTTTACATGCAGCAATGGCTATGAGTGTCCTTATGGTTGTCATTTTTGCCATAGAACTATAGGTCTCATCATAATCTATACCATATGTCTGAGCATACCCTTTCACAACAAGTCTAGCTTTATACCTAGACACACTTCCATCTGCATACCTCTTTGTCTTGTAGATCCATTTGCATCCAATGATCTTCTGACTATTTGGTTTAGGAACCAAATCCCATGTCTCATTTTCCATCAATGCATCATATTCTCCCTACATAGCTTTCTCCCAATTTTCCTTACCTTTTGCCTCTTCATATGTAGAAGGGTCTTCCTCTGTTTTCACCATATAAGCATAATCTTTAGTAGTTGAAAAAGAAGTTCCATAGCTATACCTTGCAGGTTGCCATTTGTGTCTTGACCTTCTGCGTTCTCCACTTCTTGAAGTTTCTGGTTCATCACATTCTGGATCAAACCTTGACACTTCCGCAACTTCAACTTGTGCTTCATTATTCTCTTCTCCATCAAATATTTGAACCTTTGATTTACCTTTATTCGGATTCAAGGTTTCTTCATCACCTGCATGCATATTAAGTGTACTTGTATACCAAGTACCTTGTTCATCAAATGTAAAATCCTTAGATACAAGGAATTTCTTTGTGGATGGACTCCACAACCAATATCCCATCTACTTATCATCATATCCAATGAACACATACTTTTCAACTTTAGGTTCCAATTTATGCCTCAACTGAGATGGCACATATGCATAAACCAAACATCCAAATACTTTGCAATGATCTAAGGTAGGTCTGTTACCCCACCAAGCTTCATATGGTGTCATACCCTGCAAAGATTTACGTGGTAACCTATTAACCAAGTATGTAGCTATATTTACAACCTCATCCCACAAATAATTGGGACAATTTTTCTCCTTCATCATTGATCTTGCAAACTCAAAAAGAGTTCTATTTCTCCTTTCTGCTACACCATTTTGTTGAGGAGAGTACCTGCAAGTAACTTCCCTTTTTATACTTGCATTACATAATTAATCACTGAACTCATTAGAGAAATACTCTCCCCCTCCATCTGAGCTTAGTCTCTTCAACTTTTGACCTGTGATTCTTTCTGCATACACATAATAATGTTTAAATGTATGAATACCTCTGATTTATCTTTGATCACATATATAGTGATCCATCTAGTAGCATCATCAACATAAATCACATAATATCTTGAACCATGAACACGGAAATCCTTTGATGGTCCCCATACATCTGTATGTACCAACTCAAGCTTCTCTGAATACATGAAACCATGTTTAGTATATGATTGCTTATGAGCCTCACCTAATTGACATGCCTCACATTTGTATGTCATGTGTTGACTTGCAATATTAGGCAATCCAAGCATTGAACAAGGCATGCCCAACATTACCTTGAATCTTCAATGTGAATAACCTTCCTTCTTTCTTCCCTGAAACAATTTGTTTTTACCCATTGCTAGGGTCTTCCACAAAAACTCCATCATTAGTGAACCTTACTTCATAACCTTTCTCAACAATTTGCCATACACTTATCATATTCTTTGGAATTGTAGGAACATACAAAACCTTACTCAGAAGAATGCTCCCATCCTTGGCCTTCACTGATCCAATTGACTTCACATTATGCTTTGTATTATCACCTGTTTGAACTACGTGATTACTCACCTTATTCTCCAAATCAGTCATCAAGGCTATGTTACCACTCAAGTGCTACATCCTGAGTCAATGTAAAAGACTCTTTGGTCTTCACTTTGTCTTTCACAAGTTGCATTCATAATCAAGGTTGAATTCTTCTTCTGATCTGAAGCATAATTGTAATAGGTATTGTTGTAGGATTGACTTTGGAAACCTCTACCTGCATTTCTTCCAAAGTAACCTCTACTGCCCCTACCTCTGAAATTACCTCTTTGGTTTCTACTACCTCTTCGTCTTGAATTAAATTTCTGACTATATCCTCCATTATTCAGATTATTATGCCAACAATCATGAGCTAAATGATTTTTCTTATGCTTTGATTCCATCTTTATTGCTTCTGCCTCTTCCTCTTCCTTTGCCACCTGCTCTTCCTCTTAGGAAGTTGGCTTGTCCAGTTGTACCTTCTTCTTCATTTCATTGTTGCTTGCCTTTGATATTCTTCTTCTTGTCCTTTGAATACATTGCTTGACCTATACTCTTATCAACATCACCTTTGACATCCTACTCAAAAGTTAGCATATGTCCTAGCAATTGATCCAAGTCAGGAGTGAAATGATCTAGTGACCATTCAGTGGACAAAATGAATGGCTTCCATTTTTCATCTCCTCTCAAAACTATTTTCCTTACCAATTTATCCTCTTCAATATCTTCATCAACTGCTCCTAATGCATCTACAATGTCCTTCATCCTTGTTACATAATTAGAAATGGATTGAGAAGCTTTCTTTTTAAATGTAGTGAACTCTGCCCATAAGGATGCCTTCCTTGAATTTGTAGTATTTTGGAAATGCTCTTCCAAGGCATTCCATATGTCACTAACAAAGTCCTCTAATATGAGGCAGCAAGTAATCATTGACTCCCATGTAGATACTGCCCCTTGCTTGAGCATCCTTCTTCATCCAATTCTTCAAATTTGTAAGCTCCTCCCTAGTTGGAACACTAGGATATTTAAACTCTGGTTTTTCTTCCTCACCTATAATGGATCCTATCAAGTTTTTGCTCATGAGATGACCTTCCATCCTCATTGACCAAGCTGGATAGTTTTCTCTATCCGATTTCTCTATCTGAAGAGAATCTCCCATGCTTTCTTTATCTCTGTATTAAATTCTTCAAAATTTATTAGAAATAAGTACACCTTTACTTTAAATGAAGTTTCTTTTGATCTTCTTGATAGCTTCAGGCCTCCTTCTCTGGCTTTCCCTTTAAGCTTTCACCTTTTGAACCTTCAAATGTTGATTTCTGTATGATTGCAGCAGTTGGGGTCCTCTTTTCTTCTATTTTGATGATTCCTGCTCTGATACCACTGATGGAGAGTGTTAATCTCCAAAATAACAAGATTTTCTTGATAGTAGACCACCTCTATATCAAGAATAACTCAAAACATCTACCAATTTGGAGGACTAATGTCAAACTATCAAAGTTTTGAATTAACTGTGAATAAACTCAACACACAAAAAAGTCTGCTGCACATAACTCAATCATTGACTAACCAAATGTATAAAGTTTCTAATGAAACTTTGTAGGAAGTGTCATCTAATGTTTTTGCACCCTCTCCAAGTTAGAACTTCTCAAAAGGTTTAGTAAATCTTGAGATTTACTCCAACCAATTCACCTATGTCTAAAACTATACTTCTCTACAATCAACTTTGACACCTATAACTTCTAATGCATAGTTCTCTCAAACTACAACCCATTTATTCAAATGCTTTTAGCCATAGGTAACTTACCTTCCAACTTAAAGAATGAGTGCTTGCTTGCTCAAAATTTTACATTTTCGAAGGAGAAATGACCAAAACATTAGCATCAAATTTCCACCTATTGCAAACTTCGCTTCTTCATATTTACACATGTAAATGTTCCTACTCTCAATTCTCTCAGTCGGATCATCACAATTAGGATCTAAAAACTTGTACAGAGGTCAATCAGCTGTACACTTAGACTTATACAAAAGCATTTCATAAAATATTAAACACAGAAGGAGTACTCAACAAAATACCGGGTGCAACTTTTTCTTCTACTCAAAAAATTTTACATTTGAATGAGGAGAGAGATCTTCTACACTTCTAAAGTCTCTAATGACTCTTACCACTTCTCATTCTTCATCTCTCATACTCTCTCATACTTTCTCATACTTTCTCATGCTTTCCTCGACTTTTTACTTGTATATATAGGCATATATGTACAAGCCCATGACCATAACAAAAATATAAGTGAGCTAATTACAAGTTTAATGTACATATGTATACAAGTCTATTGGAGTTAGATGTCTGCGGAAGCACGCGAACAACATAAGGAAGAAGAAGAAGCTTGGAGCACAAACACAAAATACTGAATGTAATACTAGAGAATAAGTAGCCCATTAGGGAAATAGGCGTATATACAAGTCGGGGGAAAAAAACCTCCTAAAGAGGGAAAAAAGTTGACGGTCCTAGTGTGTTCACACACATCACTACCTAAATATATCAACAAATCCCCCCCTGGGAGTGATGCGGTGAACAAGGAGCTGGCACTCATGTATAAGGAAGTGCCAAGCTATGTGGAAATCACTCCACAAAAGGAAGTAAGCCCAAAGCTTTGCGGAAAGCTTCAAACTTCTCCCTAGGCACAACCTTCGTAAAAAGGTCTGCAATGTTCTCCTGCGTGGGCACATATGCCAAGCTGATCTCCCCAGTAGAGAACCTCTCACTGACATAGTGATAATACACCTCAATGTGCTTAGTGTGAGCATGGAACACAGGGTTCCTCGCAACTGCCAATGCGCTCTGACTATTAGTGAAGATGGTGGTGGCAGAAGACTGGCCAACACCCAAATCAACCATAAGGCATCTGAGCCACACACACTTAACAGCCGCTGTGAAAGCTGCCCTATACTCAGCCTCACAACTCGAAGTGGCCACAGTAGGCTGCTTCTTGCTCAACCAAGATATACATGAGCTACCAAGCATGAAGCAAAAACCACTGGTGGACACACGAGTGTCATAGCAACCAGCCCAATCTGAGTCAGAAAAAGCATGCAGATATAGCGATAGGGATCCCCCCTTGGGATAAAACAACCCAAATAGGCGAGTACCACTCAAGTAGCGAAAGATGCGCTTAACCGCCTTCCAATGCGTGACTCCTGGGCAATGCATAAACCTGCTCATCTGTGAGACAACAAACTGAATATTTGGCCGAGTAATACATAAGTAAATCAAGCATCCAACAGCTTGCTGATAGAGAACAACATCAAATGCATCTCCAACATCATGAAGACTCAATCGTAAACCTGTCTCCATAGGAGTGGCAATAGGCTTATAGTCTTCAAGGCCAAAACGCTGCAATAATGTGTCAATATATTTCGTTTGACACAAAGCGATTCCACCATCAACTTGCATAAACTAAATGCCCAAATAGTGATGCAAATGCCCCAAATCAGACATCTCAAATGAGGCATGAAAATCAGCGTTGAAATCAGCAATATGCTTCTCAATAGGACCAGTGAGCAGCATGTCGTCAACATAGACAACAATGATCAGAAGCACATCATTAGCATGCTTAACATATAAGGTGCTTTCAGTTGGATTGTTCTCAAAACCATGTGCAACCAGATAGGCATGTATCTTCTCATACCAAGCACGTGGTGCTTGCTTTAAACCTTTCTTTAACCTGCACACCACGGGGCTGAAAAACATACACTTCTTCATGCAAGTCACCATTCACAAATGCTGTTTTAATGTCCAACTGATGTACATTCCAACCATGATGGGCTGCAAGTGCACAAATACTCCGAACAGTAGTCATACGGCATGTAGGTGCAAAGGTCTCATCAAAATCAATGCCTCTTTCCTGCGCATAACCCTTTGCAACAAGCCTAGCCTTATACCTATCAATTGTACCATCAGGTTTATGCTTCAACTTGTATACCCACTTAGTGCCAATGGCCTTCTTGCCAGGAGGAAAGTCACATAAAGACCATGTACCATTATTCATTATAGCATCATATTCAGATTGCATAGTAGCCATCCAATTTTTTGAGTTCTGTGCTTCATCAAAAGAAACAGGCTCATTCTCATCATAGAGACTAGACGCAGCCATAGCATAGCAATCTGATGCAAAGGAGGCATTACGAGAGCCTGAATGAGTACGATATGACAAACGTGCATCTAATTTGCTGTCATGCAAAGTCTAGACCAGCCATTTTGGCATAGTTTTGCCTGCTCAATATCAGCTTTCTCATCAACAAGTGCATTATGTAAATCTGCATCAGAAATGGAATGATCTACATCATCATATGAAACCTGCAAAGGTTGAGAAGTTGCCTCATTAGGACCAACACTAGACTGTCCAGCTGTAAAAAGAGGCATAAGCAATGGCTGAATAGCATCTTCCACAAAGACAACATCACGGCTAACCAAAATGCGTTTAGTCTATGGATGATACAGATGATAGCCTTTACTTTCAGAACTGTACCCAACAAAAATACATTTTACTACCTTATCATCCAATTTTCTGCGATGTTGTTCAGGCACTAGTGCATATGCCAAACAACCAAAAACATGCAGATGAGCAATAGATGGCTTGCGGTCATGCCAAGACTCACATGGAGTGATAGACTACAGCGCTTTAGTGGGACACCTGTTCAGTACATATGCTGCACACATGACAGCCGGAAGCCAGAAATTATGTGGTAAAGCCTGACTCTTGACCATGCACCTCACCATCTCCATGAGTGACCTCTTCTTTCATTCAACAACTCAATTCTGTTGAGGTGTATACAGCATTGTACATTGGTGTTTTATCCCACGTTCAGCCAGAAATGCATTAAAATCAGAAGACATATATTCCCCCCCTCGATCAGAACGGAGGGTGCCCATTTTACATGCTGACAGATTTTCAGTCAAAACCAAAAATTGTTTAAAGCACATGAACACTTCGGACTTTACTTTGAGTGGATATACCCATGCATGCCTGGAAAAAGCATCAATGAAAATCATGAAGTAAAGGTAATTTCCAAAAGAGGGTGTCTGCAGAGGACCATCGACATCACTATGTACAAGCTGCAATTTCTGAGTAGCCCGAACTGAACCATCTTTTGGAAAGGAGGAACGCTGCATTTTTCCCAAAATACAACCTTCACAAACATGTTTTCCAGGTGCCTCAAGTTTGGGCAAAGAGGAGACCATTTCAGATTTCTACAGGCGTAGTAAACTAGAAAAATTCAGATGACCAAAGCGTGCATGCCAAAGCTTTGCATCTGACATAGCCTGAGAATCATTTACTGCACATGCCAAATCATTTTCAGATCTTTCATAGTCTATGAGCTTATACAGCCCACGACAAAAAATGCCAGAAGCTCTTTCTTCTTTGCCTCTTTAGGAGCCAGTTTTGGACAGTTCTTTATGATATGATCATTCCCTTTACAGTACTTACAAAACAATTTCTGCTTTTTTGATTTCTTCTCATCTTTATCTTCCTTCTTTGAATATGCAGAATTAGCAGATTTCTGGTTACTAGTTGAAGAGCTCCATTTTCCTTTGCCCTTCTGACTAGCCAGGAAAGCTTGATCTGCAACTCGCATAATGGACCTATTTTGCCTGGACTGATCTTCCTGCAACAAAACTGAGACTAACTCCTCAAATGATAAGGCATTTGGATTGCCTTTCATCATCAACCGAAGGGTAGAAGCAAAACTCTAATATGAATCAGGAAGACCATTCAAAACGGTTTGCACAAGTGAGCTATCTGGTATAACCTCATCAGCAGAAATCAACTATTTCTTCAAGTCTTTGATCTTCATTAGGAAACTGTCCATAGAATCACCTTCATTCATGTGCTCACTCTCCAACTGTTTTCGGAGGTAAGCAACATGAGCCTCACTCCTAGCTTGGTACAATGTGATAAGTGTATCCCAAGCATCCTTAGTTGTTCTGCAAGAGCGAATGTGAGGAATAATGGCACGTTTGATAGACAAAGCTATCAATGCATGTGCCTGGGCATCTCTGCCATCCCAACAAATCTGCTCTGCAGTAGGTGCAGTAGAAACAACAACACGAACAGGAATCTGCAGAATATCATCTTCGACACCATCTTCATCAGCTCCAGCACCTGTATTTGCAGTACCTGTAGTCAGAGGTGTAACAGGATGTCTTTCAACACCCTGCACAATGTTCCACAATCCTTTTGCAACCAATACATGTCGCATCATATAAGCCCATAATGGGTAGTTGGTACCATCCAACTTATCCTCAACAGCCAACATACGGAATACATCACTGCTTTCAGCCATGGCTGGTGACTGAAATACCTTGATGCAGAAAATTGACTGTATCTCAAAAAGTTGAACAGAACTGCCTAGACGAGTTCTGCTAGACCTGTAGCAGACTTCAAGACTCTTAAATTGGCGAACAGAAACTGGTATATACCTTTGGCACAAAAAGATGAAATAGCCTACACAAGCGCTACGATAGTGCATTTGGAGGCCAAAACTAGCTCAGATCACGATTTCGGCACGACAGAACGAAGCTCTTTTGATCTCTGAAACACCTTGAGTATGCTCACCAAATTTTGTGCGAATCTGAGATTGCAAACAGAGGAGTTTCGACGGCACCCTAGATGAAGCGACGACCTGCTCTGATACCAATTATTGTAGTTAGACGTCTGCGGAAGCACGCGAACAACATAAGGAAGAAGAAGAAGCTTGGAGCACAAACACACAATACTGAATGTATTACTAGAGAATGTACAAAGATAAGTAGCCCATTAGGGCAATAGGGGTATATACAAGCCGGGGGAAAAAATCCTCCTAAAGAGGGAAAAAAGTGCCCCAGCGGTCCTAGTGTGTTCACACACAAAGTCTTCATTTTCTGAATATGCACTATCTTCGAGCTTCACTTGTTGATCTTTTCTTCATCTTTTGTCTTCAACCCTTTGTTCAAAACATCAATTGATGGTTGTCATGCACCAACACCCTATAGGAGGATACTCTCATGAGAAGCTCCATAGACAGACCCCAAAGGCTGAGGGCCTTCACGTAATACGCTAGGCTTGGTTTAGTCGGGCTTTTTACACTATCAATCATATCTTCATCCTACGTTGTCTCATTGATAGGGCAAAGGCAAGGTAGAAGAGTCTTTATTGTTACTTTGTGGAGTTCTACAAGGCTTTTGATAGGATCCCACACAAGAGGTTATTATAGCACCTACTAAGACTTGGGATCTCAATAGAGATGATTTGGGACATACACTCTCTACAAGAAGGTGCTTGGTCGAGTCAAATGCCTTGGAAGTTTATTAGAGCTCGATGCTAGCACCATTGGCGTTAAGCAAGGCTGCCCATTCTCCCTAAAACTTTTTGGGATTTATATTGATGAGATCTCTGACTACATACTACGAGCACGCAAGGAGGGGAGCGACCTACGAGGTACTTAGTTCACATTATATTATATGCTGACAATATTGTTTTGCTTTCAAAATCAACTCAGGGGATTCAATGCCACTCTTGAAGCTTTGGATGATTTCTATACACATAGAGGATTGATTGTGAACCTTGGCAAGACCAAGATAATGATTTTCAACACAACTAGTGCAGTGAGGAGTGCACCAATTTTCACCATATCTTGTGGGGAGGTCGAGGTGGTTACTTCATGTGTCTACTTCAAAGTTACTTTCACTCACCTACCAGGACCTTTCACCATGAGGCAAAAAACTATTGATAGACTTACCCGAGGGTATGCAGCCCTAGCCATGCTAGAGTAGAGGTGCCAACAGACACACTTTCAAAAACCTTGCACGAATGGGTGACTTTTTGATACACTAGTCAAGCCTGCGTTGATGTATTCAACAAGAGTATGGGCACTAGGTTTGATTGCCAATTAGTGGGCATAGATTGAGAGGCCACAAGTATGTATGATCTCACACTTGTTCTATAGCAAGTAGATCGTGCCACATAACATCTTCCGAGTAGAGCTTGATACACCACCCATGGTCCTTGAGGCACTTTTCCAAAGAGTAAGCTTCACTCAGATGGTGGGGGAGTTGCCCCATGATAGACTCACTCATAGAGTATTTTAGCTAGATATATAGATGTATGAGAGTGGACATGTTAGGGCTTGATACTCATAGGTCTGGACTTGGTTTGCGATGCATGGGTTGGATATGGAGCATCTACCACCTTTTCAATATGACTCTGACTCACGTTAATATCACCTCTCCTGTTGAGAGGAATTTGGTACTGAGACTGGAACTATGGAGGCTGTACACCAAGAGGTTCTGGAGATCATCCAGTTTAGGGGGAGGATGCTAGACTATAGAGACCATTTTATCACCATTGTGTTAGATAGATTCATATGGAGACCACACTATATGGACATATATATGCTGCATAGCTCACGAGTGGTGATTGGTTAGCTGAGGGTTACATCACACTGATTGGAGATTGAGAGTGGGAGACACAGTGGGATCCCCAAGGTAGAATGGACCTATAGACTATGTAGAGAGGAGGTGGAGAGTGAGGAGCATTTCATATGTCGATGCAGAGCATACACTCAGATTAGAGACATATATGAGACTTTTTTTAGAGGATAGGCCACCCTACGAGAGATGATGCATTCTCGAGATCAGAGATAGTTAGGGCATTTCTTGACAGAGATTCAGAGCCATAGGGAATGTAATTTTATCACTAGCAGACATCGCTACACAGATGAAGAGGAGGGAGCTACAACTCATAGAGGACCACAATCCCCCCCCCACTGGATTCCCAATGAGGAGTGAAATGTTTGTTGTTACCCTTTGGAGTTGTCCTCTCCAATCATTTTAGCATAACGAATCAACAATACATCTTAGATTTGTCAATCCGGGAAGTATACAAAGACCACAGCCCCTTCTAGATGATGGAATCCAAAAAATAAGAGAAATATGACTAGATTTCTGAGAAATAATGAAGATGAAGAGAATTTTCTAGGGTTTTGATTATCTTTGGTAATACTACATCATTTCCAATGATCTTGGTGCCTAAAGTGTGTTATTTTCTCAGCAGAACACAATTATGAAGTCAAATCTCAAAAATGATACCTGCAACCTTCAGATGAGACAATCGTGATTGTGCAAAAATTAACAATTTCCATCTCTAGCTCTATTCTTCAGCACTTTTTCACTCCATACATCAAGAATCACCTCTCTTCATACACATTAATCAGAAATACACAATAGAAGCTTGCAAATTCCATGGATCACACATAGAATAGACTCAACAAATCTAAGAAAGTACTTGAAAGGAAGAAACACAATTTCTGCAAGGAGAGCTCTTCAAATTACTTGGATAGCACAAATAATACAACCAACCCTCTCAAAATAGAGGAAATTATCTTTTATACATTTCCAAGTGTCCCTTTTCACACTTGATTTTTGGTCCTTTTCCCTTCTAATCTAAAAATATGCTTTCAAAGAGCTTCCAAAAATTCTAGAAAAAATACATATGATTCTAATTTACATGAGGAAGACTCTTCCTCATTTTTACATCATTTGCATAAATATTTCTACATTTTTTTGACATTTTACAAATAATTTCCCTTCAAAAAATGCTTCTTCTAACATTCTTCCCCTCCTAGACTTTTTGGCTCCTGACAAAAAATTTCCTGTTGATAGATAGTGAGAGCTTCCTTTACTTCTTTTTTCTTTGATATACCTATGACAATAGATCATGGCTTTTTCTTTCTGGAATGTTCAATTTATTCACCATTTCAAATAATGCTTTTCTCCACTGTACAGCTGCTTCTGGTTTATCTATCACATCTTTCCTGAGGTATTCTGTACATGCTGTTTCATAAGCTGTAAGTCGAGATTTGGTTACTACTAATAAGTTCCCAAAGATTTTTGATTCTCTCTCAAAAAATCCATAATCAAATGCATCCTCAAAAATCTGAAGATAATGACTACCCAAAAATATTATTATGCTATAATAGGCCATTAAACAAATCCTGTCTGGGGTTTCCTGAGATCAAATAATAAAGCATCAGATGGTGAGTTAAAACCAATGTAATTTAGAGTTCTGACATCTGTATCTATAAAAGTCTCTATACATGCCAATATGAGTCTCATTACTCTAATTAATAGAATACAAGCTGGGTCATTGAAATCTTTATATGTTGATATAACAAAATCTGCTATGTCAACCATATATTTCTTTGTTGGCCATGTTCCTGCCTTCGGTCCTGCTATCTTTGGAAAGTTCAGCCATTTTGATGGAATCTGTCCTGCATTCCTTCTTTCCCAAAAGACTATCCACTCCCTTCTCCTTGCTACCGGACAATAAGCTGGATTGATTTTTAACTGAAGGGGTGCCTCTTTCCAAATCTTTCTACATTCTTTGTTAGCATCCAACCACTTGTTTCTCCATTTAGGATTGGCTTTTTCAAATAATTCCTTTGTCACAATGATGTCTTCTTCATATTCCAAATACTTGTTTGGTGATAATCCCACCCTTGCCAGCTGATAATTTTTAATGCTTTCAATAATCATACAAAAGGGTATACCTAGGCCATCTGCTGCCCAATGGTGCTGATCAGGATTTATCCCTTTGTTTAAAGCAAAATTAACAATCTGTTCCTCATATTCATTATGCATTTTTTGATAAATTCCATTCTAGATTCTCTGTCTGTTAAAAGTCTCTGAACAAACTCCTCTGAGTACTCTTCAACTGCTACTTTGTTTTCTTGTTCATCACCATGTTGGGTTCTGTTATCATCTCCCACTTCATATTCTTCTGCTTCTGTAGTCTCTACCTGCTCTTCAACCTGGGTTTGTGGATTTTCCAATTTTTTTGTAGCTCCTCTATCATCAACATTAAGCTTCTATTTTGAGATGTCCACATTTCTTTTTCTGATTTCCACTCATTTCTTCCTTTCTCTATACTTGACTGCCAATCACTTCTTTCTCTTTCTATATCCATATGTAACTTATTATATCCTCTCATTGAAGTAGCAGCATGTATACTGGCTTGTTTTTCCAACTCCTTAGCTTCCTTTAATTCTGCTTGTAGCCTTAGAATTTCTCTGTTCAACTCCTCCTCATTTTGTGTTACCTGTACAGTCTTGCTCTCTTCTTTTATCTGGCCTTCTTCCATTAATAACTTGTTTATTTCTTCATTTTCTTTGACCATAATTTGATATGAACTCTAAAGTGTTCTATATCTTCCTTGAATTTTCTTCAGTTCCAATTCCATTTTGCTGCTATGCTCTACCTGCTTTGCACACTTCTCTTCAAGATATTGGATCTTGTTTTGTTGTTGAACCTCCAATTCTTCCAAGGAAATTATTCTGTTGGTCAATTCCTCATTTCTCTCCTGTACCATCCGCAACTATTTTACTAACTGTTCCTTTTCTCTCTTTTGCTCATTAATGATTCTACTGCCTTTTACAAATTTTGATTTTGCCACCATTCTTGATACAATCATATTTCTACTTGATGGTCTGAACTGTTCTATATTGCTCAAAATAGCTTTGCAAGCAGATCTTATATTCTTGGGTATCCTTTCCAACCCAGCTTCTAATTCCATTTGTCTTACTTCTATCTGCTTTTCTTCTTTACAACCATTCTCTTCTTCATCTTCTTCCTCATATTCTTTGACCTGGTTCTTTTGTTCTTCATAGCCCTTATCTGTTTCCATTTCTTCTTTATCTGCCACATCTTCCTCATGTACTAATGTCTGATCCTCCTTTTTCTCATATCCTGATGTTTCTTTAATTATCTCAATTTCTTCTGCCTTCTTTTTCTCCATTCCTTGTTGTTCCTCTTCAAGGATAAGTCCTTCCTTTTCCTGTACTTCATAATCCTGAGTTAGGACTAAATCAATCTCCCCAGAGGGTTTTATTTGATCATTGACTATCTGCTCCTTTTGTCCTTCCTTCTCTTGCTCATCTATATCCATGAGATTCAAGTCTTCTTCTTTTCCCTGATCTTCTGTAGTTGTGAACTCCTCATTATGATTCAAATCATAAAGTATGTCTTCTATACTTTGGTTTATTTCTTTTGCTGTATTTCCTTCTTTGACTTCTTGAAAATTCTTCTTTCCACTACTTCCTCTGTTTCCTTGATTTGATCTTTGTCTTCTTTCTTGTGCACTGAACTGCATAATTGAGCTTCCTTTTCTGTTTCTTGCTTTTCCTCATTGAATTTGAAGTAGGTCTGATGTGAAGGTTTTGTCCATACTGTCTTCAACCCTGAATCTACTAATCCACAGCTGAACTCTTTCCTTACTTCAATCTCCTCTTCCATCATTACTGCTTTACCTTTTAGTAACCTTTTCTCTTCTCCAGGACTAACCTGTTTTGCTACTTCTTCTTGGACCTGTTTTCCTTGTGGCTTCTCACTCAAGTCTTCTGGTGTTTTATTTTTTTCATATGCTTGTACTATCACAATTGGTGTACTAGGCACTGATAAGTTCAAACTTTTCAACAAGAAGTTTTCAATGTCACTTTCAGAATCTGAAGAGAATTGTGAAGATCCAGCTATCCCTGATTTGTCCATTCTTGGTTCTTCCATAGCAATGGATTCCTCCTGCTTTTTTTCTTCTACTGTCACTTTTTCTGTCTCCATCCTTGGTACAGGTTCTACTACTGATTTTCCTTTATTTTTCTTGGTTAACTTCCTTTTCTGTACAGGTTTCTTCTGAACCTTCTTCTTTACTACAACTGTAGTTCTAGTTTCAGGAGGTCCTTGTAGCTCTTTGAAATAAGCTAACAGTTCCACTTCTTTTTTCACAAAATCTTCCTCAGTTTCTGCTGCCATCATCTGATCATGCAGCTCTTCATAGTGTTCTACTTCTTCTTGGATCCAATCAGTTGCTTTACAAGAGTAGTCCTCCAACATCTTTTGATACTGAGCTTCATATACTGCCCTTTTATTGTTCCCTTGGGTCAAATAAGTATACAATTGCTCTTTACTTGTCTGAGGTGGATGAGGGTCATTTGGAGACTGTACTTGCTTCTGAGCAGCTTCATGCTCTTCCTTAGTTGCCTCTTCCTATTCCAATTCCACTTTTCTTGGATCCAATCTTCTTTTATTTACTGGAATGACTTCTTCTGAGACTCCCTTTCTTTTCCTTTCTGCTCCCCTAATGCTTGCTTGGGCTTCTGCTTCTTTTACAGACATAATCCTAGAAGGACTTTTGATTCCTGTCATCAAACTTTTGAAGTATTGGGCTTCTAGAGCTTATTGTAATTGATCCTCCATCCCTAGAACATGATATATAATTCTTGTTAAGAATTGAGCTCCATTCATGTACTTCTTTTGCTCCCAATGTTTGGCTGCTTCCTTCAATTGCTCATGTATGTATGGAGTTACATCCATCACTCCAAAAGGCTTAGTTCTATCCTTATTATTGAACATGATCAATGTTACTGGTTTGTGTGGCATGGTGTATCTAGGTAGTTTTGGAAAACATAAGTATTGCAAGAACATTCTGATAGCATACTCCTCATTCTCTTTTCCTTTAAAATTAGGAAATTTGGAATATCCTGCATATGTAGCTTTATTTTTCTTGACAAAACTGTTGTCCAACTTAGTTCCCATAGTATAAAAAGGGCTGCCCTGATATGGTCTGCTTTTATAGTAATGTTCACTTCCTGGTTTCCTTTGTTCTTGACAGTACACCTGAAATATGCCTCATTACCCTTCCCAACTTCTAGCAAACTGTTCATCACCTGTGCCACTCTTTCAAAGTCTATGAAGAATAAGGGTTCATCCAACAACCTGTGTATTCCTACTGCTTTCCATCTTTTTTAATTGACTGCAATTCTTTGGAATTTGTAAAATTCCTGGCATAGTATGGTGTACTTGTAACCTCCAACTCCTACAGTAAATATGTGCTGACCAATGATACCCAAAATTTCCTTGAGCTCCTTGACTACCTTCTCTGCTTCTGGAATTTCCTGCTCTTCATCAGACTCCAGATCCACCTCCTCTACTCGAGCTTCACTATCCAAGAACCAATGTCCTCTAGACAGAGTGACTGAGTCTGCTTTGAAATCATGGATTGGTAGTTCCTTGGGATTCACCATTTTGAAGAAAATATAGCATCACACAAAAGAAAAACTCCACCCACATGAGTCTCAAGAAACATAAATAAAATCACATTCATCTTGAGATGTAATGAAAATGAATAAAAACAAGACTTAGAGAATTCCTGACTTTCCTATTTGTATCACAGATAAAAACTCAATTGAAGTGATCATTACATGTGTAGCAAGAGGTCTAGTGCTCTCTTTTCTTCTGTCAGCTTTTATAAAGAAAGGAAATATTTAAAAAAAATAAGAAATTGAAAAAAAATTGAATAAATAAATAAAAAAAATAGACACCTGCTACAATACCATCTATATCTTGCTTGTGCTGTATAACTTATATAATTAAAAAGAACTATAAAAGAAAAAATGGAGAATTTTTATCCCTCTTTTTTTTTTTTAATAATAATAACATTAGAAAGGAGGCTGAACAGGAGGCAAAGGAAAGGATAAGAAAAACCTTTCTTGTACCAGTTGATACTCTTTAGAAATCATTTGTAGATTCTTTGAGTCTGCACTATCTCTTTCTGTCTTTCCTTTCTTATTTCTTTTCAACTCCTCAATTATGTGTGCACTCCAATCTAGATTTTTCTGAAACCAGTATAAGGTTATAACTTCTGAATCTCTCAAGGATTGGCATTTCTAGCAGTTGGAAATATACTTTTTTACATCTTGAATCTTATTAGGCCAATGTACTCCCATCCTATTGAGATTACTTAGGGTGACTATCATTGAAGCATGAGTACAAGGGTTCCAATAGTGAGCTCTCTTCAAATATTCCTGCTGCTCCTCTTCTGGAATACAATATTCCAATATGCCCATATGATTGAGATGATACAAATGACCAGCCATCAGCATAAAATTTCTACTTTGTAATACCATATGTGTGTTGTTCCCAAATGTTCTGCAGGGTCCCATGGTTAGCAACGGTACTAAAGTCATGGCCCATTCAGGAATACTTTCTACTTTGAACAAATATGTATCTGGCAAGTCATCATCTAACCACTACCTCAAACTCAAACTCCATCAATAGAAGAAACCACCTCACTATCCTTCCAGTGTGACAAGGTTTGTTTACTAAGTAGAGTAAAGCTTGGTGATCCACAAAAAATTTAAACTTGTTGGCCAAAAGGTAATGTCTATATTTTTTCACAGCAAATATCATTCCCAAACCTTCCCTCTCAGTGGTTGTGTAATTTTTCTCTGCTGAATTCAGTTGCCTACTAGCATAAGCAACAGGGAAGTCTAATTTGCTCCCTTCTATTGGTTGTGCTAACACACATCCCAAAGCATAATTTGAAGCATCCACATGGACATGGAAAATTTTATCCCACTGTGGTGTTTTTAGAATAGGTGCTGTTACCAAACAAGTTTTTAGAGTCTCAAAAGCTTGGTCACACTCTTTGGTCCACTCAAATTTTGTAATTAAAGCATACAAAGGTTTTGCTATGTCAGCAAACTTGTGTACAAATTTTCTATAATATCCGCAATGTCCCATGAAAGTTTGAAGTTCCTTTACATTTGTTGGCTTTGGAAGTTCCACTATGGCCTTAATTTTCCTTTCATCAGTTGAGATTCCATTTTTGGAGACTATGTGACCTAACATTCTCCCTTGTCTTACAAAGAACACACACTTCTCTGGATTTAAACATACTCTGTATGTTCTACATTTCCTGAATATATTTTCTAAATCTTCCAAATGATCCTGTCTTTTTAATGAAAAAGTACAAAGATCATCCACATAAATTTCCATTATATTCCTCACGAAATTCTTTGAAGATATGACACATCAATCTTTGAAAAGTTGTTGGGGCATTAGTTAACCCAAAGGGCATAACCCTAAAAGCATAAATTCCCCATTCTGTGGAAAAGGCAGTTTTATGTTGGTCTTCCAAAGCTATGGGTACCTGATTGTATCCTGAAAAACCATCCAAAAAACTATAGACCTCCTTTCCTGCAACTCTTTCTAAAAGATGGTATGTTATAGGCAATGGGTAGCTATCTCTTATAGTTGCAGCATTCACTTTTTTCAAGTTAATGCATACCCTAAGTTTCCCATTCTTTTTTGGTACTATAACTATAGGAGATATCCATTCTGTATACTCAATCTCATAGATGAAATTGGTAGCCAGTAGCTTGTCAATATCTTCCTTTATTTTGGCAGAGTATTTATCATTGAATGTGTAATGTATTTGTTTGCTAGGCTTTGCATCAGGTGTAATAGGAATCTTATGCTCACAGATTTTAGGGTCAATTCCTTTCAAATCCTTGTAGCTGTAAGCAAACACATCCCTATAGTTTCTGGCCAAATTTCTTAATGCTTCCTCCTCTTGATTTGTCATGTCATTAGCTATTACAATATGTCTTTCTTCCCCCTCTTCCTAGGTGATCATTATCTTCTTAGTTTGTTCCTCATTGTCATATGCCTCCCCTCTTTTCTTTTCTCTCTTTGGTTTCATTTTTAGAAGTAGTCTGTCTTCTACTTCATAAGTCTTGAAATTTGCAGGTACATCAAACTATTGATCCTTGTTTTTCATTTCCTCATTTTTTTCATCCTCTTGGTATTTTTCTATTTCCTTGTGTTTGTTTTTTCTATATTTGCTTGAGATTTTATCTTTTATTGAATCTGTAGCTTTTACCTCTTCCAAATATTATGTTTTACCATTTTTCAATATCATTTCTTCTTCATGGTCATCTTTTGTTTTTGATACCTTTATCATTTGTCTTCCTATGTGAAAGACATCATATCCTTCTTCATTTTGGAATTTCACTCCCACATACTCATCATTGGCTAGATCCATGGTAGCCAAAATCTGGTTCCAACCATAAGGCTCAAATTCTTCATCTTTGAATTTTTGTGGTATATAGCTCTCATCCTATAATTTTCTCCCTTCTACACAATCTTCTTTTCTTAATCTTCTTTTTCTATTTGTAAGGTTTCTTATCACATTGCAATTCCATATTGATGATTTTGTTTCATTATGATCTTCAATCTCTGATTCTTCACTTAAATCTTGATTTTGATGTATTTTGAACCATTCTTGAGGGGACATGTCACAATATTGACCATTTCTTAGATTCACTCTGGTTATCCTTCCTTTGCTCTAAAGATATAGGCAATGATTACCCCAATCTTGCACAATTTGCATTTGTCTCATAAATGGTCTTCCTAGGATGATTTCATATGAAGTGGATTGTGGAAATTCAACTATGGCAAAAGTATGCTCTATTTCTATTCCACATATTTCCACAATCACCTTTTCCCATATTCCTAGGGGTTTTTCTATGTGTCCATCTGCAAATTGTAATCTCATTTTAGTGGGTATTAATTCATTTTTTCCCCATCTTTCCCAAGTTTGTTTAGTCATGATGGCCACACTTGATCCACTATCCAATATAGCTTTGGCATGATTTTTACCAAATTGTATTCTTAGAGTTGAGTTTCCTTCTTCTCCTTCACAATATCCTCCTATTTTATCAATAGGAATGTACAACAACTCCTCCAGTTCTTGTTGCTATGGATCGAAATTCTCTGGTTTTGCTCCCCACTTTTTCATATTGTGTTGCAAGTGAGGATTTTGTTTTACCAATTCTTCCATTGTGGTGTGGTATAAAATTATACATTGCTTGTCTATATTGATTTGGAAGGTTATTTGTGCATTCTCTTCCAGATCAAGATTTTTCCTTGTTTCTGTTGCATTTGCTTCCCCAACTGTTGTTGGACAATTGTCAGGTTCCCTCATTTTAAGTTGTGTTTCTTGTACGATTTGTTTGCATCTTTGCATTCTTTCATGCTCTAAATCTAGCATAGGGTAAGCCATTACATGGTCTGTGGGATTTGGTCCCTCTTGAATTCTTCCCTTATATGCTCTTATCAAAGTTTCCAAACTTTGTGAATTTTTTGCCTCTTGCTGAGTTGGTTTATTCTGAGGTTGACTATTGTTTGACTGTTCTATAATCTCTTCTTCCAAATTTTTTCCATTTCTCATTTTTTTCTCCCATCTCCCTTTTTGTCTATTTTCCTTTTCCTTTGGAAATGAATTCTTCTTTTGTTCCTTAGGTGCTTCTTGTTGTTTAGCTTGTGCTCTTGTTATAGCATTTACATTTACTTGATCTTGGTCACTCAATTCTTCTTGCTCCATTATGTTGACTGTTTTTAATGGTATGTTACTAGATGTGTTCTGTTGTTTTTGAGGATTTCTTGGACAATCCTTTATTAGGTGTTCCCTGCCACAATCCTTGCAATAAGCTCCTTCTATCCTTAGTGTAGGAGGTTGTGGACAGTCTCTAATGAAATGTTCCCCTCCACATCTATAACAAGTTATTTTTTGACTCCCTTTGAACTGAGGTTTCTGATTGGACATGTAATTATTGGTTATGTACATGAATGTAGCTGTATCCATTTCAATTCTCCCATTTCCCAAGTCTAGGGCTTGCAGTTCTGGTTCTCTCACCTCATATCCTTCCCACTCTTCTTGATATCCTTCATTCCAATGATAATCTTCTCTGTATGCTGATCTAAGTCTTGAGCTTTCTTCTTCTATTGGTGTGTATTTGACTGGTACCACATTTGTTGTTAATGGTGGTTATTGCCCAAGTACAGGTCTTGGTTGTTCCACAAATCCAGATTCTCTTTGTAAATTATGTTGGTTCACATATTCTCTTTCCTTAATGGGTTGTTTATTGTAGAAGCATTCTTCTCTGGTATGATTTGTCCATTTTCTTTCCAATGTACAGTATTTGAGTGTTTTCCTATCTTGCAAATGTTGTGGTTTTTTATATGGACATTGTTGTACCAAATGATTTTCTCCACAGTTATAGCATTTCTTATTTGTAGCTATCGTGGTGTTTATCAGGTTTGTCTTGGTGCTAACTTCTAGGGCTTTGGCAATTGCCTGTGCTAATTCTTCTGCTGGTGGGATTTTATCTTCATTTGTTCTTGGTTGATCAAATGCTAATAGATCTTGTCCCCGGTTATCCTCTAAGTCTATTTCTTCCTTAATACATGCTCCTAGGTCTGGGAACCTTCTATAATACACCAAGGTTCTTAATTGGGCATTTCTCAATCCTTCTATGAATAGAGATACTTGTCTTGCCATGGAGGGTACTTCTTCTGTGGGACATCTGTCAATGTATTGCTTGAATCTCCTAGCTGCCTCTCTGACATTTTCATCTTTTTGCTGTTTAAAGCTATGTATCAAGGTAGTTGTGCTATGTTTTATTCTAGTTTTTGAGAATTCCCCTATGAAGGCTTCTAGGAAAGATTCAATATCCGGATACATTTCCTTTCTCAAGGGAATGAACCAAGATAGTGCAGGTCCAGTTAGGGTTAGACCAAATGCTTCAAATTGCACTTTATAATCCTCAACTTCTTCTTAATTGTCTAAATTCTACAATATGAGCATGAGGATCAGAATATCCTTCATATTGAGTCTTCATGCATTTGGCTACCTGATAGGGCCTAAGCATTCTTCCCTGATTCTGCCATTGATGTCTCCTTCTAAATAAAAAATCATTAAGTCCTTCTGCTTCTCTTTCAAAAGGGTTTGGGGAAGTATGTATTCTCCTACCTTGCTGTTGTTCACTATCATTGTGAGTTTCATTTGAAAATTTTTGAAGTTCTTAATTTTTAAGTTTTTATTTCTCCAAAACAATTGCCTTGTTAAAATTTTAACATGTAATAAAAGAGTTTTAACAAAAATATTATTTTTTCTCAGTAAAACTCAAAATTCTAAAAGTCGCGATTCCATGATTTTACTAATTTCTAAGTTTTTTTATGTTCTAATCATCATATGAGAACTTGAAATAATGCAAAAATTTATTGGGAATTCCTTACCTTGCTTGCTTGATCAAAAAATATCCAAAAGCTTTGTGGTTGCAGGAAATTGTGATTCTGTCCACTCTCTCTCTCTCTCTCCCTCACTCAAATGACCTTTTTCTGAGATTCCAAGGTTTTATAGACTTCACACAATTGCGATTTTGTGCAATTTTCTCAAGATTTTCACTTTTTACTTGTCCAATTTTTATTCTTCAACAATTTTATAGTTTTAATTCACAATTCCTAACTTTTCATCACAAGTCACTCCCTTTATCCCACTGGTAAAAATCGCGATTCTGTACCTAATTTTATATTTACTCACTTGATGCTCAATTCTCACTAATATTTTGAAATTTGATTTTCTTACTCACCCACTTTATGAAAATCTCTTACAACCTCTTACCTCAATACCCAAATGTGCAAAAAATAATTCAAATTCTTTTCCTTAAAGAAAATCGCGACCTCTGCAGAGAATCGTGCTTTTTTCTAAACTTCCTGTTTTTGCAGTTTTTTTATTTTTCTTTCCACTTAGTCTTCTTCAAGATTCTTCACCAACTCCAAATCACTTTTCACCTGCAATTATACACCATCAAACGCATAAGAAACATATTTTTTTAGAAATTGAAACAACAACTTTCACTCTATATTTTATTTTTTCTCAATTTTCAGAATTCTTTTCCATTTTTTCTTCTTCACTTTCAACAACAATACTCTAGTCCAACTCTTTTTAGAAAAAAATAAATTTGTTTGAATTTTTTGATGGATTTTATGAATTTTTTTAGGATTTTACCCTAAATCAAGGTAAACACTTATTTTAGGGTTTTCTTGTTTAGAGGTCCATTGACCTTTTGTTTCCTGATTGGTTATACTCTTTTATGCTTGAAATTTAATCATTTTATGAGCAAAGCTTCCCAAAGAAAAATTTGCTAAGAAGTGCAATTATCCATTCGTGCAAAGATAAACTCAAACATTCTTGTTTCAAGATGCAAATAAATCTTTTCTCAAGATTGTTGCTTTGCCTTTAGCTAAACAAATGGATCTTCTCTATTTGCATATAGCTACTCTACTTGACTTTCCTCAATGCAATCATGTCATCTTTCCCAAGATAAAAATTTTTCCTTGGTACTTGGTCAAAAAGCACTCTATAAATGCAAAGATAGTCACATTTTACCTTGTCCTCAACTATCTTGATTCAATTTTTCTCACACCTGCACTTTACTTAAAAAATGATATGAGCAACTATCAATTTGCAAGAATTTCACCACTTCTTTATCTCAAAAGGCTATCTCTTGCTTTCTTTCCCAAAAGGCAAACAAAGAAACCTACCTTTTCATATTTCCTTTTCTTGATTATAGAGTATTACCTTTTCAATGTGTTCAATACCATCATCAATGGAAGATCCAGCAAGGTCCAACTTCAATGAAGCTTTTGCTTTACTTCCCCGGCAACGGTGCCAAAAAATGTTTGTTGTTATCCTTTGGAGTTGTCCTCTCCAATCATTTTAGCATAAAGAATCAACAATACATCTTACATTTGTCAATTCGGGAAGTATACAAAGTCCACAGCCCCTTCTAGATGATGGAATCCAAAAAATAAGAGAAATATGACTGGATTTCTGAGAAATAATGAAGATTAAGAGAATTTTCTAGGGTTTTGATTATCTTGAGTAATACTACATCATTTCCAATGATCTTGGTGCCTAAAGTGTGTTATTTTCTCAGCAGAACACAATTATGAAGTCAAATCTCAAAAATGATACCTGCAACCTTCAGACGAGACAATCGTGATTCTGTGAAAATTAACAATTTCCATCTCCAGCTCTATTCTTCAGCACTTTCTCAGTCCATACATCAAGAATCACCTCTCTTCATACACATTAATCAGAAGTACACAATAGAAGCTTGCAAATTCCATGGATCACACATAGAATAGACTCAACAAATCTAAGAAAGTACTTGAAAGAAAGAAACACAATTTCTGCAAGGAGAGATCTTCAAATTACTTGGATAGCACAAATAATACAACCAATCCTCTCAAAATAGAGGAAATTATCTTTTATACATTTCCAAGTGTCCCTTTCCACACTTGATTTTTGGTCCTTTTCCCTTCTAATCTAAAAATATGCTATCAAAGAGCTTCCAAAAATTCTAGAAAAAATACATATGATTCTAATTTACATGAGGAAGACTCTTCCTCATTTTTACATCATTTGCATAAATATTTCTACAACTTTTTGACATTTTACAAATAATTTCCCTTCAAAAAATGCTTCTTCTAACAGACAACATAGTGGACTGAGGTGAGGTGAGCTAGATGATAATCATGAGTCCTAAGGTTTAGAGGAGTGAGGCTACTCCATCGCCAGATAGAGGAGATTTGAGCTCGACAATGTGAAGTGATCATGGATCGAGTAGCCCAAATGCGAGTAGATCCTATAGCTTTCATCCTAGCACCGACTTGACCTATGTACCACATAATCCACCCCTCCATTGACACTAGATGGAGCTAGCAGACAGATGCATTATCATGTTTGTACTACCCTCAACATATAGACATGAATATACCCCCAAAGATAGGGCTCCATCACCCCACCATCACCCTTAGTATTTCACCACTCATGTTTGATACTAGATTGTATTAGCTTTTTATGATCTTGTTCTATCTTTGTGATACTCGGATGACATCGCATCATGTATCCTATGTTTTGTCTCATAGGCCAATGTTTGGCATGTCATAGACAAAAAAGCTTCCTTTCTTTCTCTCTCTGTCTCTCTCTCTCTCTCCCCCTTCATCCTATAAAGAATCAAAAGGCAAATGATGAGAGGGTTACATGTTCAAATGGGATTTTGTTTTGGGTGCATTAATTAAAAGTGATGATGTCTCAAGAGTTTTATCATTGATAAACTCAATGGTCCATGAAATTCATGCACACGATGAACCATGTGACTCCTATGAGTAATGCCTTATAGTTCGTCTCTTCTCCATCCTTGTTTTACCAAGTACTTGATCTACATAAAGATTCCTCTAGAACTTCAAGTCCACCTAGCATGTTGTGTAAAGGTCAATCAATCAATCAATCAATCAATCTACCTATCTACCTATCTATCTGTCTGTCTGTCTATCTATCTATCTATCTATCTATCTATCTATCTATCTATCTATGTATCTATCTATCTATCTATCTATCTATCTATCTATCTATCTATCTATCTATCTATCTATCTATCTATCTATCTATCTATCTATCTATCTATCTATCTATCTATCTATCTATCTATCTATCTATCTATCTATCTATCTATCTATCTAATGTTGTTCTCGAATTCCATACATGAGATTGCAATATTTCACTAGCTTCATTTCCTAAAAAGCCCTAGACAAATTGTCTTTATTTGTTTCGAAAAAGAAAGTGGTTTAATATATGCAAATGTAAGCATCCATTGGATTATGAGTCCTAATATTAGAAAAGGAAAAGGGGTAGAAAATATTAAAAAGATAATTTAAATGGAAATTAAGCTAACCTAAAAACCATTTTTTTTAGAACAATTACAATTTTTGTTGATTTGTAGGCAAAGGAGAGAAGAAGAGCACTATTGGACCTCAAGTGAAAATCTCCATTAAAAAAAGTGATTGGGAATGCAAAAACAAGAGTAAACAGAAAAAGAGGATTTTTTTGTAGAGAATCACGATTCTCTGTGGGAGATAAAGATCACATAAAAAAAGAAAAAGAAAATTGAAAACGTACAATGGATAGAAGGTAAGAAAGAGTATCAAAGCTTAATCCAAAGTCAAAACTAAAATTTTCATGCAAGAAATTGAAAATCATGATTGTGAGCAAATAGTATAAAAATGGGACTTTGACAAAAAATGGTTATTGTGTGAGAGAGACTGAGCATAGAATCGTGATTGTGAGAGCTCATATCAAAACTTTAATTTTTCAGTATTCCTTTGCAACCCAAGCCAAGGTAAGATTAATTTGAGCTCATATTTGAATATTTTGTAAACGTTTATGAGAAAATGGTCGAGAAATAAGAAGTACAAAGTTGTGATTCTCCCCTTACAAGGATAAAAGTACTAAAAATTAAATTTTACTTCACCATTGCATTTATTATAACAAATATCTCACTTTAGGGACAAGAATACTAAAAAAGCTTACATATAGCCAAATCCACACGAAGAATGAGAATTATCAAGAAATTTTGTGACAACTTTGATTTTATTGATCTTTTGATGATAAATATTGGATTCCGTTGATAAAGAAGGGGCTAGGGTTTTAGGAAGCTCCTTGGATTGACAATTTAAGTGTTTGAGGTTGTTGATTCTTTATGCTATGATGATTGGAGAGGAAAACTCCAAAGTACAACAAACAATGGGATAGAAGAAATTATGCCCTTGGAGTTTATCATTTCTAGTATGATAATATTGATTGAGTACGTATTATCTATAAAGTTGGCCTTGCAAGAGTGATAAATGAAGTTTTTTCAATTGTAGGAGATATGTTAGCAGCTCATTATACTACAAAAGTGTTGCAAGAAAGGAATAAAGAATGGATGGATAGACATATTGAGAATAAGTATTTGTAGTGGGAGATTGGGTCTTGATGTACAACAACAAGATTATCACTTTGTGGAAATTTTAAGCTTAGATATGTTGGACCATTCCAAATAGCAAGGCAATTGTGCTACATATCAGTTGCAAGATGGGCAAGGCAAGATCTTCCCTATGGCAGTTAATGGAATTATGTTGAATCCATATTGCTTCAATGAGGACAAAGTTTTAGCAATAGTAGCACTTCTAATTCCATATACTAAACAAAAGAAATCATCTTATTTGGAGTCAAGTATGGTAAGATGGGTAGATGTGTGTTTGCAAGATATTTTTTCATTAACGTTGGTAATCAATAAGCTCAAAAATAGTTGGTTAGAAACGCAAGATGTACTATCAATATACTATATTGAAAACTTGTATGAAGGTTATAGCTTATCTTATCTAGATGCCTCTAATCATCAAAGGAGTGGATGCAGTTTGTATGTTATACAAGTTTTTCAATATCAAAACATTTAGGATATAGAATTGTTACTATGGTATTTTCTGAAGTATGAAAGCTATCTATGCATATATTCGCTTATAATAGTGCTAGTTTTAGATCAAAGAATTTTGTTGAAGCCCTCATCAGAGGCTAATTTGAAGCAATGGTGCAAGGCACAAAGTAAATAATATTTGTGGAACTATACTTCAAGAAAGTATTATGAAGTGCAAGATTATCGTACATACATCTATGATGTGGAAGTAGTGTGTCATTCAAAGGGAAATATTATGATTCATATAAGGGGATTTGAATTCAAAGAACATTCATATTTTTCAATTCTCTTAAAGATTTCTTAGTCCATGGAAATATAAGAGCAATCAATGTAGATTACACTGTACATGCAAGAAGGGATTATTCTATGTTCAAGTGTTCTAGAGTTACATGCCAAATTGTAAGATGAGGAAAAATCCTGATAGAACTATCAATTATTAAGAGAAAATGAGAATGATGTATCTGGGATTCACATCCAAACCAATATATAGGGCTTGCATAGTCACCATCTAATGTCCACCATATGGTATCATACTATTCATCTGGTCATTGTGAATAGGCAATCAAGCATTGGACTCATGGATTTCAGCCTTGGCTATCCCCCAAGCAAGGAACTCCTCATTCCTCTAGGCATGTACATCTTTGAGATATAGAACTCTTTCCCCCTTCTAAATATCATTGTCCTCAATGACATAGGAACTACAAACTGAGGAATCAAAACATATGATCCTGATTAATAAGATTAGAGTGTGATGAATGCTTGAAATACTAGATACTCAAAAAGTGTACCACTAGTCTCTATGATTCCTACCTAGAAATTACACCAACAAATGTGAACCCTTACCTTATTCATACTCTAGGAATCCCTCTAAGGCCCAATGAGTCCATATGTATGGAGCATAAGTACTCCAAATATCCTAAGACTCCTTAGGCCTAAACCTTGACAAGTAACTTGAGACTAATTATCAAGTAAAGAGCTTTGAGACTTGCCCTTTTATTCATAAAATAACTAATGAAAACTTTTCAAATCATAATAGGTGTGAAATAAACAAAATCACTTACTCAATTATAGTGAGAAATAACACTGCTCATTGCAAATTATGAGCCACATGTGGAGCTCCCACAAACTAGTTTAATAATCAACTAAAAGAAAGGCTCAAAAAATAGTAGAAGAATAGTGTACTAAACACTTCTTGGAGAATCTAGTTATACCCCAAATCTTTGAGGGTGAATATAAAAAATAATCAAAACTCAAAAAGAATCTTGTTTTCAAATCATACATTACTCCCTTGTGATGAAAATCTTTTCCGAATAGTGTTTAAACTCTACAATCAATTAAATATACTAGATTTACTTATTATAATGAGATGAAAAATCATTAAAATCCTAACTTGATCCAAACTATGGATCCAAGTTTTCAATTTGTCATACCAAAATGTGATGAATCAAACCATTGACCAAAGTTTAACATATAAAGAAACTCGTGATCCACTCTATGGAAGTAAGCCCCTCATACCAAGTGAAGATGTGCTAAGAGTAATAGTAACTAGTGGATCTAACACTCACTTCTCAATGATAAAATGCAACTTGTTCTCGGAGAAGGAAACTTTCTCCATATTTGACCATCATTATGATGGAATCATTCTAAACTAGGAATGAGATGTCTCTAGTAAACTACTTCCATATTTTTACTAGTAAGACTCTATCACTCCCAAAGATAATGGAGACTCAAACTTTCAGTTTACCAAATACACTAAAAGAATGAGAGCTAGATGTGTGCACACTCATACCCCACTAGGCTAAGAATCTAGCTCACCTAATAAGTACTACGTATGAAATATTGCCCGTTCTCAGACATAATGAATGGAGTAGTACATACTTTGTGAATTAATTTTTAATGCAATTGACATATTAGAGATTCTTATGTGCAAAACTTGCCTTTCTACTTCTAGGACACTTGCCTGTAGAATTGCCTTATTTTGCATCACATAAAAAATAACTGACTCAGTTGTCACCTCTACTCTTGAAAAATACCAAGGTTATATGAATGAACACCAATTATAAAAGATAAATTCATAAATGGCTTCCCTCCCATAACATCTCTCCTACATGAAGAACATTGTGTACTCACAATCATAAAATAAACATTATATATAGGTAGAGTCTCCTCTGCCTGATTGAAAGTCATCAATATACACATTCGAGGGCATTATTATCACATGGTGATCACACCATAGTAGATAATGACATAAACAAATTGTGGAAAATCTAGTCCTACCAAGAATATTTTGAGCATGAAAAATATAAAGCAATAGAGGATTAAAGACCAACTTTAACTCTTTATGCTCATGAAAAAACTCTCAGAATTTTCACCCTCATACAAATATTTTCAGTATTTCATTAGGCCCAAAAATCACTTGATTTGGACATTCCATTGAAATTCTATGACCAATGATTTGGAAGGATGGAGCACTTGCTGATCATGTCTAGAAATGTATATGTTCATCTTTTTGAATACCTTGAACAAAAAAAAATAATATCTGTTGCAGAGCAAAGAGGCAGAGAAAAAGAAGGGCCCTAAAATTTTTCCAAATTGGACACTTTTGTTTTTGTATTATAGCCATTTTGTAATATATTTTCTGATGTAAATGCACTAGAGGAGTCCTCTAGATGCATACCCATAGAGATTTGTATTTTTACCCTTGTAAATTAGTAGGAAATTAGCCTTTTAGTTAATAAAGTGCCGGTCTCTTGTATGAAAGGACCATTTTTAGGGCACATGTATATAAGTTAATTTGTGACTCTTTGTAAGCACTTTTTGGCCATTGTGAGAATCAAGAGCACAGAATTTCGAATTTGTCTCTTCTCCTCTTTGTATCTTCTTCCTTGTGAGTTTGTATGCATGTGTGATGCTTGGAAAGAGTGCTTAGAAGTGTTTTCTATCCATGAAAGTGCTTGTTTATTGTTGGTAAGGTGTGTGCAAAGTGTAGGAAGTGCTGAAGTGTAGGAAGATCAATCCTCTGACTCAGTATTTTGCTCATAACTTGAAGCAAAAGCATTCGAATTGAGTGAAAAGACAAGTATTGGATGCGTCTTCTTGAGAGCTTCAAAATGAGCCTGCTATTTGCTATACTCGGAGTTTGGAGCTAAGAGAAAAGCTCGATTTACTGTTGACTGTTGCTCCAAATATTGCTACACCATAACTGATCCCTCAAACTTGTTTGGAATAGATTTATGCTTGTTTGCACTTTGTGCGAGTTCATTTGCATTGACCATCTTTTGAATGCATGTCTTCATACAATCAGCTAGGTTTTGATACTCCTTGGATTGATAATTAAAGCGTAAGTCCCCATTATATGTACTTGAGGGGGATCGAGGTATAGTCTCTTTCTCCAGAAGTCCCTAAGTCGATACTTAGGTACACACGTTTCTGGGGCCATTACCGGGGAGTGTCGAATCAAACCGAGGCATTCATGTGATGGTAAATAGCTCTTAGCATTGAAGCGAGTAGAGGAGTTGTGAATTTCTCTTCTTTGGTAAGTCACTCTCATTCGCACTTACTACTTCTCGCTCTTGGAGTATGTGTAGTGAGTTGATAGTTTAGGGAAGTGAGTAGAGAGAGGAGTTGGAGTAGGTAAGAGGAAGTAAGTGAGTAGGCTAGGACGTTAGGGTAGTTTTCAAAGTTTGTTTTTCTTAGCCTTTTTAGTTAGTACTTTTCAAAAGTATAAAAACCAAAAAACAAGTCTTGTTTAGTTCAGTTGTCTCCTAGCAAGTATCGATAGAGAGAGAGCCTGGTCGTCAAATATCGCGAGAGTGAGAAAACAAGGTGTGTAGAGCCAGGGTAGCATGAGCAGAGGTAAAAAAGGAGCTTCAGGACACTATAAAGGTGAGCACATCCCATCCTTGCAAAAAATTTCCTTCAATGTCCATCAATGGAAGAAAATGCGACCTGCGGTAGATGTCGTGAGGGGCTATTCCGGGGTTGAGGAGGTTTCTTTTCTTAATTTAGGCATTGGAAAGAGGGGAGACAAGCTCTAGGAACATCTACATTAATTAGAAACTCAAAAATTGCTTGCTAAAATTTGGAAAAAATATTGTGTCGTGTTCTCCCGCGGTTGAGTATCACGACACCTAGGTGTTGTGATCTCCTGTGGTTGAGTGTCGCAATATCTAGCCATGTCCAAGATTGTGAGAAGTGCAGCAACATTTGGTAGATATCGAGTGTCGTTATTTGTTTCGCGACATCTGACGAGTGTCAGAGATCGTGGGATTTTTTGCGACATCTGACGAGTGTCGGATATCGTGGACTTAGCTTCGTGACACCTGTTGAATATCGGGTATCGTTAAGTTTTGCTCGCGACATTTGATAAATATCATGTGTCGTGACTTGGCTTCATGACATTTGTCAGATATCATGTGTCATGGAAATTTCCTCGTGACATTTGTCAAATATCGTGTGTCGTGACTTGGCTTCGCGACATCTGTTGGATATCATGTATCGTGGAATTTCCTTCACAACACCTGACTGGTGTCGAGTATCGTGATTATTCTGTGACATTTGACGAGTGTCGTGGACTTGCTTCTGGGTCGAGTGTCGAATGTCTTGGAACTCTGAGTTGTGACATTTGTTAGATATCGGGTATCGTCAGGGAACGTGAGAGTTTTCTCGTGACATTCATGAAGTGTCGGGTATCGTGACTTTGCAAGTGTTAGATGTCGTGGATCTGCCAAGACGACATTTGTTGAATATCGAATATCGTCGAGTTCTGAGAACGATCTTTGACAGGTGTCGAGCGTCGTGAATTTAGCCAGTATCAGGTGTCGTGCGGGGAGAATTTTAGATACTTCAGTGGGACATTCCAATTCAACCAAATAATTCACAAAATTCTGAGATTTAGCAAAGAGCATTGGGAAGCTAGGGGTTTGTTAAAACCCAACTAGAGCTTTTAAGTGAATGAACCTAAGATCTGAAAGAACCTTAGGGAGCCGAAGAAGCGTAATCTCTTTTGTGGGAAGTGTAGCCGAACCAAGTATTCACTCACACTACTCTGAAACCTCGAGTGAATCTGAGGAGGAAACCCTTATGGCCTTGCAAGACATGCAAAATTTTGTACCAATAATTGGCATTATGTCAATTATTGAGGGTGAATATCGACATCTTTAGAATATGTGAACACCAATCAACACGGTTTACCCATCTACTTAGATGGGCTAAACAGACCAATGGCTAGGCTGAAGAAAGCTATAGATGCTTACATAGTACCTAGGCCAGCTGTTAAGTATGTAGGAGGATTCTATATGGATAAAAGAGAGATTTTGTATGTAGCGACAGAGCATCCTGAAGACATCAATGAACAAAGGGAAGAGGGCAATACCCATAATCTGAATGAAGTAGGACATGAAGAACAAGTATCTACTCCTAGAGCAAAGTCCATTGTAATTAGGGTTTGGAGAGGAGACCTAATCCCCCAAGATGATTCCCTGATGGATGTTTATTTAATCAACGGGATGGAGCATCTACTTAGAGCACACTCTTCATTGTGGGAAGAAGCCATCAACCCAGCCACCATCTATGAATTGTAAGATCCTGAAAACCCAACTCACATTACATATCTGGACAAAAATCAGAGGAGACACTGGCCCTTAACGGAATTAGAAAGAGCCGGTGTTGTCGAGATTTTCTCTCCTCTCTCACTCATGAAGGCCTAGAGGAAACACATTCGGTGAAGGTAGCCATAATTCCCTGAGAAGTCCAAGATGCATCAAGGATGTCAAAGGGAGTTCACATGCAAACTTTGGAAGAAATCGAGCAAATCTACGATAGCGGTCAAAGCTAGTCAAACTTTGGAAATTAGGGCAAAAATTTCAATGTCTCCAAATCACATGAAAATTCATATACTTGTAAAGCCTATCAAAGGCAGTCTATAGCCCGAATTTCACATGAAAATGGATTTTCTAGCACATTGATATGCCATGTGCATTTTGTAAAAAATGTAATTTTTCCACTTAGACCCTAAAAAATTTTGTATAGGAATTTTTTTTAGCCATATGGTTTGGCATGTATAAAGATCATAATTGGCTACATATTTGTACAAAGTTTCAAGGCTATCAAAGCTTCCTAGACACCTTAATGCCACCTTGCTAGCTTCCAAATGTACTCAAACTTGTACAAGGAAGATTCAGATGGGAGATTTTTTTGCATATTCCTAAAGGAGCCCTTTCAAAACATAGTCCTACAAACTTTTATCTTCATCAAAGGATATTTGAAGGGTCAAAGAGCACAAAATCCAGTTTTCAAGGTCACCGCAATTTTCTAGAATAAGAAAATGGAAGGCTTGAAGGGCTGCCACATGGCAAAATATGATTGAACCATGTTGTACGGTCAAGATGAGCTCATATTGAAGGGTGGAGATGCACTAAAGCATAAAGGAAGGAGGATCCACGAGTTTTTTCATCAAAGAAGACTTTTTTGACAGTTAAAGATCAATAATGCAAAGTTCCTCCAAAAATAGTGGCTTATCTTATCCGAATTGATGTCAGCACTGATATGACGGTCCAGATCATCCCCATATCCAATGGTGGAGAATGAAGGCGCCTAAATTTCACTCCTTTACACTAGATTTGATAGAAAGAACAATTCCAAGCCATTGATTTGATTAATCAAATGGTTGTAATCAAAAGTAGTGATCCTAGAGTTGAGAGTTGATTTCTCTAGATCCAAGGGCCCAAATTCATTCAAAAAACTATATAAACCCCCCTCCAAACTCCTAGAGTATCATTGTTAGGCATCCATAGGGCTCATGCTAGCTTACGGTTTCCTTGAGACGATCACCCTCGGTTGAGCGAGTGAGGATCCAAGGTGGGCTAGTATGAGTATAGTACCTAGTTTCAAATTTAAGTTAGAACTCCAATCTAGGATATGCTCTGGTTTTAATGAGTCTTAGACTTCTTTAGTTAGACGTTACGAGCCTAGACATACATAGGGTCAATGAAGCGGAACTCACCTTCTTACGTATGACATTCGGTTGAACTGTCATGGTTTGAAGGTCGGAACCGCCTTTGATCAGTAGACTGCTTAGCTTGACGTATCACGACAATCTTTTACATGTATCTTAATTCAAATCCGTTTAATTCATATCACTTGTCACTTGTCTCTTATCTCTTGTCTCTCAGCTCTTAAGTATTTTTACATGTCTTCTATTTTCTTCTATGTGTGAGAAGGCTCCGCAGTATTGTGTTGAACCAGTGAGGATGTTTCATTGAGCTTGTGATTAAACTCCATCATCATAATTCACTTGCATGCATATAATCCATACATACCCATACATATTGATTAGCTTCTGAAAGTGTATAAGAAGCTCCAATATTGGACCATTCTTCCTTTCAAAATTGATTTATGTGTAAGGATTCCATCTATTCTCCTCATGCATACATATAATCCAAAGAAGACTATGCATATGGATTAGAATTAGGAAGTGTTTAAGAAGCTCCTTCAATGGGCCATTCTTCCTTCCAAATTTGATTCGTGTGTATGGTTCTCTTTCATTCTTATCATTCATGTTCATCAATCTTACTTGCACTCCTACATTCCCATTCCCATAATCATTTCAACATCTCTCTCTTCTCCATACTCAACATTAATTTCACTTTCACATCCTTAAACCTTCGAACATTCATTAGCTTCATACACCCTGTGTGTGCCACGAGTGGACCCGATCCACCCGGATTGCGATCACCCCCACACCGGGTTGAAATATCAAAACATCCTAGTGTTCCCACCTAGGGATCAAGCCACAACTTTGCAAAACCCCCGAGGAACCTATCAGGATAATTCATATCAGCATTCGGGACAGACACAACAATCGAACATTCCAGTTAGGCCCCATGTGCAGTTTGCTACACCTGGCAATAATCGGAATTATTGATCACCTACACATGTAGAACCGAGGAATATAATTCGTGTCCATGAGAGACCACCAGTAGGAAGAGGACCAGGAATACCAATAGGATGACCGGTCTTCCCTGCAATGCCTAGACCACGTGAACCAGGAAGAAGATTGAGACCCATCCAAGTTGCCAAATGCATGAGAAACCACTATGATGGCTCTACTGAACCATACAACCACATAACTGAATTCAAGCAAGTAATAAGAGCAGAACAAGTGGAAGACTTCTTGATTCAATAAGAACCCTTTGGCCTAACTCTTACATACATGGCCTTAGCTTTGTTCCAACCATTAGACCCTAATAACTTCCAAAACATGGAACAAGTCTACAAGAATTGATTGAAGAATTTACCAAGTCTGGAATTAAAAACAACGCATCCTCATTAATCCATAGTTTTAAACAAGCTCCTACGGAATCGATAAGATTGGCAACAAGAAGATTCAAGCAATATGTGGATAGATGCCCTGTTGAAGAGAGACCCACTCAAAACAAAATGGTGTCACTGTTTTTGGAAGGATTAGTGAATGGATCATTGAGATCATTGGTATATGTGAAAAGAGTCCAAAATTTGCAAGAATGTATGAAAGAGTGTATTGACCTAGAGGACAATCTAGCAGAAGATTTGAAAATACCTCAAGGTAGTGTGAAAAGTGAGGATACTATCTTGAAGATTATAGCCAACATAATCGGGATGGATTCTTACGATGGGTCAATTCACCAAAGCCTAGTAGCTCTATTACTCACTTACTAAATGAGTATATTAGATGCTATGAACAACTTCCTGATGAGGATAAGATTACTTTGGAACCTGATCTTGTGATCAATTTTCTTAAATTTCTTCATCCTGAAACTCGTAGGGAAGTTGAACGGCGATTAGAAGAATCAAATAAGCGTTATGGTCTTACTGACGATTGGCAAAAAGTGCGTAAAGTAGTAGAGGCTGTAGCCCATAGACATCAAAGACAATCTATGCTTTATGAGCAAACTAGTCTTCCTCAAGCTAGCCTTCCACAAACTAAGGAGCAAGTTAGAGAACAATCCCATGCTATGCTTTTTGACTCTACTCCTATTCCTCAAATGATGGATCCTACTCAAGGTTTTCAAGTAGAGCCAAATAAAAGTGTAGTTGAACAATCTCAAGTGGAAATTCTCACTAAGCAAATGGAAAGTCTTATTGCTACACAATCCAATTTGGCCAAGACTATAGATGCTTTACAATCTAATTACACCAAAACTTTCCAAAATCAAATGAGCCCAATGTCTTTTCAAGAGCTTAATCAACATGTTATAGCTACCAATCAAAATCCAGAAGTAGCTCCTACTCGAGCATATCGAGTTCCTCCAATGCATAATCCTTCAATGCAAAATCCTCATCCTCATGTGCAAAATCCTCAAATGTATCAAAACATGTATCCCCAAGCTTCACAAATAGCTTTTCAAAATCCTCAAAATCAAAATTTTCAAAATCATCAACCGTATAATATGGAAGCTCCTCTTGCACCTCAAGTACCACATGTTGCTCCCCAAGCTCCTCAAATACATCAATTGCCTTATCAAAATCCTAATTATCCCGTTCAAGCAATACCTTATCAACAAAATCCTCAATTTCAAAATTTCCCACCACAAGTTAATCAAAATCCTCAAAATTAAAATGGTTTTGTGCGTGGCCCCCGTAGGTGTCCTTGGTGTGATTCGTTAGAGCACTTTTTGAGAGATTGTGAACTATTGAAGGCTGCTCAGGAGCAACGATTAGTAATAGACATAGACAAGAAAATCTGTGACTATCGATCTAGGCTACCTTTGCAAGGAAATTATGGTAAGGGAGGAATGAAAAAACATTAAAACCATAACAGATGTAGGAACTAGAGGAGTGAAACTAGAAGCTCTTGATGAGCAACAAGTAGAATCAAGTAAACCAACAAAGGAAGGTGACTTTTCCATAGATGCTTTAGTAAGAGCACGAGATGAGATTAGGAGAATAACGGCTTGGGAGTCACCAATAGAAGATCAATCTCTTATTTCTCACATATCCAATGTAGAAGAAAAACGAAAAAGAGATGAAGCTGAGCCTAGTGAAAGAAGAGTGACGCGAAAACAAACCTCAGAGAGAATAGAAACAATCATAGAGTAGGGAGAAACATCACAATCTAAAGATAAAAAACAAGAATCACAACTCAATGAACAAAAGCAAGAGGAGAAACAAAAAGGGAAGAAGACAAAGCAAAGAAAAACAGAACCAAAGCCTTTAGATAAACAAGAACAATCAAAACAAACTGAAGAACAAGCACGAGAACATGAACAAAAACAAGATCTTGAGCAAAAACAAAAGAAACCAAAGAGAAAACCTAAAGCCATCTTGATTTCAGAAATTGAGAGAAAAATAGATCCTATGGAGATTTTAGATGACATTTTGCTTAAGAGTCAAGTGACTATGTCTTTAGAACAAGTTTTCTCTATTGCAAAGCCTGTTTTTAAAGATAACTTTATCGGCCTAATTAAAAGGAAGAGGTTTTCGCTTAATCTAGATATTGAGATGCAAGATTCTCTAGATCAAGATCAAGCTATGAATGAAGCCTAAAACTTTGATGAATCTGATGAAGAGGACTTTGATGATGATGAAGTAAATGTTAATAAAAATTTCTCAGGACCTATTCAACTTGACCATGAAAATCATGAAAACAATCCTGAAAGTCACTTTAAAAGAAAATTTTGTTCTAGAGGTACATCAGAGATGCATGTTAAAATAGGAAATGATAAGAACACTATCACTGTAAATGCATTAGTAGATTCGGGCTCCGAAATCAATGTGATTTCAAGAGAAGTCTATGATAAGTTTCGATGGCCCATAGATAAAGATTGTGGATGGCCTATGAGAACTGCAGATAATGGTGTAGGTACCCTGTATGGATCTTGTGCTAGTGTGCCCATATCCATAGGAGGAATCACAGAAGAGTTTCACTTTTTTATTCGAGATAATTGCTCCTATGAAGTTCTCTTAGGTCAACCCTTTATTTGTGAGAGTCATATGGAAACTAAAGCCATGGATGATGGGTCTACCTATGCTAGATTTAAGTCTAAGGATGGAATGCAATCACTTCAAGTCATGACGGTAGGAGTGAATCATCCTAGGAATCGATTGTCAATTAGAAAGAAACCTATTTTTACTCAAGGTCATGAGCATGCTTGTAGTGATTGTGCACCTCGATTCATGTTTGGAGCTACATATGATCAAAATTTTGGATAGAATCCATTGTTGAGCGGGACAACAGTGATATTGGTTTGACATCTCGCAGCCAACCAACCTGTACAATAGTTTGTCACTTTGTTTTCCACATTCTAGATTAGATTTTCTTCATAAGAGTCAATTGTCCAAGTCTTTTATCCAAAAAACCCAAAAAAATTATAAAAACAACAAAATCATGGAACATGATGAGAACATTGAGCATGTGATTGAAACATCTCATTTTTTTCTCTACTCTGGAGGAGTTAGAGTTATGTCTTCAACAAAATTCTAATTCCCATATTATTTTTCTTTCTTTCCTTGATGAGTATGCTCTAATCCAAGAGTATGCTCTCAATGTTGACAAGTGCTCAAAATTTAACCAAACACATGATGCCTTAGTTGAAACGAAGTACAAAACTGTAGACAAAAAAATCAAACCCATAGCTCAACCTTTACCTCAAGGAAGTAATGAAAAAATTATTGATGTGAAAAATGATCCAGCTCTTCGGGATAAGAAAATCATAGGACATACATTCACGGATGAGACAATCAAACAAGTGAAAATTGGTAGAGATGATGACTTTCTTTTGCGAGCAGAGAGAGATAAATTTGAGAGAGTCATACGTAGCCATGGAAAAGCCTTTACTATGTATCCTCATGAGATTGGTTGTGTAGATCCTAAGCTAGTTGCACCCATGATAATCTTTAATATTCCACATATTCCATGGAATCTTCATCCTATACTAGTTCCAAAGGCTCACTTACCTGAGCTAATGAAACTACTTAAGGAGAAGACAAACATGAGAATTTTAGAGCCATCTTTTGCACCTTACTCAAACAGATGGTTCACTGTGCCTAAAAAGAATGGGAAACTACGTTTTATTCAAGATCTTCAAACTGTCAATAAAGTCACCATAAGGAATGTAGGAACATGACCATTGTAGATGAGTTTGCTGAATCATTTTCAGGACATTCTATCTATTCAATGGGTGATTTATATTCGGGATATGACCAATTCCAATTAGCAATTGATAGTCGTGACAGAACCACAATGAAAACTCCTTTAGGCTTAGTGCGAATGTGTACTTTACCTCAAGGAGCAACTAATTATGTGGCTCATATGATGAATGCTATGAATATGGTCTTACATGCTTTTATCCCTCATATAACCATGCCATTCATTGATGATATTCCAATTAAAGGGAGTGAGGAACGTGTAAAGGACATTACTTTAGATTCATCTGGATGTCGTAAATTTGTTCTTGTCCATACCTCTGATTGTGAAAGAATATTTCAACGATTTGAAGAGGTAGGTCTCACATTTTCCATAGAGAAATCTGTTTTTGGTGTCAACGAGGTGCTTATTGTTGGACATTTATGTGGCCATTATGGTCGAAAGCCTTACCCACAAAAAGTTTATGCCATTAGCAAGATTTCTAAAACATGTAACAACGTGAGTGAGGTATGTAGATTTCTTGGTGCTTGCATCTTTTATGTTATTTGGATCCCACACTTTGCTCATGTTGCTGATTGTCTTTATGACTTGTTGAGGAAGAAATGAAAATTTATTTGGACTGACAAACACACTCAAGCTATGTGTAAATTGAAGAAATTATTGCTTGAAGCTCCAATCCTTAAGCGTGTAGACTATTCTGCTAACAAACCTATTATATTGACTGTTGATACTAGTCCTATTGGTATACATTGGGTCATAAGTCAAGATGATAGTAAAGGGAATAGATATGCAATTAGGTTTGGAGCCAAAATTTTACATGAAACACAACAAAAATGTCCACAGATCAAATGAGAACTATGGGGTATGGTAACAACTCTGAAAACAGACAAAGAATATTTCATTGGTGCAAATGTCAAAGTTGAAACTGATTGTTTGCCTCTCATTGGAATGATAGCAATTGTTCATCTCCTGATATAGCCATGCTTAGATGGATCTCATATATTAAGTTCATAAATCTTGAGTTAGTTCATATTTCAGGTAAGTCAAATTCAGTTGCTGATATGTTATCAAGAGCTAGATTTGATGACCTTGAAAGTGATCTAATAAAGAATGTGAACTTAATTGATTATGTTCCACATATATACGAGTATGAGCAATTTCATGAGTCTGAGTACGAAGATAAATGGAGAGACATAGGAAAGTATCTGAGTACACTACAACCATTACCTAGCTGGACTACGAATAGATTCTGTAACATTAGGAAACGAGCTTATAATTTTTTCCTACGTAACGGTTATCTTTGGAGACATGCTAAGGGTAAGGTTAAGAATCCACAACGAGTCCTAGGAAAGAGAGGTCTTCAATTCCAAGTAATGAAGGAGATGCATGAGACGTTATGGACAGGTCATAAAGGATTTTTTGGAACATATGAAAAAATTAGAAGTGCCTATTATTGGCCTAGGATGTATGTTGACATTAGTAGCTATGTTTCTACATGTTCTACTTGCCAACTTCATTCTTCAGTCAAACATAGAGATCCATTGCATCCTACTTATCCACCCTGTATTCACTACAAGTGGGTAGTAGATCTTGTAACTATGCCTAAAGGTATTGAAAAAATGCGTTACATTGTACTTGCAAGAGAAGACTTAACTAATCATGTAGAGGGACGTGCACTACGATCTAAGACCACTTACAATGTTTGCAAATTCTTGCTTGAAGATGTCATAAGTCGCTTTGGGTACATAGAGAAAGTAGTTGCCGATCGCGGAGAGTTAAATGCGAGAGAAGCTAAAGAGTTCTTTGAACATCACGGTATTCGTTTGTCTCTTAATACTGCATATAATCCAGAGGGCAATGGTAAAATAGAGAGACGACATCCACCTATTGTGAAAGCCAGATCTAAAGCATGTAACGATGACATCAAACAATGGCCTAGATTCTTACGTTTTGCACTTTGGGCAGATAGAATGACGTGCACACGCACTACTGGGTATATGCCTGCTGAACTCATGTACTGTCAAAAACCATTGTTTCCAATTCAGTCTCATATTTCTGCATGGTCAAATTTGCCTTGGTCTGAAAACATGTCTACTAATGATTTTTTGAGTTTGTTTATTAAACAGTTAGAACAAGGTAAATTAAGACTTGATGATGCCGTTGAAAAATTAAGAGAATCTAGAATGAAGAACAAGCAATATTTTGATAAAACTCATCGATTGCGTCCTAAGCCAATTGAAGCAGGAGATTGGGTGCTCATTTATGATAGTACATTTGACTCTCAATATGATGCACGTAAAAAGCTCACTCAATGGTGGTTTGGACCATACATTGTATCAAAATTCAACAACAATGGTACGTATGCTCTTTGTGAATTAAATAGTGTTACACTAAAAAATTTGATTGCAGGTAAAAGGATAAAGTTATTCAAGAAGCGTGATAATGACAAGTACATTTTGGATGAGGACATTAAAGAAGATGACAACAATGAGGCCGATTCATAAACAAGAGTATCCATGTTATAAAAAATAAAAATTAAAATAAAAAAAGGAAAAAAATAAAAAACATATAAAAATATCATTAATTTTTCAAGTTCATGTTGCTTTGTTTTTTTTCAAGTTCATTCTATTTTTTTTTTCCATGCTTGTTTCATGCATGTTTTTTTTCAGTCTTTGCATTGCATTGCATATCCATATCACTTGAGTCAAAAAGGGCAAATGATGATTTCTCTACTTGTGTAAAATTGTATCTTGAGTAGTAATTTATCTACTAAGAAATCGGTTATAATCTAGGATTATGGAAAGATAGGACATGTAGATTTGGAGGTTTATTTGGGTGACATGACTTTCATATATAAACATGCATATGTATCCTGTATCGAAAGCATAATTGTTGAAGTCCTAGCTCCTGCTACTGCATGTTTCTATATCTTTAGTCCACCTCACAACACTTGTATTTGAGTTTAAACGACTGTTCTCTATCATCAAAAATGGTTGTACCTTGTATCGGGGTTTAATTTTTTCCCGTCATAAAAAAAAAAAAGTTGCTACATGTTACCAAGAAGTTTACACTTTCTTCCACCCCAAAAAAGTGATCGTAACCATAAAGTTGCCGAATCATCATCATCATCAAAAAAAAAAAAACCAGCAAGCCAAAGGAGGATAAAGAGGCATAGTAGAATAAATCACGGCTATATAGGCAGATTTATGCATTAGTGGAGTTTAGTTAGATTTCCTTGCACGTTATTAGAGAAAGAGCATATTCATATTTATGTAGGAAAGGAGTTGATCTAAAATAAGCTAAAGATGAAAGATGTCTCTTGAAAATCCTAAATCTTTGTTTATAATGATATTTAAGGTAGATTGCTTTATGAAAAAGGTACAAATTTTTCTTCAACATGAGAGGAACTGATGCTTAAAACGACTCAATACATCCACTTCCACTTCATATTGATGCTTGATTTTTTTCTTTCTTTTTGTCAATGTTGCTTGTTCATTTGCATATATGTTGCCTATTTGTTCATGCATATTCATGTTGCCTGTTTCACTTCTTTCTTTCATCCAAATTTTGCTTCATGTCACGTTACCTACTTATTCATGCATATAATCAATTTTCCTTCCATGTTTCTTATGTTGCCTATAAAAGAATTTGATGCCTTGAACATTTTGTTTTTCACAGATGCTAGAGTGGCGCTTCCGGAGGAATCGCAGGTTTAGTGGGGGCGAATGTCGTCGAGATTTTCTCTCCCCTCTCACTCATGAAGGCCTACAGGAAACACATTCGGTGAAGGTAGCCAGAATTCCCTGAGAAGTCCAAGATGCATCAAGGATGTCTAAGGAAGTTCACATGCAAACTTTGGAAGAAATTGAGCAAATCTAGGGTAGCGGTCAAAGCTGGTCAAACTTTGGAAATTAGGGCAAAAATTTCAATGTCTCCAAATCACATGAAAATTCATGTACTTGTAAAGCCTATCAAAGGTAGTCTATAGCCAGAATTTCACATGAAAATGGATTTTCTAGCACATTCATATGCCATGTGCATTTTATAAAAAATGTAATTTTTTCACTTAGACCCTAAAAGATTTTGTATAGGAATTTCTGTTAGCCATATGGTTTGGCATGTATAAAGATCATATGTGGCTACATATTTGTACAAAGTTTCAAGGCTATCAGAGCTTCCTAGACACCTTAATGCCACCTTGCAAGCTTCCAAATGTACTCAAACTTGTAGAAGGAAGATTCAGATGGGAGTTTTTTCTGCATATTCCTAAAGGAGGCCTTTCAAAACATAGTCCTACAAACTTTTATCTTCATCAAAGGATATTTGAAGGGTCAAAGAGCACAAAATCCAGTTTTCAAGGTCACCGCAGTTTTCTAAAATAAGAAAATGGAAGGCTTGAAGGGCTGCCACATGGCAAAATATGATTGAACCATGTTGTACGGTCAAGATGAGCTCATATTGAAGGGTGGACATGCACTAAAGCATAAAGGAAGGAGGATCCACGAGTTTTTTCATCAAAGAAGACTTTTTTGATAGTTAAAGATCAATAATGCAATGTTTCTCCAAAAATAGTGGCTTATCTTATCCGAATTGATGTCAGCACTCATCCGATGGTCAAGATCATCCCCAAATCCAATGGTGGAGAAAGAAGGCGCCTAGATTTCACTCCTTTACACTAGATTTGATAGAAAGAACAATTCCAAGCCATTGATTTGATTAATAAAATGGTTGTAATCGAAAGTAGTGATCCTAGAGTTGAGAGTTGATTTCTCTAGATCCAAGGGCCCAAATTCATTCAAAAAACTATATAAACCCCCCTCCAAGCTTCTAGAGCATCATTGTTAAGCATCCATAGGGCTCATGCTAGCTTACGGTTTCCTTGAGACGATCACCCTCGGTTGAGCGAGTGAGGATCCAAGGTGGGCTAGTATGAGTATAGTACCTAGTTTCAAATTTAAGTTACAACTCCAATCTAGGATAGGCTCTTGAAACCAGCATCTCTATCTTGACTCACCCTCTGTGGAGCGTGTGAGTGATTTAGAGCTAGTTTTAATGAGTCTTAGACTTCTTTAGTTAGACGTTACAAGCCTAGACATACATAGGGTCAATGAAGTGGAACTCACCTTCTTACGTATGACATTCGGTTGAACTGTCATGGTTTGAAGGTCGGAACCGCCTTTGATCAGTAGACTGCTTAGCTTGACGTATCACGACGATCTTATACATGTATCTTAATTCAAATCCTTTTAATTCATATCACTTGTCAATTGTCTCTTGTCTCTTGTCTCTCAACTCTTAAGTATTTTTACATTTCTTCTATTTTCTTCTATGTGTGAGAAGGCTCCGCAGTATTGCGTTGAACCAGTGAGGATGTTTCATTGAGCTTATGATTAAACTCCATCATCATAATTCACTTGCATGCATATAATCCATAGATACCCATACATATTGATTAGTTTCTGAAAGTGTATAAGAAGCTCCAATATTGGACCATTCTTCCTTTCGAAACTGATTTATGTGTAAGGTTTCCATCTATTCTCGTCATGCATACATATCATCCAAAGAAGACTATGCATATGGATTAGAATTAGGAAGTGTTTAAGAAGCTCCTTCAATGGACCATTCTTCCTTCCAAATGTGATTCGTGTGTATGGTTCTCTTTCATTCTTATCATTCATGTTCATCAATCTAACTTGCACTCCTACATTCCCATTCCCATAATCATTTCAACATCTCTCTCTTCTCCATACTCAACATTAATTTCACTTTCACGTCCTTAAACCTTCTAACATTCATTAGCTTCATACACCCTGTGTGTGCCACGACCAGACCTGATCCACCCGGATTGCGATCACCTCCACACCGGGTTGAAATATCAAAGCATCCCAATGTTCCCATGTAGGGATCAAGCCACAACTTTGTAAAACCCCCGAGGAACCTATCAGGATAATTCATATCAGCATTCGGGACAGACACAACAAACGAACATTCCAATTAGGCCCCATGTGCAGTTTGCTACACCTGGCAATAATTGGAATTATTGACCACCTACGCATGTAGAACCAAGGAATATAATTCCTGTCCATGAGAGACCACCAGCAGGAAGAGGACCAGGAATACCAATAGGATGACCGGTCTTCCCTGTAATGCCTAGACCACGTGAACCAGGAAGAAGATTGAGACCCATATGCATGAGAAACCACTATGATGGCTCTACTGAACCATACAACCACATAGCTGAATTCAAGCAAGTAATAAGAGCAGAACAAGTGGAAGACTTCTTGATTCAATATGAACCCTTTGGCCTAACTCTTACAGACACGGCCTTAGCTTTGTTCCAACCATTAGACCCTAATAACTTCCAAAACATGGAACAAGTCTATCAAGAATTGATAGAAGAATTTACCAAGTCTGGAATTAAAACTAATGCATCCTCATTAATCCATAGTTTTAAACAAGCTCCTACGGAATCGGTAAGATTGGCAGCAAGAAGATTCAAGCAATATGTGGATAGATGCTCTGTTGAAGAGAGACCCACTCAAAACAAAATGGTGTCATTGTTTTTGGAAGGATTAGTGAATGGATCATTGAGATCATTGGTATATGTGAAAAGAGTCCAAAATTTGCAAGAATGTATGAAAGAGTGTATTGACCTAGAGGACAATCTAGCAGAAGATTTGAAAATACCTCAAGGTAGTGTGAAAAGTGAGGATACCGCCAGCAATACGTCAAACCCCAGGAACAATGTAGAGGAAATAGCTGGCTTAGTGGCAAAAAGGCTGAACGTTCAAGGGTAGAGGAACTACCCAAACAATCCTATGAGAGTACCCATTCTTAGAAGATGTGTGCACTGTGGAGGTGATCATCCTTCTCACTTGTGCAATAGGGGAGTAGTTCCACCACCTGCTTATGCTTACAATAGACCACCCGCCCCGGGCCCTATGCATTATTGTAGCATAGAACAAAGGTACACAAATCACAGCACAAAGAACTGCCCTTACAATCGGCAATCAAGACCGGTGCAACCACCTATGAGGCCTTATGGATACCCTCAGAGAGATCAAGGAGGAGAAGCCTTTAGATATCCCACATATCAGTAACAAGCACCAGGACCGCGACCTTATGCTTATCGAGGATACAACCAACCTCAACCTGTGCTAGGACCACAACCACCACACTCTTAGAATGTGGTCCCAGTAAAAATGGCTCAACTTGAAGAGAACCCAGAGAGAGCAATAGTCCCAGCCACACCATTGGCTAGTAACGATGCTTACGACCCATCTTATGAACATAGTCAAGGAAAATATTCCACATATGAGGGCACTATAGTTGAATACGGATAGTCTTACGAGCCATATGTTTATGGTTCTGAAGGACCTGATAGATCTTATGGATATGAGCAAGACTATGTGTCATTAATGTACACAGCTCCCAGAGCACCCGTACCCTCCCGACCAATGAATAGATCACCTGCACCTAGAGGACCATGTTATAGTTGCGGAGGAGATTGTTTTATCAGAGAATGTACGTTACCCAACCCACCACCACCGTAGAGAATTTGGGAAGGATATTGTTGATTGTGGTAAAGAACATCTTTTTAGAGATTGTGCCAAGAACCCCAACAAAGTTAACTCAAATGTGTAGATCAATGTGATAGAAGTAATAGAGTCATCAGGGAGTGATAAGGAGTACACGGTGCCAATAAAAGCAATAACAAGAGCTAAAGCGAGAGAAGCCTCAGAAAGAATTAGAGAGAATGATCATACCCACAAAGACTTGAACATACCCACACCTCAAGTAGTTGCAGACTCTGAAGAGTCTGGGAAAAGTATTAAAAGTAAGCGGGCCCAAAGGTGGAAGAATCGTAGAGAAAGGATGAGAGAAAAGAAACTATAACAAAAGATGGAGAACAAAAATAATGAACAAGGCCAGGAAGAGAAACTATAACTTGAGGGAAACAACAAGAAAGAAAAGTATAAAAACCAAGAGGCAGGATCAGTTCTAGCTCACCCTATGCTAGAAGAGTTAGCCATGTGGATTCAGGCATACCAGGCACGAATAAGAGCAGGACCAACCATTGAACAACATGAAAAGGAATATCCAAGAGGTGACTTAGAGAAAGAAAGGTTGGAGATATGTAAGAAATTAATTGAAGTGGCTCAACAGACCCTAGAAAGGCCTGTTCAGCTACTACCAAACTCAAGAATTCCCGACAAAGAATTCCAAGAGTATGTTACCCCTAATGATCCCAAGAAAGGAAGAGAAGATGGGACCTGTGGTGAAAATTACTGCGAGAATAAAAGAGAAGGATCTGTTGTCCCCGAAGTCGACGGGGATTGGCCTAAAGACTTGTGGGCAAGAGTCCAAGAAGACAGATGGAAGAGAGCAGAAGGAATTGGACCTCCCTTTGAGGAGTTAGAAGCAAAAGGTGAATTTGAAGCATCAATACCTGAAGTAAACTCAGAAGGATTGTTACAACTAGATGAGAGCAAAAATGTTGAAGACAGTGGGAAGGCTTTGCCGAACTACACGGGAGAATATGAACATAATTCTGAATTATATTGCATCCCCTCAGTGAGAAGAAAAGAGCAGAACCCATCGATTCAAACATCAGACATTATACAACATCTGAAAAAATTAAAAATCCCTTGCACGCTAACGTTGGAAGAACTATTGAAAGTAAAACCACAATTGAAGGAGAAGCTAACTAGTCAACTGGAGACAAAGTCAGACGCAAATGAGACGCCGGATGGAGCTACCACAATTAAAATCCCAGTCAATAAGGTTGGAGATTTCAGTGAGGGAGATGAAGGAAACACATGCCTCCCCATCACTTATAGAGGTTACACCACTAAAGCCATCTTAGATTCGGGGGCAGGAGTAGGAATTGCGACCAAAGAGGTCTGGGAAAAATGGGGAAAACTAGCTTTAAGACCAACCAGGATGAAGATTCAAATGACAGATGCGCACTTTGAACGACCCCTAGGAATATTAGAAAAAGTAACTTTTACTACCTGCGGAGTTGAATTCGAGCACACCTTAGCAATATGTCAATTTGAAAAGGCTAGTAATTATGAGATGATACTGGGAAGGCCTTTCATGAGACAACTTAAGGTAGTGCAAGACTGGGGAAAAAATGCTGTATCCTTGCAGCATGAAGGAACCATGACCAGAATAAATATCCATACATACATATATCAAGACGTTCCCCCCCTACAATGGAACCTGATACATAAGGAGGACGATGATCAATCGATTCACAGTATAGGTTCGAGTAAACAAACATGGATGAATGAAGACACTCATCTATGGATATGTCAGGTAGCTAAAAGGGAAGAAGAAAGGAAGAAAGGTTGGCAGCAAAGGCAGGGAGTTGCTAGATCTGTACAAGATCCAGCTTACATGCCTCAAATATTCCTAGATGAAGAATTCGAACCTCATGGTTGGATGGAGATTTTATCTACTCTTGATGTGTGTAAACAAAGAAGTGATAACCATGAATGAATGCATTGATGAGGAAGGATATGATGTAAGTTTATATGTGGTCATTCTCCAAGAAGCCGAAGAAGGAGAAGTAATTGAAAAAGAATGGAAGGAGGATTATGAGAGCATTGAAATGGAACATGAACAAATTGAGGCAGAAAGCGAAAATCAAAGAGTAAGTGTCATAAGTAATGGGTTGAATCAAGGAATGACACAAGGAGAAGAACTTGAACTAGATAAAGCAAACGAAGAGGGAGAAAACAAGCCTCATGATCAATTCGAAGTACCTGCCCACGTCAAGAAATATGAGGTAGAAGAGAGGAAGATTGCTATCCAAATCCCAAAACAGGAAGCACAACGAGGAATATCATATGACAACAAAGAACAGACCAAGAAAATAGTAGTAGCTTTGGAGGAAGGAGAAGAGCGATGCACTTTTATAGGACAAGATGTTTCATTGGAGGAAGAACAAGAGTTAATACAACTCATAAGAGAATATAGGGACATCTTTGGTTGGACATATAAGGATTTAAAAGGGGTAGATCCCTCTATCTATGCCCATAAAATCCCTATGACATCAGAAGCCAAACCTTCCAAACAAAGACCATACACTTATAACGATGTTTACTCAGCGAAAATTAAGGAAGAGATAGATAAGTTGTTGGATGCGGGCTTCATTTATGAAATCGAGCACATGGAATGGGTATCACCTTTAGTGGTCGTGCCAAAAAAGAATGGCAAGTTAAGGGTATGCATTAATTTGAAAAAAGTAAATGCCGCCACCATACGGGATAGTTACCCATTACCTATCACCGATCATCTTTTGGAAAGGGTTGCAGGAAAGGAAGTCTATACTTTTCTGGATGGCTTTTCAGGGTATAATCAAGTAGCAATTGCTCTTGAGGACCAACATAAGACAACTTTTGCAACTGAATGGGGAGTTAATGCATTTAGGGTTATGCCTTTTGGGCTAACTAATGCCCCAGCTACTTTCCAAAGGTTAATGTGTCACGTGTTCAAGGAATTCTTAAGGAAGAGTACGGAGCTATACGTGGACGATTTATGCACCTATTCATCTATATGATCGGAACATATTCCTGAACTTAGAAAGATTTTTGCCAAATGTTGACAATATAGAGTTTGCCTTAATCCAAAAAAGTGCGTCTTCATGGTTCGACAAGGGAAGATATTAGGGAACATCGTCTCTAAAAATGGAATTTCCACGGATGAAGATAAAATCAAAGTGATTCTGGATTTGCCAACACCAAAGACTGCTAAAGAAGTGCAAGCATTTATGGGACATTGCGGATACTATCATAGATTTATCCACATGTATGCCATAATTGCTAGACCTCTTTATGCATTATTATCTCAGTTTATTTGGACGAAAGAATGTGAAAAGGCCTTCAACGAATTGAAGAGTTGCTTGAGTTCAGCAACAATCCTCCGAGTGCCTAATTGGAATAAACCATTTCATATTCATGTGGATGCTTCCAAGTTTGCCATTGGATGCATCTTAGGGCAGCCAACAGATACAGGAAAATTAGACCACCCTATAGCCTATGCCAATAAACAATTAAATCAAGCAGAGTGCAATTATACCACCAGAGAGCGAGAAGGTTTAGGGATGGTGTATGCAGTAAAGAAGTTTCAACACTACTATTGGCAAACAAATTCAAATTCGTCATCGATCATCAAGCCCTACTGTACTTAGCCAATAAGCCTTGTAATAGAGGATGACTAGTACGATGGTTTCTATTGCTGATGGAATTTGATTTTAAAGTAGAAGTCAAGAAGGGGAATACACACATCAGAGCAGATAACCTATCAAGAATGACACATGGAGAGCCCCCCACAAGAGTACCAGATGATCTACCAGATACTTATCTTCTCAATCTCGAAGTATGTCCCCAATGGGAAAAAAAGTTGATCCCTATCCTCACATACAGACCTAAACATGGGATCACTACAAACAGAAGTCAAGAGTTATGGAAGACTAAAAATCTCCACATCATTGCTGGAAGCTTATACCACCAAGATCCAAGTGGGTTACTCTTGAGATGTGTGGAGGAAGAGGTGTGGCTTCAAAAAGCACATGTAAATCAATGGAAAACTCATCTAAATGCGAATGGAACATGGCAAACACTGAAGAGATTAGGCATATACTGACCAACCATGCATAGGGATACACATAACTATGTATCTACCTGCCCAACTTGTCAAGAACAAAGGCCAGCAGAGAACTCTACTCTATGTTACTCCACTGTAGCACCAAGGTGGAGTGTGCCTCTGGTAAAATTCTTGAAAACCCAGGAGTACCTAGAAGGAGCTATTCTAACAAGAAAACGTGCCATCACAGAGCAAAGCAAGGACTTTGTTCTTATAGGAAAACAACCCTTCAAGAGAGGATGAGACAATCATCTACGAATGCGCATTCATGAAGACGAGTACCTTCTATCTTAGAGATGGCTCATATGGGAGTTGCAAGAGGACAGTTTTCTGCAAATAAAACTGCAAAAATGATTTTCGCATGAATGTGGTGGCAAACTCTACATCAAGATGCAGCCACTTACGTCCAAAGATGCGATACCTGTCAATGAACAAAGTATCCTATTAGAAGAGATGAAATGCCACTAAAGCCTATGATGAGTGCCAGAGCATTTACCGAATGGGGAATAGATTTTGTAGGACCTATTAGTCCACCAGCTAAAGATTCTCATGCCAAGTACATAATTGTAGCAACGGATTATTTGACCAAATGGGTAGAGGTGAAAGCAACCAATAAAAACGATGCCAGGACTATGGCTAAGTTTCTCTTCGAGAACATATTCACTAGGTTTGGATTGCCTATTGAACTTGTGAGTGATAGGGGCACACACTTTGTCAATGAAGTGATAGAAGCTCTAATGAATGAATTCTTAGTGATTCATAAGAAATCAACCCCTTATCACCCACAAGCCAACGGACACGCTGAAAGTTCAAACAAAATTTTATGCATAGTCCTCACTAAGATTGTTAACAATGGCAGATCTGATTGGGACAAGCAATTACATCATGCTTTATGGGAATTTTGAGTAGCCTACAAAACAATCATAGGAACTACTCCCTTTAACCTAGTGTACGGACAGAATGCCATCTTGCCGGTTGATTTCCTGGTACCTACTCTCAGAGTAGCTGCAAATTATGAATGGACTGGACATGAGTTATCAAATCAAGTGGATCAAATAGAAAAGTTACACGAAACAAGATTGCAAGCTCTGGCAGGTATTTACACTGCAAAAAGGAGACATAAGGAATATTTTGATGCTCACATTAAAGATAAAAACCTGAAGGAAGGAGATCTGGTCCTGGTTTATACTTTGAAGCAACATGCAAAGAAACTACAAAAAAGAGGATATAGCCCTTCATAATCAATCTTATATCTACCAGCGGAGCCATCAGCCTAGCAACCGTAGATGGAGAAGTATTGCCAAACTATAAAAGTGGTTGTCCTATAAAAAAGTATTAGAGCCATTAAGAGAGGAAATAATGTCACGACTTCTAACAGCTAAAGATAGGCGAGAAGAGGACAAAAGAATATGAGAAGAAGCAAGACAGGAAGCTCTAGAACGAATAAGAAAAAAGAAGGAATGGATGAGAGAGAGAGATGAAAGATATCGACAAGGAGATGAACTCATCCCAATGGCTAACTTTAGAGCCTTTGAAAACCTAGGACAGCAAACAAAGCAACCATATTTGAATTTGGGTGCTGGAACAGAAGAGTACCACTTGGTGGATGCACTCATTGACATAGGAGCAGCTGTTAGCTGTATCAAGTCTTCGTTGACTCAAAAACTCAAGGAAGAATTATGCCCATCTAAAGCACAACTTATTGGAATAGGACGAAAAGTTACTAAATGCATTGGCGAGATTACCTCGTCACTACATCTCTGAAATAACATGATGCAACAAAAACTCTTGGTGTGTCATGATCAAGACTTATTAGAAGAACTTATGTTGGGTCAAGAATGGATATATGAATATGAAGTGACTATCCAATTAGCCTTGGGATACATATTGGCCAAGATAGGGCACTGTGAGGTATTCAGCATGTTAAAAGAACGACCTGTCAAAGCCAAATGTATAGGCTCGAGAGATCACTCACACATGCATGATGATGAATGTACATTCACCTCCACTATTTAAACCCCACCATTAAGTACCTCATGTGAGAATACACCGAATCTTAGTCTCACACTCTCCTAAACCAGTGAACCTCACTACTGGCATCGTTTTCAATAAAAGCCCATGTGTGGAATCGAGCACAAGCGCGACGAGTCATCAAGACTGTCACAAATTTTCACGCATTAGAATCCATCCCATTCCTCACACTAGGCAGGCTTGGATTAGAAAAGACCAGGTGACAACATATCATCAACAACGGAGCTATATTCTACACTGGAAACGACAACAGTGCAAGAATACAAATCCACAAAGAATTGCTAAAGTATGGATACCAAAGAAAGTTATTGCCGCCTAACCGACGAGAACATAGATATGGATCCCTAAGTTATATGCACCAACGACGATCATCAAAGGCAAAACATCAATGAACACGAAGAATTAGTAAGACATGAAAGTGAAGAATCAAGAAATCGGTAAATACAGGAATGCTCCGAAACAGAGATACACAACAAAAACAATTCAACGATTTGAAGGGCTGGCAAAGCAAAAGTATGACTTGAGAATTACACCATACCCTAGAAACAATGGAGATACAGTCAGCTGTCAGAAATTAAAATAGATATGGATACCTAAATGTCGATCAATCTGCATACATCGACCAAATACTTCAATTTGCACACATCTTGAGTTGCAAGAGTCCCGAGCATGCACTATAGGGCCATATTACAAGGCCATGCATTCGGCACCTATTCTTCTTCTACGGGATAGTGAAGCACATTTCCCTCCTAGGGAATAGGAGAGCGCTTGTAAAATAATCTCAAGAAAAATAACTAATCATACAATAAAAGCTTCGGCTAGGTACTAACGCTTTTGTTTTCTTTTAGAAAGAAATAGAAAAAATATCTATGTATGAAGAAAAATACCAGGTACTACCTTTCTCACATCCACAGAAAAGGGACGACACATGTCACCCGGAGAGTTGCCAAATTCATGAAGGATAAGTAAAGGATACCTCATGATACTAGCCTTACACTGATTATTGGTATGTATTCAAATGTTGAGGCTACGCAAGAGGAAGAGGTCCTGCTTCTTCCCTTGGAATCGATTTTTAAAGCGAGAGGTCGTTGGTTCCTTGAAGACCAGCCTGTGGTGGATCTTCTTTTCATGGCCACCATCAAGATTATGGATAGGGACCACTACTTCCCTATCATGTCACAAGATTTTCAAACCATCATACAAGGACTACCGCGCATCATAGATTTTTGGACAAGAGCAGGAATTGATGCATTTCTGCGACCTCCCATATACTTACTAGATTTTCAAAGATGCACACAAGTTATGAACATGCTCCAGTCAGTAGTAGATAAGCCATCAATTCCGGAAGCTAAAGTGCTCAACAAAACAGGTACATGGAAAACAATTCGATTCACTCATGAAGTCATCAATAAAGCTTTTGGATGGAGTCAAGATGGTCTCACTAATGTCAAATATGAATGTCATGATGCAAAAAGGAAAACCTTTCTGGAAATCAACACGACGGATATAGAAGAATCGGTTAGATTGGTACATTAGCATTTTTGTTTTCCCAGCATGAATAGATATACAGCGCCTCAGAAAATCAAAGTCCAATTGCTCTCCCATGCGATGAGGCAAGTTGGAAATCAAGTAAATCTTACTCCATATATTCAAGACCGCCTATTCGAAGCTAAGAAGAAATGGAGTCAGAAGAAGTTTTGGAATGGAAGTTCGGCATTGACTTTGCTAATTTATGAGGCTCTCAAGATGAAAGAATGTCTACGTTTGATGCCAAACTCCACAGAAATGGCAAAATATGTAAAGTTGGCTACTGTTCCAAAGAAAAAGAAAATAGTTATCTCCAAAGAAGAAGTGGGAACAAGTTCCAAGAAACCAATGAGAGGGGCTAAGCGCGTTAGAGATGAAGCTGTGCAAGAAACTCCACAATCCAAGTGAGCACATACACTACTAAAGATCCCTCTGACACAACCGCCTATCACAAAAAGAGATCTTTCAGCAGCACTAGAAGAAATGCATACGTACATGCGGGGTCAAGTGAACCTCAATGTCCAAGGACATCAATATAGACAGGCAAGGCAAGGGCAGCAACAAAAGGACAAGGAACATACTCCAGAACTAACTGCCAGGTATAAAGAATTGGGACTGGAGGATTCAAGTTCTAATGAGGAATCTAGTCGTGAGAAGGACACCTTGGACACTGACATAAGAACAAAAACAAACAATGAGGAATGGACATAGATAAACCAGGTTGAAGTCACTCCCGGCAATCAACAATCATGTATACAGAACCAGGAAGCATCCACTGAACAAACACACATCATTCAATTGAACGAAAAGTCACAAATCAGCATAAAGGAAGCTTCAATCACACATAAAGATGCAGTGCCACCCATAAAAGAAGAAATACAGACAAGTGTGGAAAAAGAAAGGTGTTTACAACTAAATATGGAACAAATTGTGATTGAGATCCCCGATGACATGCCCCAAGGTAAGACAAAAGGTAAGGAGGCTGAGCCAAAGATACAACTTCATATTTGGCAGCCCCACGACACAACATTGCATGTGGCACAAGGAAAAGATGTTACCATAGGTGAAGAACCTAGCATCTCGATAACATGGTTAAATGTCAATGTTACTCAACTAAAACCAATAGTCAAATAGATGATACAAACGGCCATGGATACGCAGCATCAAATGATGGAAACAGACGTAGATTATGACAAAGCCATGCGAGAAAAGAATCAATTTCAAGTGATGAGTGAATAATTATCTGTGCAGTTGATCCAAGTTCAACAAGTGGTTTCAGCTAAAGAGACGGAAATAATAGAAGTCAAAGGACAATGCACTACACTAATGGAGCAGAATCACAAGCTCCATGAACAACTGATGGAGCTACAAAGACAATATGAAGCAAGTGAAGCGGACAAAGACAGAATGAAGACTAGAAGCAGTCTATTAGAACACAACTCAAAGTATATATGGAGGAAAATGATAATTTACGCAATAGGAATAAAGAACTAATGAAGGCCTTGTTATACGACCAACCAATTGAGAAACAAGAAATAACAGCAATCGACCAGCAGGAATTGAAAAATCAAATTGCAGCGTATGAAAATCTGCTGAAACATGAGCGAAGCCTAAGAGAAGAATGGGAACAAAAGTACATGCAAGACACAAATGAGCTTAGGAAACAACTCAAAGCTGCTGAAGAAAAGCTCTTGGTAATCTATAATGAAGATGTGGATCAAATAGCAGAAATCGGCAATGAGCTTCTCGTGGCTAAAGATGCGCTCCAGACAATCTTTCATGAAGTTAAAGATAAGACTAAGAGTATTGCACAATTGGAAGCTCAAGTAGAACAAAAAGCAAACATCGGGACACCAATAGAGCCACAACCAGAGAATCCTACTGACGAGGTAGAGGTACGTCCTCCATCTCCCCCGATCTATCATTCTCCAATAAACGAGCAGATGGCAGAACAGTGTGATGATCATCCCATGCCATATACTACAGAAATAGGTCAGAAGGAGAGGGCACTATTGGTGTCCCGATTGACAAAAAAGTTTGAAAATGAAGTTGTCAAAGTCATGAAAGAAGCCAAAATTAAAGGAAAAGACTTTGATACAATAATGAAGCCTTTCAATATTCCGTATGGGCTCTTGAAAGAGAAAACATGCCAATATATAAAGAAGATCACACAAAAGGATCCAGATGAGCAGTTACACTTCAACGACAATACATTCAATTACACTCAAGAAGAATTTGAGGCTGCACAACCTTTATGGAGAAGGAAATTTTTGGAGAAAAATCCTACTTTGCGGGTGCACTGGCAAGCAACACCATATTTATTATAGGTAAATCCTTCTTTTTTCCCAACACCACGTCGTAGAGAAGCACGCGAATTTTTGGATATGCAAAATACTGGTGTACTCAATAAACAATGGCTGAAGTACCCGCTGCTTCCAAGTCCACCTCACAATTACTTACCGACTGAGGATTACATGGTGAAAACAATTGAATATTGGCTACATAGATATGCAACAGTACCCGATCTAACTATCAAGATGACTAATAAAATCCTCAGCATGATACTTACAGTTTTGAAAGTGTTCAAACATGCAGCATATACATTTTTAAATTTCATTGGCATTAACCCGGGCACATATATCCTTATTTTTTATCTATTTGTTATGCCCAACCGCCCAACAATCATGGCGTATTATTCACGACTCATGTTCTTATGAAGTCAATATATGCAAACCTCCAAGGAAGCATTTTTTATCAGAATTTTTGAAATTGATTCCGAGATTTTCATAAAAATGTCAACGAATCTTAATGCTAGAATAGTGGCATATGAATTGAGCTTCTTCGTAGATCATAGATAGCCACCACATGACGGTGTGAAACCCGAACAATGGAAGCAACTACTGTTACATGAAGCTAATCTCCTTAATGAGACTGAGCATAAGGTTTACAGAATGTACTCCTGCCACATTCCAAAGCTTGTCGAGGACGATAGAGTTCAGGAGGGGGCAGTGTTGAAGGAGAGTCCAGCAAAAAGAAAAGAAGAAGAAGACCAAGAAAGAAGCTTCAATAAAGGTATTATATCTGAAGGCATATCTCTGCAGGAAGCCCGGCAGAGGCATGCAACACCCATCTCTGCAAAGAGCCCCGCAGGGGCATACAACAGGGGAAGGCATGTAAGAAGCAAGGGCGGATCAAGGCCAACAGGTATCCATGAAGAAGTGCAAGAAGATATCAGGCAGATCCAGAGCCCCAAGAAGGTGCTTCAACCTCTTGATCTTCGGAAGGTCCATATCAAAGGCTGAAGATCCACACCTTCATACCTTCCATTGGTTGCATGCGTGGCAACCCGATTTAACACAACAACCCAAAATTATAATAGCGATTGGAAAATGAGACTACAAATTAATCGTAGTTCATCTCCACGGGTTGTGAGTGGAGGAAAGAAATAAACGAGCTATAGACAAGAAGCGAAGCCTATCAAGGGATGACAGAGACAAAGAGGGGGAGAGTGTTGCAGAGCAAAGAGGTAGAGAAAAAGAAGGGCGCTAAAATTTTTTCGAATTGGACACTTTTTTTTTTGTATGATAGTCATTTTGTAATATATTTTCCGATGTAAATGCACTACAAGAGTCCTATAGATGCATACCCATAGAGATTTGTATTTTACCCTTGTAAATTAGTAGGAAATTAGCCTTTTAGTTAATAAAGTGCCGATCTCTTGTGTGAAAAGACCATTTTTAGGGCACATGTATATAAGTCAATTTGTGACTCTTTGTAAGCACTTTTTGGCCATTGTGAGAATGAAGAGCACAGAATTTTGAATTTGTGTCTTCTCCTCTTTGTATCTTCTTCCTTGTGAGCTTGTATGCATGTGTGATGCTTGGAAAGAGTGCTTAGAAGTGTTTTCTATCCATGAAAGTGCTTGTTTACTATTGGTAATGTGTGTGCGAAGTGTAGGAAATGCTGAAGTGTAGGAAGATCAATCTTGTGACTCAGTATTTTGCTCATAACTTGAAGCAAAAGTGTTAGAATTGAGTGAAAAGACCACCATTGGATGCTTCTTCTCAAGAGCTTCAAAACTAATCCGCTATTTCCTATATTCGAAGTTCGGAGCTGAGAAAAAAGCTCGATTTACTGTTGACTGCTGCTCCAAATGTCGCTACACCATAACTGATCCGTGAAACTTGTTTGGAATAGATTATGCTTGTTTGCACTTTGTGAGAGTTCATTTGCATTGACCATCTTTTGAATGCATGTCTTCATACACTCGGCTAGGTTTTGATACTCCTTGGATTGATAATTAAAGTGTAAGTCCCCACTATATGTACTTGAGGGGGATCGAGGTATAGTCTCTTTCTCCACAAGTCCCTAAGTCGGTACTTAGGTGCACAATATCCCATCTCTAAATTCCTTGTGATTATGATCCATATCAATGCTTCTAGTTTGTGGTCCAAAAATTTAAAGTCCAAATTCCTAAAAGTACACTTTGAAGTTGCGAATCCTTTCTCTCATATACCAACTCTTAAGTAAGCGTACTAGAAATGCATCTTCATGTCTAGAATGTGTTATAATTGTGAAGATAAACTCAAAAATAGATTAAATTTAGATATGCTATAGATTCTGTAGTAGAGTGTCTACACCAAGAGAAAAATTGAAAATTGGAGCTTCCAATATGAAATAACCATGTCTTCATCAAACACATGTAGCAATATCTTACGAATCCTCATGAGGGATTGTTATGAGAATTAGAGAGCATTTGAACTAACCTCTATTTCCTTCAACTCTTGGACATTAAAATAATCTCAAAGAGTAATTGTAATGGTATACATTTCAAAGAGTTTGGACATTGTATCCTTCTAGAATATCCAAAATATGTAGGCCCTCTACCTGCAATATTTAAAAATGTTTTGCTTTGTCTCTTTCATCTGTTTCCTAAGTGGAGATAGATCCTATCATGACATGTAGTGAGCATGATTATCCCATGGTAGTGCTTTTTCTAGAGTCAAATCATTTATATTGGATGAATAACTAAGAGAGCCAATCACCTCTAAGTGTTGTAGTCTTTGCCTCTTGAAGAAATTTTGTAAGTTGCACTTTTGTGTGTGGAGATTGTTTGAACTATGTGGAAGATGCATATCTAATACACGTGCATAGGGATGATCAACCACACAATTTCTAATTATAAATTAACAGTAATCACGTTGCAAACACACCCTTATCACTTGCTTCATGCCTTCACAAACATTAGCAACAGCTCAGTCCAAAATTTTTGAAACTTGGAAGGATTTAATAAAAGCATTTGAGATACATTCTCCCCAAATTTGAATCAATTTGGGACTTCTTTCAAAGTGGAACATCCAAATCATTCTAAAGCTCTTGCCTCTCTAACTATGTCCATCAATTATATCTGAAACTTTTCAATGATGAGACATGTTTATGCCTATAATTACACATGCTCATTCACTTCTTCTTATGAGTTCATGACATGGATGCATATCCATGCACATACAAATAATTTAATAGCATTGAAAAGAAATTTTCTACCTACATCACTTCATAGAAATAGATTCTTTAAATACCATCCACTTGTCAATGACATTATACATCAATGAATGTATATCTAATCATTGTGCTTCTTGAAAACTCTTTTAATTATTTTGTTAAAACTGTCAGGGGAGCACTAGATTGTGCTCTCTGACTATAGTAGACAAGATTTTTGAAATACACTTATGATTACAAGAACACCCACGTAGGGAAAATGATACAAGAATATGTGATTGATACAAGATGTCCCACAACCCGGGACCAATAGGTATGGAAAACTGGACTAGAGATGATACAGGAGATCCCACAACCCGGGATCGTAAGTATGAGACAAGATATCTGGAATACAAGAACTCCCTTCTGGGAGATGAACTGGACACACGAAAGAACTCGACAGGATCTCGTACTATGAGATTACAAGGGGACAAGATAGGATGTCCAAGAACTAGACTAGAACAAGGAACAAGACAAGAACTAGAACTGGAACTTGAAGTGTGCTTACTTGGCGGTCACGACTCCTTGAGCTCCCAAGATTGGTATTGGCAAGATTGATTATGAATGTGGCCAACCCCTCCTTATATAGGTTTTCAAGGGCGGTTCATGAAAGGCGGTTACGAATTGATGATGTCATCGATGATATCATCAATTTGAAACATGAGCTCTGGATATCCGAATCAGGCAAGTAGACAGTCGATCTTAGGGTTTTGGCACGTTCTGGACGCAATGGAAGCATTAGTTTCACAAAAATCTAATCCAATCATGAGATATAGAAATTGACATGGAATCTAAGGTTTAGATGGTTTCCTTTGTGTCCATGACATCACCTCCCCCTCAAGCGACGAGTTCCACGAGGAGCGGCCATGTTCTCTAACTTGGGTTTCATTCGATTCTTCTTATGGAATTCAGGAACCTTGACTTTTGCTCTCTGAAGATTTTCTGTAAGTTCACAAGTATGATCACCGATGTCATATGCTTTCCAATGAATAAAACATTCCAATTGTCCTCCCGAGATTCTTGAATCTAAGACATGATTAACCTCGAATTCTTCATGATCCTTAATCTTGAAAGGTGGTGAAGGACTGGGTCTCCCTTGAGCTTCCTTAGCTTCATGACAAGATATGTCCTTTGAGCTTTTAGTGGTGTGTTGTAGTTTTTCCAAGATCTTTGATGGAGTGCCTTGAGTAAGCACACCTCCTTGATTGAACACGAACTCCTCTTTGTCCTTTATCTTCTTGTTATCTTCATAATTTTTATGCTCCATATAATGTGTAGTGACTTCTTGGCCTTCAAAGATTCTTGATTCAGATTCTTGAGGAATAGTGTCTTCTTTGTTCAAGACTTCTGACTCTTGGACTTGGATTTCTTTTAACAACTGATTCTCACATTGAATTGCTTGATTGATAACATCCTCCAAGGTGTTTGCTTGAGGCATGGATAGCAAGAGATATTTGACTTCAGGATTGAGGCCACTTCGAAACTGATTAACCATGTAGTCTTCTTGATATGTAGTTCCACGAAACAACATCTTGATATTCAAGGCATAGTCTGAAATGGATCGATCATCTTGTCGTAGCAATCTTTTCATCTTTTGGACATGTTCGATCAAGTCCTTTATGGTGGATTGAATCTCCTTGCATAAGGAATCCATGGTGCTTGGTCTTGATGAAGATAGTCTTGCCAATGTCAGGGGAGCACTAGATTGTGCTCTCTGACTATAGTAGACAAGATTTCCGAAATACACTTATGATTACAAGAACACCCACGTAGGGAAAATGATACAAGAATATGTGACTCATACAAGATGTCCCACAACCGGCACCAATAGGTATGGAAAACTGGACTAGAGATGATACAGGAGATCCCACAACCCGGGATCGTAAGTATGAGACAAGATATCTGGAATACAAGAACTCCCTTCTGGGAGATGAACTGGACACACGAAAGAACTCGACAGGATCTCGTACTAGGAGATTACAAGGGGACAAGATAGGATGTCCAAGAACTAGACTAGAACAAGGAACAAGACAAGAACTAGAACTGGAACTTGAAGTGTACTTACTTGGCGGTCACGACTCCTTGAGCTCCCAAGACTGGTATTGGCAAGACTGATTATGAATGTGGCCAACCCCTCCTTATATAGGTTTTCAAGGGCGGCTCATGAAAGGCGGTTACGAATTGATGATGTCATCGATGATGTCATCAATTTGAAACATGAGCTCTGGATATCCGAATTAGGCAACTAGACAGACGATCTTAGGGTTTTGGCACGTTCTGGACGCAATGGAAGCATTAGTTTCTCAAAAATCTAATCCAATCATGAGATATAGGAATTGACATGGAATCTAAGGTTTAGATGGTTTCCTTTGTGTCCATGACAAAAACATACATATGTGAGCATGTGATATTTTAATATTCATGTATGTATGTGTTTATATATATATATATATATATATATATATATATATATATATATATATATATATATATATATATATATATATATATATATATATATATATACACTGTGAGCCGCTGGAATGTAATCCTGAAAAGTTGCACGCATATCGAAAGGGCATAGCGCAACAATTGTAACTTTTTAATTAATGAAAAGAAGCGTGCATGAGACAAAGGGTATTTTGCCGGACTGTGGTGTGGGCGAATGCCTGAAGTGGAGCGTAGCGCGCATTGTGGACACTCTGAGTATTCTGTCTCTCTGTAATTAAGTTTAGTGATGTGTTAAGTTTTGATGAAGTATGAAGTTGAGCGATATTGCGGTAAAATGATGAAGTGTGCGTTTATGCATATTGCGATGAAGAACGTTGTAATGTGCAGAACAGATACATATTTGAAGAATAATCTAATTGAATGCGTTAAGTTGGTGTAGTGGCATATAATTGAATCTGTAGATTTGGGAAAATACAAATAGGGCCTCTGTTTTACAGACCCCTGACCATCCCAAGAACCCAGATTTGATAACAGTTAAACATCAGCTTAATGTTTAACACTGGCCCCATTTGTGGGAAATGGGTTAAAGACTAGCCCCATTTGTGGGAAAAGGTTAAAGACCGATGAAGAATCCTTTGATATATGACGGTAACACATTTGGGCGAATCTTATCCCAAATATCAAAGTGATCCACATCTATGGGCAGTTCCGAATTTGTTAGGAACACCCTCTGGTGGTAGAAGTGAAGAACAATCAACTTCAGTTGCAGAAGGTCAAGTCTAGTAAGCCAGTGGCAATTTCAGTGGCAGTTCGGTGCTGTGTAGAAGTAGTTCGGTAGACTTCCACGATAATCCAGTGCGTTTCGGTGATAGTATGATACATTCTGAAGATAGTATGTTAGTTTCTGCTTGTATTTCGGCGTTGTCCAATGACAGTTCAGCGTTACCTGTTGACAATTCGGTGATCTTCGGTGACAGTTTGGTATTGTTCGGTGATAATTCTGTGATCTCCGGTGATAATTCGGTGCTCTCCGGTGATAATTTGGTGATCTTCGGTGATAGTGCACTATTGTTCGGCAAGAATTTACTGTATTCATCGTTTTTAGGTGAAACTTTAGCCAATTTCGACACTAAGGTTGAGAAAGGGCTGTTAGATTTTGAGTTAGGTAATCGGCTCAGAGACATTTTTGGATCGAAAAGTTGGCAAAGTGACCATACGGTCCAGGAACATCAAGAAATCCATCCCCAAAGTTCAGGCAACATGAGTAGTTCAGAGCAACAACAACAACAGCAGCAACAACAACAACAACAACAACAACAACAACAGATTATTCCACCGCGTTCGGTGCCGGCCGGAGTCACGTACACAAAATTTGGAGGTTTTTTGGGAGATGATCCTGATGCGCATGTGCGGACATTTGAAATTAATTATGCAGTTTTGAATTACCCAATAGAATCTGCTTATAAATCCATTGTGTTCCAGTCAACTTTGGTTAATCAAGCTGCTCGTTGGTTAATCGATTATGACTTCAATCATTTCTGGCAGTACGATGACGTGAAGGATGCATTTCTGCAACGATTCTGGTTAAAGAAAAACCCAGCAAAAATTTTTGATTACTTGCAGAATAACAGGCAGAAGCCACACCAGAATGTACAAGACTATGCCACTCTATTCCGGACTCATTTACGGCAGTTACCACCAGCACATGCCAAGTTACCAGACAACATCATCACTCAGTGGTTCATAAATGGATTAAATCCCCAATTGAAACAAATTATGATCATACGATGTGTGGGCGGAATGACCTTGGATGTCGTAATCGCTATGGCATGACAATTAGAAAATAAAGTGGGTGGATTCATTGAAGATCTAGAGTGGTTGAAGGCATCCAAGCATTCAAACCAGGACCCTCTGAAAGAAATTTACTGTACTCAATGTAAAAACACAGGACACAACATCTCAGCCTGCGCTTTGAATCAAATGTATTGTGCCTTTTGCCATACCGCGGACCATGCTACGGAGACCTGCCCTTATAACACAAGGGTACAGAGTAGAGCGGTTGTCAATGCTATCATTCAGGAACAAGGGCAACCGGAAGTCATTACGTAACACCACAAATGAGGAATACTCCTTACCAAAGATACAAGGGTTATAGAGGAGCTCGGTGGAATGCAGATCCATCAGGTGAAGGTGCATCTCCTCCACCACCTAAATGTCATTTTTGCAGTGAAATAGGACATATCCGTAGGTACTGTAAAGATGCGACTGAGTACGATAAAAGGAAAAAGGAAAGACAACACCCGATGGCAAATATGGTGTACATTTTAGCAGTCGACACTCAAATGCTAGTGGTGCGAACATGCTCGGGAAAGCAATTACAGCGAGCTACGAAGATTTTTGAACCTGGAATTCATGAACAACAGAAGGTGTTTAATAAAGCAAGCAAGTGGGCAACCCAAGAACAAACTATTTTTCCTGACCCAGTTCCAGTGACGCAGCAAAGTATACTGCAGGCAGTACTGGAAGAAGAAATTGGACCCAAATAATAACGGAGTCCCCACTAGACATCGTACCAAAAACAACAAAATTTGATCCGATGTGGGATGTCTTATCTAAGGCATCCATTACACTACCATTCAGACAATTATTGGCTTTGGTCCCTGGCGTGCGCCAACAGTTCCAGCAACATGTCAGCCCAGGATCTTCATGTGCTCCTTCGATAGCAACAATCTAGCCCGAATCGGACCCGATGGTGGACCATGCGGTACCCTTGATTACGGTCTGGTATAAGAATCATAAAATCACTCAAGTATTAATTGATGGAGGTTCTGGAGTAAATATTGCAACAGAAACACTTTGTCAATGGATGGGATGGACGCAAATCGAACCTGTCCAATTTTTTGTCCGCATGGCTGATCAATCTCGAGTTCATCCGGTTGGATTGGTGCGAGATATTCCTATTACTCTTCAAGGAGCTATTTTTAAAATGACCTTTGTTGTTATGGAATTACCCGGATCCAGCCTTGACTATAACCTGCTCTTTGGACGACCATGGTTAAAGCAAGCTAAGGTAGTTCAGGATTGGTCAGCGCATGAATTGATTTTTAAGAATAACAATAAAAAATATGTCGTTCCACTGGACGACATGAAGCCTTACAACTTGCATGCACGACCATATGTAGCCGAACCTGTACACATGTTGGATGGCCTTTCAGATGAGGAAGAGGAAGCTTTTCTTAAAGCCAACAATGATTTGATGGCATTTGGAACTGTTGACTTACAAACGGTTGCAGATAACTGGAGTTCGGTAGCCTGTACGGTAGTACCACTGACCGGTGAACCCGAATCAAGTGTAGCACAAACCGTGGATGATACGAAACTCCAACAATTGCTTCAGCAAGTTGATGATTTTTCCATGCCCTGACAATTCTACATATTGGAAGACCAATTGGTTACCTGCAGGCTGCAATTTAGGTGATGAAGCTAATCCGCGGCCAGTGAAGTGCAAGGCGGGACTATCAGAGACCTTCCAAGATAACTTGCTGTAGTTACTAAGTGAATTCTCTGATGTGTTTGCATGGGATTATCGGGATATGAAGGGGTTGGACCCGTGTATCTATCAGCATCGGGTTATGTTGAAACCAGATGCTCGGCCTATTAAACAACCCAGCTATATGATGAATCCTCACTATGCGGCCCACGTCAAAGTAGAATTGGATCGATTGCTTAAGGTTGGGTTTATTGTCCCTATTGAGCATGCGGAGTGGATTTCCCCTATTGTCATAGTTTCTAAGAAGATTAAGCAATTACGGATATGTGTGGACTACCGAAAATTAAATGCAGCAACAGTACCTGATACATTCCCTCTACCGTTTCTAGACACAATGTTAGATGATGTGGCAGGTCACGATATGTACTCCTTTTTGGATGGATATAGTGGTTATGACCAAGTACGAATGGCAGAGCAGGACATTCCAAAGATAGCATTTATAACCAATTGGGGCGTCTATGCATGTATAGTGATGTGGTTTGGTCTACAAAATGCTCCAAGTACTTTTCAGTGCTGTATGCAGAAAGTTTTCTCTCCTTATCTAACCACCTTCATGAGATTTTACTTGGATGACTTCTCCTTATCCGGTGATACTTCGGTGCATTTGTACCATTTACGGTGCTATTTTTCAAAGTGTCGAGAATACCGTTTATGCTTAAACCCAAATAAATCTGTATTCTCAGTATCTTGCGGCAAGTTGCTCGGGCACATTATCTCAAAATAGGGGATTCAAGTTGATCCAGATAAGGTGAAGGCAGTACTAGAGGCACCCGCTCCCAAGACACCCAAAGAAGTGATGAGCTTCTTGGGACAAATCCGCTGGCATGGGCGACATTTGTAGTGGCTTGCTCATCTAGCCACGCCACTCAATCGACTGATAATCAGTACTCCTCGTCAGTTTGAATGGATTGAGGCTTGTCAACTCTCTTCTATCTATGCAACTGAGACCGTACATGACGATCTGCAAGAATTGCCGATCAAATCCTCCTATTATGACACTTTAATGCTTTTCACCAGTGGATGTCCTCCCGGCACAACCTCTCCTGCTGCTCGCCATAAACTGGCCATGTATAGTCGATGATTCCGACTACTTGTAGGGCAATTATATTACATGGATCACTCAGGAGTGTTGATAAGATGTGTTCCACCACATGAAATTGCTTCAATGATCACAATGGCTCATTCTGCCCCAGTTGGAGGTCATTTTGCGGTGGACCTGACCCACCAGAAGATTTTGCAGAGTGGCTTATGGTGGCCTACTATGTACCGTGATCTGACCAAGTATGTGCAACAATGCGATGAGTGCCAGCATTCGGATCAACCTTTACAGCGACATTACTTTCTGCTCCAACCAGTTTTGCCCCTCGAACCCTTTCAAAAATGGGGTTTGGATTTTATCGCATCGATTACACCTCTTGTGACACTTATCAGTAATAGATATATTCTTACATGCATGGATTATGTGACTCGGTGGGTAGAAGCTTGGGCCCTACGGTGAGCCATAGTGGTTGCAGTCGCTAAATGTTTGATGAAAGATATTTTTCCACGTTATGGTTTACCCTTGGAGATTGTGACTGATCAAGGTATGCTCTTTGCAAACACATTAATGCAAGTGCTTACTCATACCTTCCAGATTGTCCATAAGTTCAGTTCCCCATACTATCCAGGAGCGAATGGCCTTGTCGAGAGCACCAACAAATCTCTGTTGAACATCTTAAAGAAACTGGTATTAGATTGCCCAGAGAGATGGGACCAATTCTTACCTGCGGTATTATGGGCTTACCGTACAACATATAAAGTGGCGACCAGAACAACTCCCTTCAAGTTGGCTTATGGTTTGGAGGTGATTGCTCCTATGGAACTGATGGTTCCTAGTCTATGAG